>JAVLVB010000891.1:1909603-2005723 GCA_032876305.1 Orestias chungarensis | reverse complement strand
TCTCACCAAATTCTAACTATATAAAGCCAGCTGTATTGTTAAAAAACTACGAGCAACAAATATTTTCAAACCCCTTGGATGAGGATAAATCCGTAAGTAATTTCTGTAATGTAATTGTTTTTTTTTTTTTACTTTGCTGAATTTGCACTAACAATTATTTCTCGACATTTCTCAACCATTTTCTATTGTTTTGCAGATAGATACTACTTCATGCAGTGAAATATTTACTATATATTCAAATCCGTGCTCTTCTTCCCTATATATGATCCTTTATGTAACACTATGTACATTACGTTTTGTTCACCTTTCACCATAATCTTATGTGGATTTGTAAATTTGTAACCTTGAATTAGTTGAATTTCTTGAAAATAGTGACTATGTGTTCTTTTAATAATTTGTATTCAGCTGGAGGGAGTTGACACCGGGGATTTCGAAGCCATAAATGCTGCAGCCTTCCTTCTGTCCACTGAGTCCAGTAAGACCATTTTCATTGCTGTAAAAGATGATGACCTGCCTGAAGCAGATGAGACGTTTACTTTCAACCTTAAACTACAGGTAAACACCCTTCTTCGACTGCCAGTCTAATTTTTCTATAATAATTAGGTGTGTATATTTTCTTTTTTTTAAATGCATTGATGTTTTTTGCTGATTTGAATTGAATGTAATCTTTATGATATTTTTCCTCTTCAAATTTCCACCTTTCTTATGTCGGGGTCTGTTCTAGGTTCTGGGTTTTGTTACACAAGCTGTAATCTTGCTTTTAATCTTGGTTTGGTGGAGACAAATTGAAGAAATTTAAAAATATTTCCTAGACATCTTTTTTATGTCACTGTCATACAGACACAGATTAATTAAACAAATATGTGTGTTTTAACATTTCTCACCTTGTTAAGTTTTACTGTATGTTGGGTTTTTCCAACAAATACTTAAAAAGAACTGTGATCAATATGAATAAGTATTGTTTTGGGGTTAAGAGTTAGATTTAGGACTAAAGTACACACTAAGTTTTGTTAGATGTAGGTTAGGCTTGTACTGGTATGGGATGTGTTTAGGGTTACTTCACCATTCTATCTCTGCCTGTTTCATATCTGGTAACTATTAATGAAGTAAACTAGTCCCCACAAATCTAAAAAAAACAAAAAAAACAATACCTGTTCAGCTGGACATAATTTTTTAAAAGGGGTTAAATACTAACAAATGACAAATAATCTTCCTACACCTCAGAAACAGCCAGTGTTGTTGCTAGCCAGCCTATAACAGTATTGGACCTTTTTTTTTTTTACAAATAAGATAAGTTAATTATTGGTTGTAGACAGAATGTCTACATGTATGGTAAATCTCTTAAAACCTTTTTGCAAATTAAAAGATTCACAACCAGAGCATAAGAATCTTGGACTATGAGAGCACTTACTTAAAACCCTGTAAGACATTGCGCTTTACATTGTATTCTTGTTACACACAGATTTTTCATTGATTTGACTGATTACTACCAATAATTGATTAATATATATCGGATTGATCTCATATAGTAAAACTGGAAATGCTTTAAGTAAAGATTTTGTTTTCTTTTTTACTCATCATACATGCAGTAAACTCTCCCCCCAGTAAAGGATTCCTTTTCCTAGAGACAATCTCCATGGTGTGGCTGTCAAGTTTGATTGATGAGTTGTTGTCATCCCCTTTGGTGAAAAACCCTGAAACGCCATTGTAACACCCTAATTGTGCAAGTGCTAAATTAATAAATGTTTGTTAAACTGTAGCTCTGAACAGTTTCCAGCATAAACCTTTTTACATCATTGTTTTGTTGGAATATTCAGTAACATTTTGGTAAAATCCAACAAGTTCACAGATTGTGTTCTTTTAGAGAGAAAGGCCAGATGAGGCCCACTCTGTTTACACTACAGCAGGCACAAAGCTCAAGCCAAATGCTTGCTGATCATCTTACTGATGGTCTGTCAGGAGAATGAATGTGTGGCACCATGGGTGTCATAGATCAAGCGAAAGTGAGAAATAAAGGACTGATTGGGTTCCATCCATCATTCCTGACAGTTAAATTTGTTTAAAGAGAAAAGGCTACTCCAACTTTGTTTGACACAAAACAATTTGGTGGTTTTAAGCCAGACAGAGGCAGTAAATATAGAGAAATGCATCTGGTTCCGCAAAAAAAAAAAAGATAAACAAATCTGCCCCTGAAGATGGAAAGCTGGGTATGTTTGTCTTTTAATTTTGATGTATCTCTATGTACATTGTTATAGAAATATAGTTATCAACAGTTTCCCAATCAATGGTTGTATGAAACTGTGGATTAGTTGACCATCAACAAGATATACCTGTCTGATTTGAAGCTCTGTTATACTATTTTTCGGGGAAAGGAATGAATATGATTTTATTATTAAGATATTTTTTTCTTAATCTGCTTTGCTTGCAGGGGTTTTCAGGAGTATTAAACTATAAAAACGACGTTTTGCAGGCAGATCTAAAAAAAAAACTAATGTAATGAAAAATGTAGGATCATTGAAAAATTCAATAAGGAAACCAGACTTATATATATATATATTTTTTTTTGTTTGTTTTTGTTTTTTTATAA
Organism: Orestias chungarensis; assembly: GCA_032876305.1. Lineage (NCBI taxonomy): Eukaryota > Metazoa > Chordata > Actinopteri > Cyprinodontiformes > Cyprinodontidae > Orestias > Orestias chungarensis. The sequence goes on along the minus strand of JAVLVB010000891.1, from coordinate 2,003,136 downwards.
TTGTAAACTAAAGTCAACAAAATTAGTAGAAATAAATTATTTAACTATTTAGGTTCCTTTGATACCTATTTGAAGGTTTATAAAATCGTTTTGTAATTTCAAGTATGCTTAATCTTTAAGTTTGTTTTAGTTTTGTGCCAATTAACAAAACACAGCGCAAATCCTAAAGAGGTTCCCTGCAGTGAGATAACCTGACAGAGCAGCTGGGCAGACACCAACACTTCCTGTCTTTGTGCCTTCTCCACAGGGCTGCTCTAAGGGTGCTTTGGAATGATGCAAAGACAGTAGATAAGGCAGATACACTGTTTTTTCCCATGAGCACTGACTGTCCAAATAAAGGATTTTTGGGACTGGAGTTTACAGAGCATAAACATAAATACTAAAATTTTGCCCATATTTTAAGGAACCAATTTAATTTTCTCTTTTTCCAGAGTTCTTCTAATGGTGTGACACTGGGAACACCAAACAAGGCATCAATCACCATCCTCTCCAACGACAATGCCTTTGGAATAATTGCCTTTAACTCAGTAAGAAGCTCATTCTCCATAGAATAACATTTTTTTATTATCATTATCAGGATATGATTGTGAGACTTTTCTTTCTTCATTCTGTTACTTTCATCTTCGGGTTTTCATAAAATTCTTTGAACCTATGTGATAATGGTTCTTTTTTCTCTTCCTTCATTTCAGACCGAAGAGATTGTTGTTGATGAGTCCAGTGAAAGGAATGTGTCTTTGACTTTAATCAGAGAAAAGGGGACTTATGGGATGGTCACTGTGAGCTTTGAGGTGGGAACACATTTTAAAAATAATTTTCTTTAAATTAAATAAGAATCCATTCGCAGTACATGATCATGACAAAGTATAGGAACATTTGTGGTTCTTTCTGTCCCTTCTTTTAGGTATCCGATGGTCCCAACCCAGCTATTGAGGATCTCGTTCCAGACAGAGGCAGCATCATAATCCCTGTAGGAAAAGCTGCAGTGAAATTCAGTATCCTTATTCGGGATGATCAGGTACTAATCAGAATTTCTTTATTTCAAAGTAAAATATCGTCAATATATACAGTATATATTTTTACTACATCTTTTTGTCCTGCTTAAAACTAGTATAAATGCTTATGCAGCAAAGTTTTCTTTAACATTTTAACTTATGTAAAGTGAAAAAGCTAACTAACTAACTAACTAACTAACTAACTAACTTACTTACTTACTTACTTACTTACTTACTAACTATAACTAAGTGCACCACAAATCATAAATTAACTTACCCCATGTACACTAACCTGCTTAAATAGTTTGTTTTCTCCTGTTATTTTATATGAGTTTTATAGGATGGATTACATAAAATGTTTTTTAACCTTTGAGGCCTAAAAGGTTAATATGAATGTACTGAACTTACACACCATACTCATGCACACATTTATAAACCAATACTAATTGGCTTTTCAGTGTCTTGCCCAGAGGACCATGGGACATGTGACAGAGAATCCGGAATCAAACCTAAAACTTTCCTGTATTTATACTTAGATTAAACTCTATTTGCATCAGAGTAAATTGTAACATGGAAAAATGAAAAAGATGTCCAAGTAGAAAGGATGCTCTTTACGGCATTGTTTGTGTCATGGTTTATTCATGGAGTTTCACACTGTATCTTAAAATTGTGAAATCTCCCTGTCATTGTCTGTTGACTAGATCCCGGAGAATGATGAAGTTTTTACAGTGAGGTTGACTGGTGCAGCAGGCGGAGCCCTTCTCAGCCCATATGCCAGCAGTGTCCAGCTGAGAATCCAGCGGAATGACAGCCCCCTGCGCTTCTCCGTGTCTGTCATGGTCGTACCAGAATCTGCAGCTGTCATTGGTCTCAATGTGACCCGTGGCCAACTGACTGATGATGGGCCCCTCGTCGGCTCTGTTGACACTGAGGTTGTTTTTAGTTATTGCTTTACAATTAACGTTATGGTTAGACCACAGATACAAAGTTACTCTTTACATAAAGATACATTTATAGGGTGATATATTTTATATATTAACATATTAAGATGGTGTCAATTTAATATAAAGCCTATACGTTGTTTATTTTTTAGGTGTCTGTGGATTACATGGTGGTGAGCGGTGAGGGAGTGGGAAGCGCAACTCCAGGTGTGGATTTCTTGGACCTGCAGCGAGTCAGAACCATCACATTCTCTCCATCGGTCTTCAAAGCCAGCCTTTTTTTCAACATTAGTGATGATAACATACCCGAAATTGCGGAATCCTTCCATGTGGTTTTGCTGGAGAAAACGATCAGAGGAGACGCTGTGCTAGTATCACCCAATGCAGTGCTTGTGACCATTGAGCCCAATGATAAGCCTTATGGTGTCCTAACGATTAGCAGCTCTGCTATCATTCAGCCAATCAGCATCAATGAAGATCTGACACAAAAGTAATTCAAGTTTTAATGTTTTTTTGTATGTTTTGGCAAAGGATACTTGTACTTGTAAAATATCATGTTATCTACAATGATATCTTTTCCAGATTTGATGGGATTGTTATTGTTAGAAACGGAGGAAGCTATGGTGACGTGTCCGCAAACTGGTCCATCACCAGGAACTCCAGCGATCGCTCACCAGTGTTGGATGACCTGACCCCTCAGTCGGGAATTGTGAAATTTGCTGCTGGTCAGGCGACGGCTGTAATTTCAATAAGCATAGTTTCTGACCATAAGCCCGAAGAAGCAGAGGCTTTTCTTCTGAAACTGCTGCCCAACACTGTTACTGGAAATGCAGAAATAGACGAACCTATGGAGGTAAGCTCTGTTTCTGCTTTATAGTTTGTGTATGGCGGGCAAAAAAACAGACGATACTTCTTGAGCAACACATCCATGTGGTACGCATGTGTGTGTGACCTTCTGGGAGCTACAGAAGCAAACTTGGAACATCAAGCAGGAGTGGACCCCGTGGTGCGTTACTTCGCTCTGTGGGTGTTTCCCTTAATGTGGGTAAATCAAATCAAAGCAGAAACAGCAGGCGTTGCTCTTGTTTGTGAGGAAAACTCAGTGTTTTTCTTTTTCAAGCATGGGTGAAGTGGTGACAGGCTTTTATGGCTTCCATCTTTGTCAAAGCTTTTTGGCTGCGCGTGACTGTAGTGGGCAGATCAAAGTTTAGTTTATTTGCCATATGTCAGATTCAAACACAGAAATTAATTTGCAATTTCAAAGAGTTAGAGACCTGGTCACCCTTCGTGTAATTCAAAGTGTCTACAAAAAAAAATACAACTGTAATAATAACTGATGATGATTTATGGGTCATAAAGCTAAATATGTACTCACTGAGTATACTGAGTCCCAAATCAGGTGTGACAATGTGAATGTGTCACATATGCTCCCAGACCCACGATAGTTTCAGGATAACGTATGCACCATAGTTTAATGCTTATGGTAACTACTCTAATAGTTGTGAGCTAAGTTAATTAAAGAGGATGCCTCTCCAAAGTTAGCGTGTGGCTCCAGTTTACTGCATTCACTCTCATGTGATGTCTTTCCTGTCTCAGTCGCGCTCTGTCATTTGTTGTGTTCTTTTAAATATGTTCTTTTAGCAACACAAATAACAATGTAGACTTCTAGGAATGTCGCAGTCCAGACCGGTCTGTTTTACCAATAATTTAAAATAGATGTTCAAGTTAACTATTATTTTAAATTATTGCCACATACAGTTAGTTTCAATAGACCAACATGAATATGGGAGATAATTTGTGGAGGCCGACCAAGAACGGAGGAGGGCAATGAGGCCTTCCAATCTCAACAACTTTGAGCGCATCAAAAATATGTTCTTTAATTTTTCAAGAATATTTTAGATTAAAACAGGTTTTGGTTTAATAAAAATGCAGGAAATTAATGCTTTTAAATCAGCTAGGTGGATAATTGAATGAATAATTTTCTTCCTAAATTTCAATGCTGGCAAACATAAAATTCAATAAATTAATACATTCGTTTTTAGGAGTTACATACCCTCAAAATCAAAAGAAGTAGATATTTTGCTGATGTTGTTGGATAAATTTTGCAAATGTAATTGATTTTATATGAACCAGTTAGTCCTGCTTTACAGTGACTAAGGAGGTTAATATATTGTACATTGAATGTACAATATAATATAATGAATGTAAAATGGGCGTGTTTTTGTTATGGAATAATTTATCCGTCATATTTTAGGGAATTTATTTTTTTGTCTATTTGAACTTTCGTTCTTTGTTTACGTATTTTTCCCTTAGATGGTGTTTTACATTCAGGATAGTGATGATGTCTATGGACTTTTTCGCTTTGACCCCGCCAAGGAACAGAGCATCCAGAGCCAACCCCAGGGACGATTCCTCTCTCTTAATTTTGTTAGAGATGGTGGCACGCTGGGTAACGTGTCCATGGACTTTACTGCCCTCTACATTCCTGCAGGCCCAGTAGACCCTGATCTGGCCCGAGACCAGGTGCTTAATGTTAGCAGGTCTGTGAATGTGGTGGTCTCTCATCAACGGGCGGTCCACGTCATATTGCCTATACGAAATGATGCCTTTTTGCAAAACGGAGCACATTTTCTCATTCAGGTAATTAAAACCCATGAACAAAATGTAATTCAGCAGCATTTGTTTGTTTTTTCTTCCATTTCTTTCTTTTGGCTAAACTGCAGTCATCCAAAGTTGAAGTGCCTCATCTGCATGTGTGAATAGTTTGACACTGGCACTTAGGTCTGGCATGGCTCCATAGGTTTTGCCAAACTGTCAAACAATCAACCCTTAAAGAGAGCTACAGGTGCTAGAGAGCTCTCCTCGATGTTCTGTAGTACCCTAATTAGTCCCACACATGATGCTTTAGAACTTTACAGAAAATATGTGCAAATGTCTCTTAGAAAATGACTGTAGGGAAAGCAATTTTTGATCAATAAACCAACATAGGAAGATCAATAATTGTTCTTGCTCATCAGTTCCTTTAATTAGAAACATCTTGTTTTCAGCTCAACAAACTGGAGCTGGTTGATATTACTCCATCAATTCCTTCAAATAGCCCAAGGTTTGGGGGACCTCTTAATCTGACACTGACTGTCACCCCTGATATTGCTAATGGGGAAATTGGCTTTACAAGTAATGCTACAGTGGTGCTCTATGAGCCAGAGGACAGCAATAGCAGCCTGGTAGGATAAGATTTGTTCTTCAAATTGTTATTTTTAAGACTAAATAACACACTAAACATTTGCTAATGTATGTTTTAATAATACCTTGTGTAGATTATCCTCCCTCTGCGCCGAGACGGGACCGACGGTCAGGCTGTGGTGTTCTGGAGTCTTCAGCTGATCGGAGCCAATCCAAAGGATGTGACTGCTGATGATCTGACACCTTTTAATGGCTCTGTTGTATTCCTCTCCAGGCAGAGCGATGCATTTATCAGTCTTACCATATTTGCTGACAATATCCCTGAGGTTAATGAAACCTTGCTGCTTACCCTTGATAGGTGCGTAAAAGCCGACAGTTTTGTTCCTATTGGTTTATGAGCAAGTGCTGTGAAATTTTTTTTCTTTAAGGCTTTTATGTCATATGTTCATTCATGGTCATGGTTCATCAACCTAAATAATTGCCTAGTTTTATATTGTTTGCAATATACACATTATATAGACATTCAATGCATAGAAATACAGTTTGTAAAGGCCAGCATTATTGTGTGATGGATTTTGGGAGTTGTCTCGGCAGTTGATTGGTATTGTAATGAGAACCGAGGCTTTCTCTCACTCCCACTCCTCCGCTGCAGGGTGGAAGCTGCGCACTTTATAGTGTACTTTGGGTAAGTGGAGAGTGGAGTGAACCTGGGTCTTTTGTGTTACTTGAATCAAGTCTTTCTTTTTTGAAACAAGTGCCTACTTCTGGATTTCTGGGGTATGGGTTTGGAGAAGGGAACGTGTGTAGATGTTAGGGGGTGGGGGGGTTACAGGAATATATTAGGCAGTACTGCCATAGTGTGAAAAACTTAATCAAACTGAGAGTTTTTTTCTCTTTAAGAGTGTGTTTTGTGCTAATTTAAGCAGCCTTGATTATGTAGCTTTTTAATGATGGTGTTTAATGCATGCAGCTCATTGGCTGAGACTTGTTGAAGTGCTTCAATCCTTTGTACACCCTTTCTTTTAAACACACATTATAATATGCTTGCTCGGCTCCAATTTTCTCAGCATACACACGTAAACACAGACCCATGTGGAGTTATACAGATTTAAACACATACACACACACACGCACGTACGCATGCACACACACAAACACGCACACACACAGACACACACACACATTCACACACTTGAGTAACTTTGTTATTAAAAGTGTTTTAATCAGCAGGGGATCAGCATATGGAGTTAATAATAAAGGTTTACCAAACATAACAAGGAATGCACTGGGAAGTTTATATTGAACCTTCGAGTTTTTAAAAATGTCTAAATTAGGAAACAACCCTAACCTAAGGGAACGTCCAAAAAATTGCCATGTTAGAGATGTCAGCAGTTTTGCTTTGAATTAGATGTAACTATAGCTTAAGACTGGAAAGATAAAATCTGTATGGAGTATGTTTTGTGCTGTGCTTCCTGTGATCTAATAACGTGTGTGCACTCTTTTTTTTTATGCTTATGACTTGATGTCATAGGAGTAATATGGAGAATCAGATCCTCAAAGCAGGGTTTACTAGCAGAGAGATCGTGATCCTGGAGAACGATGATCCTGGAGGAGTGTTTGAGTTCTCTCAGTTCTCCAGAGGTCCGTGGTATATCAATGTAAGTTCAAATGTAACACAGCAACGTAGAAACTAGCGACTTTAAAAGGACTGTTTAAAGCCATGCCATGACACCAGCCAGTTTAAATTAGCTATATATGTTTTTAAATGGTTTCTCTCCATAATGATTCTAAGAAAGTCACAAAAATCCTTGCTTGTGCACCTAACTCTGTATAGCTTAGCACCATTCTACTCATGGTTTTTTAAGCATTGGTATTTTTTATCATTGTCATTTTTCTTTGTCCTGTCTGGTAAATTTTGTCCACTTTAAATCCAGGAGGGTGAAGCTGTGGAGCTGCGTGTTATCAGAGCTCAAGGACAACTCCTGAAGCAGTTAATACGATACACAATGACACCATCAGGTAGTGAGGAATTCTATGGAGCAACAGGCATCCTGGAGTTTAAACCTGGGGAGAGAGAGGTGGTAGTTGCACTGGTTGCAAAGCCTGATGGAATACCTGAGGTGAGAATATAAGAGAATGGTATATTTTTTGGCTATTCTAAATTTTATTTATCATAGAGTTAAACAAAAAAATACATAATTTTGAAGTAGTATTCTAAAAAGTTTTTTTTTCCTTTCCTTTATGCTAATTATTTGGTTCATACAGCTGGATGAGACATTTTCTGTGATACTTAGTAGCTTCAGCAATCCTCCCAGTCGTCTAGGCAACCATAGGGAGGTCAATATCACTGTTCGCAAGAATGATGATCCTTTTGGCGTCATTGAGTTTATGCAATCGGGGCTTACAGTGACCATCAATGAGAGCAAAGGGGAGGTAATACACCAGGGTAAGTGAGCCTATTAAATACTTTTAGATTGAATGTGAAATCTACTTGACATATGAACCTAGTACTTGCACCGAATCTGCATTAGTTAGCTTTTTAGTATGGTGTTTTATGAAAAGTTGCTTTATTCCAAACTGTATGTCAATTTTTAAAGAGAAAATGCATAAAAATAATCTTTCAAATGTGAAACTTATCTCTCTTTTAGGTGTGTACCCTGTGGTGAGGAATAGGGGTCAGTTCACAGAAGTTTCTGTTTGGTGGTTCTTGGATCCGGCTCTCTCAGCTGATGTTATGCCTGTCCAAGGAAAAATTACATTCAAAGAAGGCGAGAATTTGAAAAATCTTACCCTCTTCTCTGTAGCTGACGAGGTGAGTGATTAAACTTCACTCATAAAAGCGTGAATTCAACTAAGTTGAATTTGTTTTTGTAAATTTAATGTGTATTAATATTCTTTTCTATGATATAAGCTCCCCGAAGACAATGAGAGTTTCACAATCACACTGACAAATGCAACAGGTGGCTCAAGACTGGGAAACATACTCACTGCCAGTTTGTGGATTAATAAGAACGATGACCCCATATATTTTTCTGGTAACAGTCAAACTAAACAGACAAAGTCCACAACAATAGCAGTGTCTCTGTATTTTAATAATTGATCCATTTTTTTCTCTCTGGTATCCTTTGTGTACTTTATCCTCACCTGCTTAACTCAGAGCCAGTCACCGCACATGTTCGTGAAGGCGGGATTGCTAATTTCACCATTCTGAGGGCAGGCCGAGCTGACTTTGTGGTGACCGTAATGTACCGAGTGGATTTTGATGGAGCATCAGCAGATGACTTTACTTTTTTGACAAATGACACATTATTAGTGTTTGATGTTGGGGAACGGATGAAGAATATATCTGTGGTTATTGAAGATGATGACACACCGGAGACAGACGAACGTTTGTACATTGTGTTATATAACGCCACAGGTGAGTACCATATTATTTTTAATCTGAGAGAATGAGACACAGATGTAATTTTAGCTAAATGTAGCTTGCAAGTAACTTTGTAAGTTTTATTTTAGAAAGGTATAAAAGCAGACTACTTATGTAACTTTTTTTCAGACTTCATTTTCATTTTCTTTGACTTTAGCGCTGTGTTTTATCAGTCTGTCTAAATTTCTATTTTTACACTAAATTGCATTAGATTGTGATCTAACCCAATTATATTCATGTGCACACAGGCGATGCTGTAGTTTATGGCACAGGCACGGCTACTTTGGTGATTGAAGCCAATGATGAAGCAAATGGAGTTTTCTTTTTGGAAACTGTTGAAAAACCTGTGGAAGAGGGCAAGAGCAACAGTTTTTAGTAAGAAAAAGATTCTCAGTACCTATTTAGGTTTGCAAATGTGTTCTTCTTGAACTTTTATGTTCATGTCAGTGGCTTTTATGCTTAAAGACATGCTTTTGAAACATTATTATTGATATCAGTTTAGACATGTTGAAATTTTACTAAGTTGTTTTTCCTTTTGTCCAGTGTGCTACGAGCAAGGGGACACTTTGGTAATGTAACGGTCTTCTGGCAGATGTTTGCCAATGACTCAGCCACACCTCTTGAGAAAAAGCAGGAGTTTGCAAACACTTCAGGCTCCATCACCTTTATTACAGGGGAAGAAACCAAGCCTATTGTCATTGAGGCTATCTCTGATAAACTTCCAGAGTTTAATGAGTTTTTTGTCCTTACACTGGTCAATATTTCAGGTAAGAATAACTTTACATTTCACAATTTCATTTGAGTATTTTAGCCATTCTTAACAAAAGATTTGTTGGATTTTTTACTTAATGTGTTTCACATTTCAGGTGGTTACCCAGGGGAAGGGGGAAAACTTGCTGAGGCATCTCTGAATGTTCCATTGTTCATTCCTTACAACGATGACCCATTTGGTGTTTTTGCCATTGCTGCCAATAATCTGGACCAAGAAGTTGCTGAGGATGTACTCAATGAAATTGATATGTCGGATGTTACTTCCTTCACCATTCTCCGACAGCAGGGCACTTTTGGCGATGTGCGAGTTTCCTGGGAGATCTTATCGGCCAGTTTCCCACACGGTCTTCCTCTCATGGACGATCTGTTGCTGCAAGCCTCTTTCCCAGATTTAGTGGAGCTCAGGCCTCTTTCTAGGAGACACCACTCAGCCACGGACACTTGGTTCTTCTCTGGTTTTCCTGGTGCTTATGGGACTATATCCCCAAAAAATGCACCTGCAGCTGTGGGTAACTTCACCTTCTCAGCTTGGCTGGCACCTAAACTAAACACTGATGGTTTCATAATGTCCAAAGGAAAAACAAATGGAAGCTTGTACTATGGAGTGAAGGTTCACACCAATGAGTCACATGTGACTGTGATGCTGTATTACACAGTAATGGGTTCAAATAATACCCAAGTGGCAAAAGCCACAGCAGAGAAGTTTGTGGATGAAAACATATGGCTACATGTCATCATAACAATTGATGATGGGATTATTGAGTTTTTCTTGGATGGGACTTCTATACCTGGTGGTCTAAGGAGTATCAAAGGGGAAGGCATCAACGATGGTAGGCTTCTTTTTAAAACTTTTTATCCACAGCTGCAGGATTTTTTGTTGTTTTGACTCTTTATCCCTAAACTGAAATGTGACTTGTCTGTTATGGGATATCAGAATTGTGTTACATGTCTACTATGATAATAACTTAATCAGAACTAAGAAATGCATTCTCAAAAATAAAACACAGCAGATTAATGTATGTATGTCAGTTCTAGTCTACCACAAATGTGCAATTACAGTGCCTTTCAGTATTTATACTGTTCTTTAAAAATCCCATGTATGGAGGAAAATTGACATTGAACATATCCCTAAACAAGCTCCCTTCTTTACTGACATAAAGTGGTATGTCATGCTATGATGATTTTTTTTGACAGGTACGGATAAAGAATCTTGTTGTAGTTGACGGGAAGAAGGATGGAGCTAAATAGAGGGCATTGCAGAAAGAAACTATATTCTACAAATTTTTACTGTGTTGTTGTAGGATTATCTTAATCTGCAAACACTGGTGTCACATAGTTTACACCTGTATGAATTGAAAAGCTGTAGTGGATGCAAGTTTTTGAACAAAAAAAAGATGGGTATGAAAATATCTAAATTGCAAAAGTCTGAAATTGTGAGGTAGCAAAACGACCAGCACTCACTGAAGACTAGCTCCTAATTTAGCATCATCTTTTTTGCCTCTTCTCACTCTGCTTTTGAACAACACTGATTTTATGCAAAGGAGCCAAGCATGTGTTTTTTTTACTGAATAATACCTTCTGCTCTGAGAGTTTTACTGACTAGAATACAATCTTGTTTTTATTTATTTTCACTTGTCTGGGCCAGTCAAGCCAAAAATCTGCCAGTTTTGATTACAATATTTAATGGCATTCATGTGTTCCTTTAAGTGTGCTGCTTTAGTAAACTGGGATTTTTGCATTATCATATCTTGAGAGCATTTTGGTATAGTTCCTATGATGTGTTTTTCTTGAACAGCATCACTACGAGATATCAAATTTGACTAAACTTGCATATACACAACATTGTTGCACATAGTAAGGAATTATTGGAAACTTGATTTATGAAGACATGGCATGATATATACTTTAGTCTTTTAAAAAAATATTTTTACAGAAATGTGTCACAAAGAGCTAAAACCATAACCGTTAGTTGTTTTTACTTTCTCTCTCCTGTTTCCCAGATAGTTCTGCAAGTTTACAGTTACTACATACGGTTAATGTATGTGGACTATTCTTCACCCACATGCACCTTTTGGTTGCTGCCTCATTGTTCCGACCTAATGGGAATCCGCAATGCTTGAGTGGCTTGACAGCCTGCACATTGTTGGATTTTACTACAGCTCAAAGGAGTCTGTCGGCATCCTCTTTTCTTCATACTCTCTTTAATTAATTCGGACAATGGCCTATGTTTCACGAAAGGCTCTAAGAGGGAAAATACCTCATGCCTCTTTGGCTACATACAGTTACAAAAGAGACATAAAGGATAACCAGTCACGCTTTGTTACTGTTTGCACAAGGAAAGCAGACGTTGTACTTTGTTGTCTGGATTCTAAGCTTATGTCTGCCGGAGAAGGACAGGGTTGGCCGTTGTGCATAAATACAGGATGTGAGAGGTGCAAGTGTATAAATGAGTAATGAGAAAGAACTGGAGTCAGGCATCTGGTGGCTTTAATCAAGATTCTGTTTGTGTTCCTAATCCAGTAAAAACAGTCAAGTTCGGTTTCATTTTATTTCATAGATAGGCTTGTTAAGTGTAAATCCATTATTTGAATTTAACTTTTATTACTGATTATTAGATGTTTAGCATAGTTTTCAAGAAATATTTCCGTAGTGTAGTTTTGTTTTAACAACTATGGACTCTTTGTTGCTATGTTATTAAACATGTCATGTATAAAAAGTTATATTGATGATATTAAGTTCTTGGGTGTTTCTACTTCAGGACCTTCTTCAGTGTTCATTGGATCAGACCTCGAAGGTGAACAGCGCTACACCGGCCTTCTCCAGGATGTCCGCCTGTACAGCACAAGCCTTAACCGCAGCCAGATTCACGAGCTCCACACGCAGCCCGCCAAAGCAGACCTGCGAAGCATTTCAGGCTACCTGCGTTACTTCCAAGACGAGAGGCAGAAGTCGTTTGTTGTGGAAACCAGGGATGATGAGGAAGAGGAAGGAGAGGAGGTGTTCTATCTGCAGCTGGTGGCTGTGCATGGTGGTGCACGCCTCCCCTTTCCAAGACCTACTGCTTTTTTGAGAATTGTGAAGAGCGACAATGCCAATGGGCTCTTTGGATTCACTGGGGCCTGCATACCAGACGTAAGTGCAGAGAGTATTTGCAGGGAAAGTGTATGGTGGTTTAGCATTGTTAACCTGTTACAGTGTTACTTTCTGGCCCAGTCTTATATTATGTAAACATCTAACAGATTTTGCTTTCAGTATAGCCTTGTGTAGCTCCAGCTCTCTTTCCCTCTAATCTCAGGTCCGCTTACCTTACATTACCTAACCTTAAGGTGCTAAAGAATGGAACCTTAACGTGGTGCTGTCATTACCATATGCAATCATGAGGATGGTTTGGTCAGACTTAGCTGCAGTTTTAGTTGTCACACTAGTGGTTTCCATGTAATCAGAAATTGAAATTTTGGGTTGAGTTGACCAGAGTAGCTCATTGTACTCTTTTTGTTTGTATTGCAGTGTGATTCTTCATATCATCCTCTCCTTTTTTTGCTTCTTTGATGTTATTTGGACATGTCTTGTTGCAGAGAACATCTCTATATGTGCAATTTTTCAACTGTGGGGAAGATGCTGTACCAATAAAATTATGTTCCGTTTTTTTTGTTTCTCCAAAGTTGATGACAATTTTGTATTTACAAAAGCTGAATTACCAAAGCGGGTTCATCAATGTAACTTCTCAGTTAATAGATTTTTTATTTTTTTATGTCAGTACTAACAAAAAAGTTAACACTTAATATGGGTGTAATTAATAAGTGTCTTTCTAAGAGTACATAATTGGCTAAAAATAAATGCATATTTTTTGGTAACCACTATTTTTGGGCTATATATTATTGTAAAATGTTTTGAAAAGTTTAACATAGTCATAACTGTCATTCAGTTTCTGTTTGCTTCAGTGTGTTATGTTGAATAACAAGGTATAGGGAAGGTAAAATACTATTCTTAAGGGCCTTTGTTGTTGAATTGGCATATATATTATCTATTTTGTCTGCACAGTAAATATATAGTATGCATGATACACGAATATGTAATGTAAACCCATTGGCTTGTGAGCTTCCTTACTGCTGCATCTTTTATCAGTGTATATGCCTGAGAGAGCAGGCTGTCTCCTTTATTGGACGTCTCGACTCTTGCTCCATCTCAGGTGAAGCGACAGCTGGTGAGGCAGTCCAGGTCTGTCAGAGGGGGCATTCCTGTACAGGACATGCTGCTTTTTGTTTCAATCAATACAACAGATGCCAGGGCTGGGGGAGGCATTCCATCAGAACGACAGCGTCTCCGTTGTTTTAGACCAGTTTTAAAGACATTGTCATTAGTTTTGCATGAAGCTTGTTCTTTTAATGTGTACATACTGCTTTAAATGACAAACTAAACCTGCATTCATGTGCTAATAGTGATTGATACTTGTCTCAACAGACCACTGAGGAGGGCTCCACCATCTCTTGTGTGATTGAGCGTATGCGGGGTTCTCTAGATTATGTCTATATTAACTACACTGTAACCCAGTTGGATAACTTGGACAGTGACAGCCCAGCAAATGAAGACTTTGCCAATGCAACTGGAGCCGTGGTTTTCGCACCTGGACAGCGCTCTGAGGTGTGTATGTACAAGACTGTTTCATTGAGTTAGGAAAGGCCCTCTTACTGTAGTTAATTCACCTGTTTGTGCACCTGTATACACACAAAGCAGAAGAAATGTGCTGCACTGTATCAACAAGCTAAAATGATAATTTTATACATTTTCTATTATGCACTTTAACAGACGTTCTACAGTCCCGCTGTCTTGTTTCTTGATAAACAGCCCCTCCTAGAGGTTGCTTGGTATGAAATTTGAACAGGTGTAGCGAGGTTGTTCTATTAATTGCTGCAACATAAACAGTACTATTGTTCAAAATTACATTCATACAGAATGAAAATCTACAGGCTACAGCATGGACTTTTTCTTTGTTGTTCTACAATGTTTATATGTGTCAATCTTGCCCCAGGTGCTGAATCTCTTGGTGTATGATGATCACCTCCCAGAGCTCGCAGAGTCTTTTAAGATTGAACTGGTGTCAGCAGAATCTGCTGACAGAAAGCCAGGCTCCACCCCCACCAGCGGAGCCAGCATCGATCCCAATAGATCTGTTAATACTGTCACTGTCAGGGCAAGTGACCATCCCTATGGTATTCCCTCTCAAGATGGTTACAGCTATCCTTGTTTATTACCAAGTAAAAAATGACCCATGCTATTTCCTGTTTCATCGTATGTTTTTCTTCTCACCTACTCTTTCTTCCTTCAGGCCTGTTGCAGTTCCAGCCCAGTCCACCTCAGGAAGGTCTGATATTACCAGCTTTGGAACCGGCAAACATCACTGTTCACGAAGAGGATGGTAAAATCCAGCTGCCAGTGGCCAGAGCCCAAGGCTTATTAGGGAAAATCATGGTGGGGTACAGAACAACCCCCTTCACAGCATCCAGCCCTGAAGACTATGAGGTAATTATAAAATTGTTTTTGTTCTTTTCTTTCTTGTTTGTTTCTTTTTACTAATTCACCTACACAATAATTTTATATCTTCAAGTAAATGTGATGATTGACCTAAAATTTTATTGGGATGTTTTACTTCCACTGTTTTTTTTCCCATCAGGACTCAGAGGGCGTGCTAGAATTCCTTCCAGGGGACAGATTGAAGTTTATCAATGTGACCATTGTAGACAACCCTGTTCCAGAGCTTGAAAAAGAATTTAGGGTGGAACTCTATAATCCAGATGGTGGAGGTAAGAAGTTTGGATTAAAAACATAGGCTGATTTCCCTTAAAGTGCAATGCTGGCTATAAGGATAACTGAACTGATGCTGCATCCTTGCCTTTTTCTGTGTTCTGTGTGCCGTGCTCCTGTTTACTCCCATATACCTAAATGTGTGACCACATGCATACAACTCCCTCCTGCTTCCTCTTCAATCTCCTTCATAATCCGGTGTGAAACTATCCCACTCCAACCCCCCCATTGCTTCGTGATCCATGTGTGTGATCTGTTAGTTGATCACTTTTTGCACAGTGAAGGAAGTGGTAGTGGGGAAAGTGATTTTGACTTCTTCTCTTCATCCTATCAGCACCCTGGTAAGTCTTCCCCCTCCTTCACTCCCCATTAAGTACCCCCCATCAGTCCTTAATCATTGCATTCCTTTAGGCATGTTTGCCTGTTTGAGTGTGCTGGATATTTACATTAGGCTGTGACCCTGGTGAGAGGTAATTAAGAAGATTGACATGGGAAAAGCAAATAGCGTTCCAAAGATGCAAACAGGATGTAAGATCTATCAGGACCCCTACTGGCTTCCTGAAAATGTAGCATTACAGAAGGTTATTATTAAAATACTTAGAGATTCAATTAATCAGTGTGGTGGTCCATTTTTTTAAACTTTTAACAAAGGGAGAAAATAACTAGTAATCCGTTGTACTGTTGAAGAAAATGCAGGTCAAAATGGAATTGCAAGAATGTTTTAAAATAACGTAAAGGCATGGATTCTCAGATATATACTTGATACAACCAAAGTTATGCAGCATGCCATATTTTAAACATAATGCATTAAACAGTGAAACAAATAGGCCACAGCAGCAAAAAGCCTTCATTCTTTTAAGCTAAGAAAAGGTAGCTCTGCTAGATACAAAGGCTCTACGAAATTGGACTAGATCTGGTTTGTTCAGAGATTGGTATAAACAGCATGAAACTACTGATTGAATTTGCTTTGTATTAGCAGTTCAGGTCACTGGGATTGTGGCTTAGTATTGTGGGGGAAATTTTCTTGGCACCTTTTCAAAGTTCTAGTTGAGAACTATTTAAACTCAAGAGCCTAGTTGTATGATGCTGACCATCACCGTTCCTTTATAAGACCAGAGTACCCCTCTGGCTACGACCAGCAGATACACCATGCAACAAAACTCAGATGCTCTCAAGGTGGTTTCTTGAAATCTCAATGAGCTCACTGCATTCCAGTGGCCTCCACATTTACCTGATCTCAATCTCATACAGTATCTTTTGGATATTGAATGGACCTCTTAATCTTCCAAAGGCTAAACAGGTTTAAACAGGTTTTAGCAAAGGACTTCGTGAAAAAGTTTCAATGAATGTATATAAACTGGCTAAACAAATTTTTTTCTTCCCCAACTTGAAACAATTTTGAGTATAAAATGGCCATAAAAGCAGCTTTCTGTTGTAGCAGATTATTCTGACCACAAGCCAATTTCTATGTACATTTCTAAAAATAATATGTACACCCCCCTTGCATTTTTATGTTCTATCCTAATCACAACTAATATTAATTTCTCTTCAAGATATGTTTATGATAATCAAGTGACTTCTCTAAAAATTATTTCTCTTCTTTTCTCTATTTAGCGTTTAAAAATTTCAACCAAAGCTTCCTAAAATCTAACCAAAGTGTAACAAAAGGTCATCCTTTTTTTTCTGCACAGCCAGCTTGGGAGTTGCATCTCGCATTACTGTCACCATCACAGCTTCTGATGATGCTCATGGAGTGTTCAACTTCAGTCCTCAGTCTCTATTTGTAAATGGGACAGAACCAGAGGATGGGCTTGACTCCATCATCCTGGTGGTTAGTAAAGTACACAGTTTACAATTTACACAGTATCCACAGATCATTAAAAAATATCTGAACATTTATTTTGGGGGTTTCTGTTTTCTTGCAGGTGGATCGGTCCTTTGGAGATCTCTCTAATGTGACTGTTTACTGGGAAGTTTATCCAAGTTCTCAGGGGGAACTCATAAGCAGGTTTGGGAACATCTCCTTTGGTGTGGGGCAGATTTCAGAGAACATAGTAATTGGTGTAGCCCAGGATGAGATCCCAGAATTGGATAAGAGCTACACCGTGTCTCTAGTAAACGTTTCAAAAGGTCGTCTTGGTGTCCCAACATCTGCCACTCTGACTGTGCTTGCCAGTGATCATCCTTATGGTGTCTTTGTATTCACTAATGCATCGAGGTTTGTTCGTCTTCCCGAATCAGATGTCTCTGTTTCCCTCACTATTCAGCGACTAAAAGGAACTGTTGGTCAGGTGTGTCCAGTTACCATCAATATACAAAGATTTTCAAATGTAGCTTTTCTGTTATCTTTCAAAAATGTTTCCACTTTCTGTTATCAGGTCCGAGTCACATATGGGACACTAAAAGAGACCGATCCAGAGCCTTACAGGACTCCTGGAGTGGGTCGAGCCACTGAAGGGCAGGATTTTGTTCCCCTCCTTGATTCAGTAGTGTTTATGGCCAATCAGACTGAGGCAAATATAATGCTCAGAGTGCTTGATGATGAGGACCCTGAACGAGATGAGACTGTATTCGTTAAACTGATCAGTGTGGATCTCATCAATGGAGATCAAAAACGGCCAAGTAAGTTACTAAGTGTAAATATTTTTCTTATTATATATTTTTAAATGTATACTATAATGCCGAAAGCATTAGGTCACCACTCCAAGTCATTAAATTCCGGTATTCCAGCCACTTGATAGACTGCCTCTGAAAAAATTGTAAACAATGTGTCTATCACAGAAGCTCAATGAATTCCAACATGGTACTGATGGTACTGTGCAATGGCAGTTTCCGAGATGGGCGAAATCACATAATAATAACATCACCCATTAGCAGTTTGGCAGTAGTAGTTAGTTGTGCTCATTATCTTGCCAGCACCTCGCCCTACTGGTGGCCTTGCTCACCCAGGGTGCCAGACAGGCTAGGACATCCACTAGGACTGTAAAAGGATGCCACCAGCTCTAAGTCCAAATGTAAAGCTCCCCTACTACTGAATAGTCAACAGTCATATTTTAGTGGTATTACAGCCAATTTAAACCAAAATTACAAAGGCATGGTGGGCCACATAAACAACATCTTATCCAGCATGATTGTCTGCCTTCAAAAATGCTTTGCCAGGAACATTAGTCCAATATTGTCATAAATGCACTTCTAAACCTCCTAGAAAGGTCAAAGGTGTTATAGCTGCAATGGGGTTGACATCAAGTTAAAAAAAGTCTGTTGGAATCTAATTTGTGTTTGTACATGTAAAGGTGTGTGATACGGTACTTATTTAACAGCTTTTCCATGTCTAATACATAAAATATTGCATTGCTGTTTAGTTTCAACATCCCCGTCTCTGGGCCCTACGGCCGACATTGTTGCCCAGGTGGTAGTAGAGGCCAGCGATGACGCATTTGGAATCCTTCAGCTCTCTGCTTCGTCTGTCAGTGTTGCTGAAAATTATGTTGGACCCATAATAAATGTTACACGAGTCGGAGGGATTTTTTCTGATGTGTCAGTCAAATTCAGAGCTATACCTGTAACTGCTAGAGTCAGTAAGTTTTGAAAAAATAAAGCATTATGACAAAAAATTAAAATATAGACTAATTTGTGTGGGTCCAGGTGGGCCTCTGCATGATAGTTTTCTGGTGTGCGTTCCGACAGGTGAAGACTACAGCGTAGCCTCATCTGACGTGGTCCTTTTAGAGGGAGAATCCAGTAAATCTGTTCCCATCTATGTTATTAATGATTTGGTCCCTGAACTGAAAGAGACCTTTGTTATTGAGCTGATTAACCAAACAACCGGAGGAGCTTTGCTAGGCGAACTCACACGGGCCATTATCACCATCCTGCCTTCTGATGACCCTTTTGGTGCATTTGGTTAGTAACTCTTATCCAAATTCTGTTTTAATTTATGAGACTATTTGAAAATGCTCATTGCTTAACAAGTTTTTTCTTGTTATTGATCTAGTCTTCCATGCTGCCCCAGTGACAGTTGAAGAACCAGAATCCATGTCTGTTGTGGTTACACTGCCTATTGTGCGCAAAGCTGGAACTATTGGAACAGTTGCAGTCCAGTGGCGGGCAACTGTAAATGGTAAAATTGCAGAGGGGGACATCAGACCCACATCTGGAGAGGTTAAATTTGCTCCTGGGGAGACCATCAAGACTGTGATGGTCGAGATTTTACCTGATGTTGTACCTGAAATTACTGAGGTGAGCAGATAAGCTGCTAAAGTTAAAAATTGCATCATAATATTACCTGTCTTGTGATTAAAAGAAGGATTTCTATCCACTCTGTCTATTTTAGATTATTCAAATAGAACTTGTCAGTGCCAGTAATGGAGGAAACCTGGGAGCTGAAACATCAGTTAACATAATAGTGCCTGCAAATGACAACCCATATGGGACAGTTTACTTTGAGCAGACTGTTTATCGTGTTCAGGAGCCACTGGAGGGAGTTTACAGTGCTAACATCACCGTCCGCAGGAGGTAACGTTCAGGATTATTTAGTGCTTACAGTGCAAATGTGTTTATACGTTATGACTTTATACCTTATTAAGGTAAATAGCATGGCCTTTCTTTCATTAAATGCAACATTTGTAAAGTGCATGACTGATATCTGGTATCTAGTAACATCAAACTGTATTGTATCCTTCTTTACAAAGTGAAAATAAAATCAACTGAAATGTAACGCGCTGTAGTGTATATTGTTCAACACTTCTTCCGATACTTTCTGACATTCAGTTTTGCTTTGCTCTCCATTTTCCTCTCTTGACTCATTTCAGAGGAGGTCATTTTGGTCGCTTGGGAATCACTTACAGCACCTCTGAGGTTGACATCATGGGTTCAGCTCAGGCTCAAAACCACACTTTATTGAAATACTATGACTCTCCAAAGCCAGGTGTCCCAGCCAATGGCCTGTTTAGGATTGTGAACATCACAAGTCAAAGAGACCCTTTGGTATCGTGTGCTGCTTCCTGTCTAAGAGAGCGCACCTGCCAGGCCTTCTCTGTATCATCAGCCGTGACGCCTCCGTCCTGTACATGGGTTACATCAGGGGCTGAGCAGCTGACCCCTGGATCTCAGGTTGTGACTTATATAAAAAATGCAACTGCAGTTAATGTCTTATTTAGTGTACAGGCTATGGCAGGAAGTGATTACACCCCTGTCATTGCTCAAAGTGCCTTTATGGAGGATGGATCTGGGACTGCCAATCTCTCAATCTTAATTTTAACTGATAAACTCCCTGAAATGGATGAAAGCTTCTCTATACAGATTTCCAAGGTAAAGCTCAGTCCAATTTACACATATAACCAAAAAATGCCTATAATAATTAAATTTCTATTCTGTGTTTGAAGGTGGAGTTGGTGAATTTGACAGTGTCACCAAAGAACTTGCCTACAATCGGTCAGCCAGACAAGGCTGTAGTCACCATAGGAGTGAACGGAGATGCATTTGGCATATTTCTGATCTACAGCCTTAGTCCTAATGCCACCAAAAACGGACTGTACCTTGAGGTCCGAGAAGAGCCCACAGTTGTGCCACTGGTCATTGAGAGAATTGGGGGAAATCTGGGTACTGTCACTGTAGAGTGGAGATTTGTTGGAGGAAAAGCCACACCAGATGATTTCATTGCGAGTGGAGGGATTCTGGTTTTTGATGGTATGTTTAAAGTTATTGGAAAACCTTTATTGTCCTAGGGAAGTCAAAAGCTTCGTTTTTGTTTATATATATTTTTTTATTTTAATTTACATAACACCGTTAATTGCTATCTAACCAGCGTTTTTTTGTTTTTACCTTTTCTTTTTTGGGCCCAGGTGATCTTAAAAAGAAAGTAGAGGTAGCAATCAAAGAAGATTCGGAACCAGAGGACAGCGAAAGCCTCATGATTGGACTCGTTAACACAGAAGGAGGAAGTCGTATCCTCCCCAGCTCAGACACTGTAACCATAGTTATACTAGCTAACGACAATGTGGCAGGAATAGTAGGATTCGATCCAGGCTCACGATCTGTCATTGCCAGAGAGGGTGAGTATTGTACTGTAGTTACATTTGTAAGACCTGCTGTCACAGTATAGCCAATGTAAATCCCTTTTGTCAGGTCAGGGGCATTACAAGTGCGTTGAAGAAGTATTTATACCTTTATACATTCTTTTTATTAGATACAATCTCAATAAAATATATTAAAGTATGTTTTTGTGCAGTGTCAAAGTTCAAGGGCTATAAATGTGCTTGGCATTGGATTCACTCCAGAAAATAATAGGTCAAGAATTAGATTTTATGCATATTAACTGTACCGTTGTTGCAGATCTTTGACAATCTCATCTGATTTAAATAAATGGGTGTTACATTATAGAATTTAGATCAGTTTCTTGTTAGGTTGTTATTACGTGAGGACTGCGGTTCTCCGGATACAACAAAGCACTCAAATAAAATAGAAAGGAATTTCTGTAAGATAAACCTCTTGTCACTGGAGATGCCTTATAATTATGCATGAATGTGGAAATGAGAGTAAGTACTTCTCGTGATGGCTGTTGATGCTATAACAGGTGGGCTGCATGCTACTCATTGTCATTAAATCATACATGCATGAGCAGTTGGAGTCTCCATACCGTTAGACATCTTGGGAAGCCTTTGGTGTCATCTATACCATGAATAAATGTCATAGCAGAAAAAAAGCAGTGTTTGAAAGACTTTAATCATTTTTAATTAATAAAAGCATTTTTTTAACACAACGTTTTCATGTATGTTGATACAGGTGAGAGAATGTCTTTGTTAGTGTTGAGATCAGCTCCAGGTTTGGGCAATGTCACAGTGGACTGGACTGTTCAAGGTCCTCTAGCTCACCGCACTTTTGTTCAAACATCTGGAACAATTTTCTTCAATGAGGTAAATAACCAGTTATTTGTTTTTGTAAAATATTCAATGCAATAAATGTTGCTTTCTTTGCTTTCCTTTGTTTTGATTGTTTATGGCACAGCTAGACATTTGGAAGTGTTAACTGGTGAACAGATTACAGTGAAATGCCATATGCATATCAAACATGTTTATGCTGATTCCTCCAGAGACAGCTAAATGGCACTGTAGTCCTTCAGCTTATGGACGATGCCACACCAGAGAACCAAGATCAATACAGAGTTTCACTTTCTAACCTACAAACATTTGGTAATAAATAAAAATAAAAAATTTTCCCAAAATGTCTGGAAGACATTAATGAATATCCCTAATCATGTGTCATAAGCCATATCCACCCATCTTTCTTACAGGTGTTGTGGTGACAGGCCATGCTGCCCTTGATGTTCAAGGCAGGGAGGCAGTGCTCACTGTTGACATCAGCGATCAGCCATACGGACTGCTGACTATTGCGCCGTCATCCCTCAGGGTGAGCACAGAGGAACGGAACCAGAATATAAACATCTACATCAACAGAGAGTTTGGGGCCTCAGGTTTGTGAGCAAAGTATGAATAAACACATAAAACTGTATTTAGCGTTTAGTATATTTCTTAATTTTAGTAATCCTGTATGTTTCATGTAGGAGCAGTGAATATTACCTATGATGTTATTAGAGGGTCTCTACAAAACCTGTCTGAGGTTGAGGGTGCTCTTGCTGAGCCGGGACAAGATTTTGTTTCGGGCATTGGTTCTGTGATTCTTCAGGAAGGACAGACCTCAGTTCCCATTCCTGTCACCATTCTAGAGGTAAGGACTAAATGTCTTGATTTTTTGATTATTTATTTGACTGCCAGGTATTGTGCTTATCTTTGTGTCTTGATATACTCCTCTATCATTTGTTTTAGCCAATTGGTTTGGACTTTGCATTTACAGCTTCTCTTGTTGTTAGGATGACATTCCAGAGCTCCAGGAGTTCTTTCTGGTCAACATAACATCTGCAGTACTCATCACAACTCTTGCAACTGTTCCTCAAATTGGTGAGGATTTTCCCAATAGTTGTTGAGTCAATATTTTCAAGCCATTATGGAAACTCTAGTAAAATAAACCTTTTTAACTGTATCTTCTATGTGCTATTCCTATTTTGTTTTATTGTTTTTATAATGCCTTATTATCAACTTTTCACTTTTTCTTTTAAAAATCCTCCAATATATTCTCTGGTTTAATGAGCAGAGGTTGCTTATTGTTCTTTGCCAGGTAAAATATACAACTGTTTGAGTTATGCTTTAATTATAAAGGATTAAAGTGCATAGTATTCCCTTATGTTGTGGTATGATATTAAGCTTTAGCCAGCCTGTAGTTGCACTTTTACTTCTGTTTCTGTAAAATCTTGACCACAGCCCAATTTATGAATGAGTAATTTTAGAAAGTGATGAGTTGACAAAGTATGAGTGCAACGAGAAAAGCACTTTGAGTTTCCCAGAATACTATCGGCCCACTGCCTGGAGACACATAGTAAACATGTAGCCATTCTTTTGGCAGAAATCATTATGTGGCTTGGACAGTGAGACAGATGCTTTTTATGATTGAGGAAGTCCAGGGATTTAAAGGCAACATGTAGCCCTGTGTGGTGAGGAAGAAGAAAGCTAGATTAAACCCATAACTGGCCTCCCAGCCTGGGCACAGAATAAATGGGAGACCAGTTCTCAGAGTGTCATAAATTAGTTAATAAATACATCACACTTGACTCCTCAGCCTACAAGCCTTTCTCAGGAGATGTATCCTAGTTGTAATCCCTTGCTTAAATGAGCCATGATAAAGGTTAGAGCCCCAACAGTTTCCCCTTCTAAGCCTTTTTTTTTTTTTTGCAGTAGATAAGCCTGACAAATATAGTGGGAAACTTTTAGTTTAATCACTTACATCTTCTCTCGGTTTGTGCTTTTGTAGACACCCAGGGTTTGGTGGCAGAAATCAACATTGTTGCTAATGATGGGATTAGAGGGGTCATTGAATGGACGAGCACCATGTAAGAAAAAAAACCCTCATTTAAACAGATGTCTGTGTTCTGAAAAATAAATAAATAAAATAAAATGTGCTTTTGCTTACAGGTATGAAGTGAATGAAACAATTAGAGTACTGACTCTTGTGGCCTACAGAAACAAGGGGACATATGGAAATGTCTCCCTTTTCTTTGTTGCTCAGAACTTGGAAGCCCAACAGGGAATTGACTACAACACAACTGAAACGGTCAGCCATGTCAAGTATTCATTATTTTACAGAAGTCAGTGATGTTCCCATGCATTTAGCCGCTCAGTGTTTTGTTTGCAGTTTTATACAAGCTACCTAGGGAAAAAAAAAACATGTGGAAGAAAGTGATCTGGTCAAATAAGACCAAATTTATACAGGGTGGTGGCAGGATCATCAGCAGTATTTATATAAAAAAAAAAAACATGTTTTTAGCATTGCATCAGCATTTGGTATCATTTCAGTCAACTTTAAAGATATAAATAATCTTGAAGCATTTATTGTGATATAAAGAAAGCTGTATTTACCCTTAATTTACCATTTTTGCTTTTCTTAGTCACAGAAACATATTTATAAACAAAGGGTAGGATGTGATTTTTCACTTTTACTTCATTCTGTTGTTGCAGATGCTTCATTTTGTTGATGGTGAAAGGCATAAGTTCGTGGAGGTGCAGATAATTGACGACATGGTTCCAGAGGGAGCAGAGAGATTCCAACTAATCCTCTCTGAGCCTTCACCCGGACTGGAGCTTGGCAGAAATACTACAGGTAGGCGGGAAAGACAAAGTTTGTCACGGCCCACAAAAGTAAATAGTGGGTTAACCTCGAATGGTGATATTGGGAATCAATTAAAGCTTTTACCAGCTTTTTACCATGAATACAAAAAATACATATCAATTCCCAAACTATCCATTCCCTTGAGATTTTTGGCTACATGCTTAGGAACGTACACACATTCCACACCATGACAGATATTGGTGGCAGTTTGTACTCTGAAAGGCTTAATTTTAGCAGAAAATACATAAATGCTGTTAAGATTGAACAATTAATTTTTAATCGCACCAAGTCTTCTTTATATTTAAAATAATGGTATTTCTTTCTCAATTAATTTATATTTTTGATGTAGTAAATTACTTTCCTAATGTTGCATTTTTAACAATCCAAAGTATTTTTATCTTACTTATTTTGTTTGCTTTAACAGCTACTGTAAATATCCTGGCCAGTGATGATGGACATGGCGTGATTTCCTTTAACACCAGTGATCATTTCCTATTAAGAGAGCCTACCTCTGTGTCGCAGCTGAGTGACAGTGTGGCTAAGCTCTATGTCGTCCGTAACCCAGAGGATGGCACTTTTGGCACAGTTTCTGTTGAGTTTGCCATCATGGATCTCAATGGCAGCCTGGCAGAGGGTGATGTGATGCCAACACAAGGTTTCGTAGTGCTGGAAGATGGGGTCAGATTAAAGGTAAGTTAGAAGTTAGTTTTATCTACCAAGTGGCACTAAAATTAATAAGAAATATAGAAGCTTTTATTAGTCTAGGTGCTAAATTAATTTTTGTCTTGTTTCAGATGCTGGAGGTCCGAGCAATTCGTGATGCTGAACCTGAAGGGAACGAAACCTTCACATTGACCCTGTTTAACCCAACAGGAGGTGCACGCCTTGGAGAGCAGCTCCAAGTTATTATCACCGTTCTTGAAAACCTAGCCCCTTCAGGCCTGTTCCGAATTGGGCCTTCGACCAACAGGTCTCAGTACTTTTACATCAAAAAATGTGATAGGAATGCAAGTGTTTGCTTGTCTTGTTAAAATGAAACACTCAGATGTCTCAGAGTAATTGGTTGTGTTTATATACAGAACCAGCACAACAATGGCTGCTGAGGAAGGGAGCAAAGCAGTCTTCCTCACTGTCTCTCGCAGTAATGGCTTAGAGTCAGCGGTCAGTGTAGAGTGGGAGATGCAGTCTAACACAGCTACAGCTTCTGGTAAACATGAAAAGTAAAATTCATTCTAGATTTCTTTTTATAATCTTCTTTGACTCAAATGGTACTCTTTCTGTCATACAGAGGGTCCCCTCCCAGTCATTGGCTTGTATCAAAGCTTTAAGGAAACCCCTACATCTTCTTGGTGCACCATTCCAGCAGAGTCTTCAATCCTGGCTTTAAGGCTTGACTTAGAGTCAAGAGTTGGAGCAGTTAAAACTCTGGCAACGCTGTATCGGTGGCAAGGTGTTTTTGTGCCGATAAAGGTAATATAACCATTTTATATGAACCAGGATTGTGTAGTAATGCTCAAATTAAAATCTTAGTAAAGCAAAAATACCAGGGATTATTTAGGTAGCATTATTTACTATGCTTTCATCATTTCAGTCTGTCAGAATCCAAAACCCAGCCTCATGTGTTGGGTTTGCAGTAAATGGCTCTACATATATTGGGATTACACATGGTGGTCCTCCCTTCTACCCTGCTACCAATCTTAGTATCTTTAAGCTGCAAAAGGACCTTAACATCACACTGGCAAGTAGAAAACCATTAACATCTTGACAGCCTTATCTTTTTTGGTCAATGACTATATTACTGTGATGTTTAATTTATATGATATGACAAAAAAGATTTTGTTTTCTACAGGAACAAATTTTAGGTGTTGAATCTCTTAGTGTAAAATACTTTTCCACCGAAGGCAAAGAATACCTAATAGCATCTAGCCAGGTGAGGTGAACTCTGCTGATAATAAAACAATCATTAGTGTTTTAAAATACAGTTAGGGATGCTAAATATACCTAAATATATTTTTTTCTAAATCTCCAGGTTTTCGTTTTGGTTGGCGGCTCCTTTAGACTTCACCAAACTCTCAACTTTAAGCAGGACATCCTTAGTCTTGCCACATTTACTCATGCAGAAGTCCTCTTCCTGTTAGTGTGCACTGACAGCCAAAATGGAAGCTGCCAACTTCTGCAATGGAGCAGTGGTAGATTTCAGAATCCAAATCCTATCCCACTTTCTAAAACAGCCGTTCAGTTGGAGGTAGTCAAAACAAGACAAGAGGATACTCTGCTGCTTATTGCTGTTGAAGGTGATCATTTTGACTTCATCAAAATTGGTTGTGTTTGTGCTGTTACATTTTATGCGCTGCCAACATTTGGTTATGTCAGTTGAACAAATTAGAATATTATTTATACAAAAACACACAACTTTATCATTTATATAAGACTAAAGTCTATATTTGACTTCTGACATAAGGCTTCTGCCTTAAGTAATCTCACATCTTACTGGTGTTAACAAAGCTTTCAGGTAGAACATTTTGTTGTAGTGCAAGGCTAGCGCTTACATCTTTGCTCTCTTTATTTATGACTTATTGATAATTTGGCTTCATAACTATTTTAGTGCAATTGTGGATGGACAAACTTGGAGAGGTTTATTTCTTGCTGTGTTAACTTATAGTAAAATTGAATGAGTTCTTGAAATTAAGCTCTACCCAGCTTTCACAGAACAACTGAGAATATGACTGTCAGGTTGATTGGGTACCCTAAATTGTCCTTAAGTGTTAGTATGTGCATGAGTGGTTGTTTGTCCTGTCTGTCTATGTTGCCCTGTGATGGACTGGCAACCTGTTCTGGGTGTACAGTACCACTGCCTGTCGCCCGATGTGCGCTGGACATAGGCACTAGCAGACCCACATGAGCAGATGGATGTAAAACAGAAATTTGTTCTGTTGTCAAAGTAATGTGCAACAGTTACAATATGTTTCAGCTTGCATATGACCTAGACAACAGAAACTTTTTCAAGACTTCAAAACAGATCATTTAAGTAAGAGCCTCAATTACAAATAGGGCTACAATAACAGCTTTATATGCCCATTTTCCCTAAATGTGCTTCCTTCACTCTGTGACCTTTACCATTTTAGGAAATGGGACTAGTGTCATAATACCTATCATCAGATGTGTCCCAAATGAATTGTAGCTAAAACAACATGTTCTGAACTCAAAGAAAATTATATCTTTACTGATGTGGCAAGCAAACTGTAGGTCTGCTTTGGATTTTCCATCAACAGCCTGGTGCTGCGGTCAAGCATGTAGTTAACTGTATAAGCATAGTCTAGGTGCTTGTAAAATTCGGGACTATTACACATTATAAAACTAGGAATGTAATACATTGCATGTTTTTATGTAGCATGTTTTTAATAGAATCTTCTTGGTTATTATGCACTTATTAGATTTTATTATTGACTACAAGCAGCTTGGTCATATGAATACAAACGGTTTATTTATCAGCCTGCATCTTTGTTATTTGCTCTTCTTCTACAACTGCAAAATGTGTTTTTGCTTTTTTTACTCTGTACTGTATGAAACGGAATGATCCTTCTGAGTTTGGAAAAGAAGTGTGTTTTTGGTTTGGACCTACTGCGGGTTTGTGAGGAAAGGTCTTAGTGTGTAGCACAGCACAGCCAAAAAAGACACAGAGGGTGTAATTATTTAGGCTTGGGTGTGTCAGGCAGGCGAGTGGTTACATAAACATGCTATTCTGGTGTGAATGAACGTAAATCTCAGAGGCAAACTTTTGTTTGCTTCTTTTTTTTCTCGTAGGTCCCTCCCCATCCTGCGAGGTTTTACAGTGGGGCTTAGCTGATCCTTTACCAAAGCTCTATCAGTCCATTCCTCATCCAGGGCTCATCTCTATTCACTCCTTCACTGTGCCATTGGGAATCAGTAAGCAATTATGTTCTGAAAGTGTGATTGTAAAGATTTTTTGCTAATGTAAAATACCTGAATATTTGCAGTGCCATAAAAAAGTGGCTTCTTGTGACAAAGATAACCAGACTAAAAACAAAAATCAGTTTTAAGTTGTTTGTTAAATGTATTTAGAAAAAAAGCTGATTCTACCTCACAACATAACAAAAGTTCCCAAAAAGCAACACCTCAACCCCTAACCTAAAGATTTTCAATAAGAGAGAAAATTTTTTGAAATGGCAAAGGCAATGAAATGCAAAATAATCTCTGAAGTCCAAGTTGTAGTGGCCTAAATGAGCAGTGATAGATGCTTGGATAATAGATATAATATGTTTTTTTCAAAACATGGATTTAAATATCTCACTGCCTGTTTGTTGTTTAACTTGAAATCCTAAACAAAAGCATTTTATTTTCTTAGCGTATGCCTTGCTAGTTGGAAGAAATGGTTCTTCCCTTTACTCCTGGAGATCTGATGTCAAGCTGTTCACCATGATCCTGAGGCTTCCTATAGCCAACAAGTTTATCTCCTTCATGGTCCCATTTCTCAATGCCACAAAAGTCCTTTTGGTTTCCTCTGAAGATAATAGCTCCACTATTTATGAATTCACCTCTGTCTCGAATCAGTCGGATTTTATACCAAGGTATTCATTCAGTTAGAAATCAAATACAGGCTATTATAAACATAGAAAACAAAAAAGCTAAAGTCTGTTTCTCTTTCCTTTCTGACGTTCAGCTACGGGGAGTTGTACTTTGCTCCTGGTGAAAGGGAGCTTAATCTGGCAGTTAATATCATTGATGACGATATCCCTGAGGTGGAAGAGGTCTTCGGGGTCAAGTTGAAGAATCCAAAAGGAGGGGCTGAGATTGGGTTTGGTGGCCAGGTGACAATTATTGTTCCAACTAACGATGATGCCCATGGAGTTATTGGCTTTGCTGAGGTAAGTAATCACTTTTAATGTGCTTGCCATGTTATTGTTTGTTTAAAATATTTCTTAGTATTAAACTGAACTCTATTTACATTTTTAGAACTCATTATACTTGGAGGTTGAGGAATTGGACCAAAATAATCAAATTTCTCTCTATGTTGAGAGAAAAAGAGGAACTTTTGGTAGACTAACGGTTCATTGGGCTGCCAATGGTAGTTTAGCAGACATCTATCCCACATCTGGAGTGGTTAGTGACCTTTTCTGTTTATATTGAAGATAACACATTAACACAATTTCTTAGCATTTTTTTAGATACTCCCTGCTATTAATTTGGTGTCAAAACATTGTATTCAGTGCAAAACTACCATTTGTTTACAGGTAACATTTTCTGAAAGTCAGACAGTAGCCATCATCTCATTAACTATTGTAGCAGATGGTTTGCCAGAGTTATCTGAAAGCGTCATAATCATCATCCGAGATGTCACCACTTTGGGCCTTCAGAACATGGAACAAGGTGCAGTTATTGACAAGCAGCGAGCTCAAGCTCTACTTAACATTTTACCAAATGGCTCCCCCTATGGTGTTATTGGATGGCATCTGGATTCCCAGTTTACGCTGTCACAGGAGCCACAGAGTAAGAACCTCAATGAAAATATAAGTGACAGATGTCTATCATTAACACAATATCTCTAAAGTGCTACATTTTGTTTAATTTACACTATTCTGATATTTTTTAAATAAAAACTAAATCATCTATATTAAACAAAGCTACTTTACCATATACCATAGCCACTATCTTTTGGATTTGTATCTGTGTATTTCAATCTCTCGAATTTAGCCTATTGAGGCTTAGAATACACATATAATTTTTTTATGTATAAAAATTCTTATACCTTTACAGATGCATTATGTTTTACTTTATATCCACCTCACAGTTTTGCACTACCTTATCTTGACTTATCAGTAAATATCACAAGAAAAAACATTTAACCTAGTAGTTACAACACTTAAACTACTTTGTAATATGAATCCTTTTTCAAGACAATTTAGAAATTGTGATTATGTTTCGTTAATTATTTTCCGTTGTCCAATTTTCCTAATCTGCAGGAACTCCTGTCAACATGACTCTTTCTGTAGTGAGGGAGCAGGGTTCTTCAGGTGATGTGGCGGTCCATTACCAGACAAAACCAGCCTTAAACCAACCGCCTTCCAATCAGGCTACTGCAGGAGAAGACTACTTAGCCAAAGATGACACCATTATTATGTTCAATGGTGCCACTGTGGCAGTTGTCGCTATCACCATCCTACCAGTAAGGATTGGGTAATGAGTAATTAACATTCACAATTTCCTGTAGCTTTACCCTTTTAGTTAATGCAAATGAAAATGCATGTTTGAAGGATGATGTCCCAGAACTTGCAGAAAGTTTCCTAGTAAATATTACTGGAGTGGAGCTAGTAAGAGGGTCTGTTGGAGCAGGGCAGCCAAGTCTAAGGAGGCCTGGAATGGAGGTAGCAGAAATTACCATTCAGGAGAATGATGATCCACGAGGAGTTCTACAGTTCAACATCTCTGAAGTGAGTAAATAAAAAGGTGAAATAAGGTAATATGTTCCCAGGTGCTGAATAATCTTCTATAAAAAAGTTACCCACTAAATTTCTTGCATAGGATTTTACTGGAAGTGTGTTGGCCTATGAGATACCACCACCAGACAATATCATTCATCTCTCTGTGGTAAGGCTTGCTGGCACAAATGGAAGACTTGTTGCCTACTGGGAGGCTCAGCCAATCACAGCTGATCTTGCTGACTTTACCCCTGCATTTGGAAACATCACATTTCAAGATGGCCAGGTAAATCAGAATATTGTCTTTTGAGCTGAAATAAACGTTCCCTAAACGGAAAATCCAGTGGTCTACGTTGTCGGATGTGTATTTCTTTAGAGAGAATCCACTATAGCCATCACCATCTTGGATGATGAACAAGTAGAGGCCTCAGAGACATTCAGAGTGGATTTGGTACGGGTCATTGGAGGCGCCCGGCTTGGACAAGGGACTTTGGTAACTGTTGTGATTCCTTCCAATGACTCACCTCTGGGACGATTTGGATTTCAAGACTTGGAGGTTAGAATAGAAAATGTATTCACCTAGCTTTAAAACTATGCAATACACAGAAAAATGTTTATATGTCCCTGACAGTAGTATATTGTGGTTGCCATTGGGCATCACAGCATCTAGAAAACCACATTACTGAGAAATTAAAAGCTAGGAATCTTTGTCTTTGTTTTTGTTTTCCTATACGTTTTAAACTTTTTTTCCTTTCAGATTGTGGTCAGTGAACCTGAGTTTGTGGACGATCCTTCTGCTGTGGCAACAACCACAGTGCTGCGTAGTGCAGGAGGTGTAGGTGAAGTCATGCTGTTGTGGCAGGTGGAAGACAAAGCTATAGATGATCTCTCTCCTCTTAATGGGACACTTGTCTTCACTGAGGTGTAGTATAAAATTATTGCCATTTGCTGATTCATTGTTTACAGGAAACATTAAGGATAAAATAAACATTTCCTATATTTTATTTTACAGAGTGAGCTTGTCAAGTCATTTTTTATCACAGCCCTTGCTGATAATCTGCTTGAAGGAGATGAACACTTCACTGTACGCTTGTTTCCCGCTAACAGTGGTGCTATCATAGACCCCTTACATGGTTTGTATTATGTAAAAATGACAAATTAAAAGTATATAAATGTTATCCTCCGTTTTTATGAAGCAACAATTATTCTTTCCCGTAGACCGTGATGGAATTTTTGTATGTAGTTAATGTATAGTAGTTAATAATTAGTAAAAAGATTCTTTCTAACATTAATATTTAGTATGTTGTCTTTATTCATTATCCTGTGGCCATTTTACAATAAGTTCACTTACTATTTTTTAATGCCCTGGTTACCTGAAGAAAGGTTGAGATTCTGTACCAATGCTTTGCATAGATGAATATCTGGGTGCTGTTTATTTTTATACTAATATTGTCAGTCCTATACATCTAAATTTATATTTGTCTAAATTTTAGAAACACACAGACATTAATCTCATGTGTCGTCAATTGCAGCCAGTCAAACTCAGAATAAAATAAAAAAAGAAAATCCTGTTAAATCTAAAGCAAATAATATGATAGCTTAACTTGCCTCAGTGAACTGGTAACTCTACACACTGCATACACTCTTACACTCTTTTAATCAACAGGTGTAAAGTATGTACAGTCAACACCAGCTGCTAAGCTGTGATAATACTAGCATGTCTTTAATGTTTAACTGCTTTGAATCACAGTAGGTGATTTTCTGAACCTTGATAGTGTTTTCCTTCTCTTTTTTATTCTTTGTCTGATTGTCTGATTGTTTTATTTTTATTTTTTAAATACTTGCAATGCATTTTCAAAAAAATAAAGCCTTTCTTATTAATTTTTGATTTTAATAATTATCCCTCTAATGAATCTTGTGCAGGGGTGGTCACAGTCACAATCAGGGCAGACAAAGCTGCACTGGGAATTATTGGAATAGCGGAGTCATCTCGAAACATTATCATTGGAGAACCTCAGGGAATCTATAATGGAACTGCCATAGTCAAGTGAGATAAATGCCAAGCTGTGTCTCTATTACAAAAAGAAAAATATGAGATATTTATGTCAACTATTAAACCTTTGATTGTGTTTGTCTGTGCAGCCTTGTGCGGGGACCAGGTGTTTTTGGAAATGTCCAAGTGTATTGGAATATTACCCCACCTTTGGTTTCAGAATTCGAAACAGTTTTTGGCACTGTCAGTATGCGTGTTGGTCAGTCTGTTGCAACTGTTACTTTAAAGGTATTTACTTTTCACAGAGTTGTATGAAATAATTATTACTATTTGTTAATGTGTTTTGTTTCAAAATTGCCTTTCTTTGTTGGCTTTGTAGTTTGTTCATATGTATTATGGTGACAGGTCTTTGATGATGAACTTCCCGAAGAGCGACGGGATTACCAGTTCTCACTGACCTCTGCAACAGCAGGACTGGAAATAAGTCCCATTGCCAGACACTCCAAGATTACCATGGCAGCAAGTGATCTACCACATGGACTTTTTGCTTTCAGTCAACTCCAGCTCTCTGCAAAAGAAGAGGAGGAAATGGTGAAGTCATTAAAATTAGACAGCGCGTGTATCAATATATTTTATTGTGGAAATATTTAACTGGCACTGATACAGCATGCATGCCCAACAGATAATGCTTTTTAATTTCCTGTTTTGATTTTTTATGCAGGTTAATGTTACAGTGATTCGCTCCGGTGGCACTTTGGGCAGTGTGACAGTGACTTTTGAGACCTCGGGCTACACAGCAGTCAGTGGAATGGACTTTGTTCCAGCTTCAGGGCAACTGCTGTTTACACCAGGCCAAACCTTGCAAGAATTTACATTGCATATTCTGGATGACAATCTTCCTGAAGGACCCAAACTGTTTTTTGTTAACATTACCAATGTAGATCTGCTGAATCTGAGGTAATATTATTTTTATAAAATGTGAACGATCAGGGGTAGATTCTTTTGCCTACCCAATTCAATCTTAATTATTTATTTTTGCATGTCTCCCTCTGGTGGTCAGTGATGTGGACTACATAGTAAGGGAGTCTGGACTGCAGTTGGACCAACCTCCAGCTATTGGAAACATATCTTCTCTTGCTGTGGTTATACAGCAGAATGACAATGTTGAAGGGTTCCTAGAGTTCAGACAGGACTTCCTCAACATTACAGGTAAAACAAAAGCAACCTAAACAGTTTAATTAAAAGCTGTATCACCCATAATCGATTAAATTCCTACACACTATTCAATCTGTTAAATCTTTATTTCACATTTATACCCAATTTAAATAATAAAGATTTTATAGGTTTCACATGCTTTTATTGAAAAATAAAAAGAACACCATTAACGGGTTCTTAATAGGAAAACGATCTATTGAGTGTCCTGGCCATGGAGCACAAATTAAATTGTGTTGATCCCTGAACCAAGTTATCACATTTGTCTCCTGAATCAACTGCCTAAGATCAGTTAATACTCCGACTTTCCAAATAATGGGACAGTCATAGACATATTCAACTTTTCTTCTTTAGAAAGTTCTGGCTTCTTTTTCGAGATATATCAAAGTGACATCCCAATCCTTTTTAATGCTGGCATAGTTCTTTGCTGTCTTTCTTGTCCTAAACAGTCATGTCCTGTGTGGTTTTAATGCATCATTGTTCCAATCTCACTTTGCAATCTGTAACGCATTTTATAGAAAGAGATTACAGATCTAGCTACTAAGTAATTATTCTGCTCTTCTAAGAGAATCAGGATGAAAGAGTGATACCAGTTGCTTTATGTTCATTAACAAATTTACTTCATCATAATTAAATGTTTGCCACCACTTTTGTGGATAAAAAAAACTTTTAGCTATGACTGTTTGATAATATGTGTACAAATGAAACATTAGATACATTGGGTTTGATGTTTTTTTCAGTTGAGGAAGATGTGGGTTACATCTTGATCCCAGTGGTGAGGAAAGTGGGTGCCTATGGGACAGTCTCTGCTCACTTTACTTCAAGAGGCTTGAGTGCGACCCCTAATTTCGACTACTTTCTGTACAATGACTCCCTCATGTTTGTCAGTGGACAGAACACAAGCTTCATCAATGTTACTATTATTGATGATATGGATAGGTAAGAGAACTGGCTGTAGTATGAATAGTACCTACTGTTAATTGTAATGTTTTTTATTCTAACTCAACCAAATAAACGTTTACTTTCAGTGAACCTCCTGAGATATTTGAAATTCTTCTGGTTGGAGCCACTGGTGGAGCAGTTCTGGGCACCCAGCATGTTGCAAGGGTTACAATTGGGAAGAGTGACTCTCCAAATGGAGTGGTTCGTTTTGTAAATGAAAGTGTAATCGGTGTGGTAAACCCAGACTCTACTTTGAAGCTGAGTCTTCTCTTAGAAAGGGCAGGAGGCCTTTTGGGCAATGCAACGGTATATTGAATCAGGCCACAAAAGCAAATATCTTGTGATTTTCTATCAGATTTTATTGATCTCAGAAGTCTAACATATTTCTGTTTCTCAGGTGTCTTGGAACATCCTTGGTCCAAACAGCCAAGATGTCCTACCAGTTTTAAATACTGACTTTAGATCTCCTGTGAGTGGCTCTTTCTTTTTTAAGAATGGAGAACAGAGTATGGGTATCATTGAGCTGTACATTTTGCCTCATGGAGAAGTTGAAATAGAGGAAACATTTGTTATAGAGCTGGGCATTCTTTCTGGAGAGATGGATGTTGACCCTCAGGATGGTTCAGTAACACTCATGGTACTTTGCTAAAAAAAATAGTACTACAGTTTGGTTAAGACAGGCAAATTGTAACTGCAAGATTCTCTCTTATTGATGTTTTTCTTTTAGATAGGGAAGTTTGGAGACCCAAATGGAATAGTCCAATTCACTGCTAATGCTCTTCAGCAACATGTCGTCAATGAATCTACAGAAGCAGAAGGTCCAGTCAACATTTTCCTGTCACTCACACGCAGACAGGGAACCATGGCCAACATCACAGTAAGATTGAATCATAAATCTACGTTTCTTTTCTATTTGGTAAATTAACGTTGAGTAAAACTGCTAGCATAATGATAATTTCATCACAGGTCAAGTGGAAGATTCAGAGTGACTCAGATACAACAGGTGACTTTCTAGCCTTAGCTGGGTCAGTGATGATTGCAGAAGGCCAAAGGGAGGCAGATCTTATTCTGACCCTCATGCCTGACAAAGTGCCAGAGCTGGAGGAGATTTACATTGTCCAGCTTACAGCTGTGGATGGAGGTGGGACCCTGGATGCCAACCCAGCCATGATCAGAACTCAAATAAGGTTTGACATTAGAGTTATGTTAGAATCACTCCTTTAGACTGTACTGGGTATTTTAAGTCCAATTCTGACCAATTTTCAAAAGTCTATGACCTAAACAATCTTTAAATCCTTGGAAGGATTAAGATGGAACACAGAGTAGAATATTTAAAAGATTTACTAAAGGACTAACCTTTTGAGAATTTAAAGTGATGAGGGAGACATGAATTTCGGTCCCTCTAATTCAAGGGAGTTTGGGGTGTGAGAATGATGACATTACTATTTGTCGAGGAAGAGTTGAGATGGTTTATTTTAATTTGCACGCTGATTGAAGATAATGGGAAAGTAGAGGGTCATACACTGAGGAGCGGAGTCTGGCTTACAGATCCATGGACTTGAGAGGGTTCAATGGTTGTGAGATAGAAACAGTTTTTGGACAGGTGGTGGTACAATCCTGTCTGGGTTGGGCCAGGAATGGTAGTTAATTTAAGTTATTTCTATACTCATGCTGCTATAGGATAAGAATGCTGGAGGACAATCTGACCACATCTCACTCTGCTACTTTCTTCCTTTGTCCAATCTGCTTTAGTTGTCTTTATTTCAACCTTGTTAACCTTTTTGTTTTATCTTAGTGTTCTTCTCTCCATAGTAGCCACACCTGGTCTAGTGTTCCCGTTTAGTTGAGACAGTGTCTTGAATGTATGGAAGAAATAAAGCTGCTCCGTTCACTTTTCTGGTTAGGTTCTGGCCTAGGTAACTTTCGCAGTGAGCATGTGCACGCATGAAAAGGACACAGGTCATTTATTTTGGTTATGCTCAGCAGTTTCTTAGCATGTTCTTTTTCAAGGACATTTAGGAACATTACAACACGGGAATTATATGTTTTCAAAAAAAGATGTGTAAAATTTTTTATAATTGCTGTTCCTTTTTCCTTTTTAGGGTGCCTGCTAATGATGAACCCCACGGTGTGTTTTCTTTGAACCCTGAACAGCAGGCTGTAGTAGTGCTGGGTTCGGGGTCTCGGTTCACTAGAGCTCTGCTTTTCAATGTGACTCGGCTTGCTGGGATGTTTGGCAATGCCAGTGTTGGCTATAAGATAAGTGCAAGGGGATCTGAAGTGATGGACATACAGGAGATATTAGGAGGACAAGCTGAAGGAAGGGTTCTGATGGTAGAAGGACAACCCTTTAGTCAAATCACTGTCCCCATCAGTAGTCAGGTAAAGCTCATGATGCTTTTTGACAGTACTAAGAAACCATGCAATTGGCAAAATAATGCTTTCATCAAATTAATTACTGTGATACAGTTTATACTGTTTTGACAAACTCAATTTCACACTACCCTTCTTTTCTTTTTTAGGCATTTTTGTCATTGGGTGAAAGCTTGACTGTAGAGCTGTCTAATGTTAGACTTGTCAGCGCTCCCCAAGGCTCTTTGCCTCGCTTGCTTCATGATGCCAGTTCTGCTGCAGTGACCATTCCAGAAGAAGCCGCCAGCTCAGAGGTAACTTGTTCATGTGACTACATGATAATATAAAATAGAATGGAAAAAAAGATGGAAAAAAAGTATTTTCCCACAGTGGGAGAACAAATTACAAATTAAATGTTTATTTCCCCACTTAGGTGAGGCAGCAGTAAGTTAAATGGTAACATATTCACACAAAAGCAACAAAAATATATATAAAAATAAATGAAGACTAAAAGACTTTGCAGTCAGTGCAAATTAAAATAAATACAAATATATATAATCTGTGTTTGTTATAAATAGTTGGAAACCAAGCATTGAATATTGTGTTATAGCACAGGTGTTTCCATTTTGCCAATGGACTGCATTTCTTTAATGACAAAAAAAATATAAAAGTCTTGAAATGCCAAAACATTGTGACGAAATTCTACAGGGTACACTAAATAAAACTGAAATCATTCTATAAAGTGCTAACATAGCTTATAATCACTTAAGGGTGAAACAAAGAAGATCAGTAATCTGATATCTAATATCACGTTTATCCAAGATTGTTTGATAAAGTTATTCCCTTATCTACTTTCCAATTACCCTTTTTCTTATTCAGGTTGGATTCACCTCACTATCCCTGCAAGTTTTAAGTATAGAAATGGGAACATGTGAGGCAAAGGTGACTCGAACTGGGCTTTTTGGTGATATCAGGGTGCAGTGGAAAGCTGGTTATCCTTCAGGAATGAATACATCTGGCTTTAAAACCGGGCATATAGTTCCAAACTCCGGTAAGACACTTTGAAATATAATAGGTTTAGAATAACAGAGTAATAAAAGCACAACCTTTTTCTCGACGGCAAATAAATAATTTTTCTTTCTGTGTTTTTAAACCACACAAGTTAATGTCAAACTCTGCCACAGATTTTAACTCTTGGGTCTGTGTGCTTTCTTTATATGTAGGTTCCCTCACCTTGACTCATGGAGAAAAGACAAAGTCCATATCTTTCACAGCTTTTGATGATGCTTTAGAGTCTTCTTCCTATGCTATACACCTATTTGATGCAAAATCAGGCATTGGTGGACCTGGGGCTGTTAAGTTAAGGTAGTATCTTAAAGATAGCTTTAGGTAAATGCTTAACCTTCAACTAATCAATGTGGGACTCTTACATCTCTCTGCTTCTGTTGACAGGCCAGACTTTACTGTGGCAGAAGTGGAACCACTGGGTATTTACCAGTTTGCTCCTGATTCACGGCAGCTTGAAATTGCAGAGGATATCCAAACTATAACGCTTTATGTTCAGAAGCTATATGGCTCTCGCAGTAACATGACTCACCTGTTTTACAAAACATCACGAGGCAGTGCAATCGGAGGAGAGGATTTTCTTTCTGTGTCGGCTGGCCCCTTGGTGTTTGGCTCACCTCAACAAATAAATGCTCCCATCCATCTTTCAATCATTGATGATACTCTTACAGAGCCCAACAAGCATTTTTATGTTAACTTAACACATGTTGAGATCCCTACTCAAAATGTAACCTGGGCAGATACACCCCCTCGCATCAACCCTCAGCACAGAGTGGCCAATATTACTATTCTTGCCAGCGATGCAACTGGTGGAGTTTTAAGCATTGGACCTGAACTTGTCCAAGTGCAAGAGGACAGAGATGAAGCAGATCAACAGGAGCAGAGGGTTTTACTTAGAGTACGTAGGTCGGACAGTGTTATAGGGACTGTCAGTGTTCGGGTCCAAGCATATGGAGGTGTGTTTTGTTTTACAACAGCAAATATTAACCCTTATGTACTGTGTAATGTTACTGAAGTCTGTGGTGTTGTGTTGTGTTATTCAGATGGAAGTACGACACGTCCCCCCTTCGCTCTGGATCCTGCCATGAGTCTTGCAAAGGAAAAGCAGGACTTCCGCTTGGAGTCCAGCATAGTTTCTATGCAAGCTGGTGAGGAGGAGACGGAAGTTGTCCTCATCATCCTGGATGACTCGGAGCCAGAAGGACAGGAAGTATTCTTCATCTACCTCAGTGATCCAGAGGGTGGAGCTCAGATTACTGACAGACCATCCCAGGGCTTTGGATCATTTGTGAAGATCACTATTTTTGGTAAAAAAAATTAAAATGAATAAAAAAAGGAAAAATAAAGCTTCCCAGACTTATATGTAAATTATAATATACAAATTAATAAAAAATCTTTACACAACAAGCTACTTAACAGTCTGTTAACCTTTTTGAGTCTGACTTAGTTTTCAATGATCTTTCGATTTCAGGGAGTGACTTTCATAACGGTATTGTGGGTTTTACTTTTGACTCCCTGATGGGCCAAGTTCTGGATGAGGATTCAGTGAGCAGAACCGCTCAACTCTTCCTACAGAGACAAGAAAACAG
Source organism: Orestias chungarensis (assembly GCA_032876305.1). Classification (NCBI taxonomy): domain Eukaryota; kingdom Metazoa; phylum Chordata; class Actinopteri; order Cyprinodontiformes; family Cyprinodontidae; genus Orestias; species Orestias chungarensis. The sequence goes on along the minus strand of JAVLVB010000891.1, from coordinate 1,962,716 downwards.
GTAATGAAATACAGATAAGTGTTACAAATGTGTAGCCCCAAAATCTTGCTTTTCATGTATGTGATTCGAACAAAAAAAAAGTTTAAAAAAATAGCAATGTGCTTGTTTTGTTCTGCTCAGAGCTTTTGAAGATTTGCAAGTCTTTTGGAGAGCCACTTTCAGTAAGGAATCTTTAAACCTTGTCACAAATGAAGTCAACCTAACATCACAGCTGGTGCAGACATCAGGAGTGGCGATCTGTCGGAGAGGAGAAGTTGTCTGTGCTCTCATTCTGGAGGTTCTGGATGATGAGGTAAAAGAGAATAACGCCCTTATGATAAATCAGATTTTATATTACTTTTTTTTTTTTTACCTTTTATTCTGTGAGGCAGGAGTATGATTTATTAAGTCACATGTTTGCTTCATTCTAGGAACCAGAATACCAGGCCTGGTTCTTCGTGGAGATCTATAAAGTGGGAGCGGGAGCCTCCATTAATGAGACAACTCGTTTTGCCAACATAACCTTAGCAGAGAGCGACAATCCACGAGGTGTTGTGTACTTTTCAGTGGGACACAGACTGCCAGTTGCCACTTCGATGACCACAAGGCTCAGCCTGCAGCTCTATAGACAAGCAAGTACAGCTTCAGCAATGACACTTCAGTATCAAACTCTGGTAAGAGAACCACTATATTTTTTATTTTATTTTTTTCCCACAAATAGAATAGAAATATTAGTTATATTCTACTTTACAAAAAATGAAATGGCCAAGGCAAGATAGGTTGTATCATGACAAATGGAAAAAAAACATACATATACCAACATATAGTGTTTTAGACAAATATGTATAAACATATATAGCTAGCCTTCAAGTATTTTAGCTAAAAAAAAAAACATTCCAGGAGATGATATATTAAATCTTTAGGTCATTCTGCAAACTGTTATAGTTATGAATTGTTACAGAAATAAATTTATTTTTGAACTCTGTACAGACTTTGGGTAAAGCTAGTGAGAGAAAATCCTTGGGCTGAAATATTAACCTTATGACTTGAGAGTGTCTTTAAATAGATAAATCTCAAGGCTTCACAATAAAAATATGTTGATTTTTAAAAAGAATCTTTAAAAATGTCACATTACCTTAAACCTTTACAGAGATTAAGTTGGAAGCAACAATGGGGAAATAAAAGCAGAGCTTAATATGCCATCAAGGAGTTCAGATTTTTTTGTCAGGTAAATTTCAATTTTGAGAGTGTTAATGTTAGTTTTTAATTTTTACAGAATAGAAGGTTGACTGCAGCTATTGAAGAACCAGTCACACAACACAGAACAAGCATTGCAGATGCTGGAAGTAAAAGTTTTTAGGTACATAAATGGTAGATTGCCTGTACTTGTATAGCTTCATCAAGTCCAGAGGACTCCAAAGCACGTTTTTCACCTCACATTAAAAGGGTAGTAGTAGCGAGGTGCATAGTAGCTTCACAAGACATAGCTGGAGTCTAACAGAAGCAAGAAAGTTCTGCACTTGCGCTACCTGTCTATCTGACCACCAGCGACAACAGGTGAGATGAGACAGATGAAGAATTGGGATTGAACTGGACAAATATCTCGTTAAAGGGTGAACTCCTATCTCCAGAGCCACCATTGCCTTTGGAAAAAATATTTCTTATCTGTAAAGACCAAATAAGTACTGGCAACATGCTAATTAATGATTTACAATAGTTAGGAATTTTAGTCTCAAAAAAGACAATACCTACAGCTTTGCTTATGAATGTACCATGAGTTTTTTTTTAAATGCGCTTTCACAGAAAGAGTAAAGTAACAATTTTGACCAATTTTGATTATTGTGAATAAATTATGTTTCTGGTTACAGCATAAATTAAGGTGTGCATCCAAAATAAATATTGGACATAAAAAAACACTTTGTAAAAATACATTACTTATATTTTCTATAAATAGAACCAGTTTTGTTCCGAAACATGTCAATGCCAAGACATTTTTAGCTTTTCTCTATAGGTAATTATTAAAAATAATTTAAATAAATCTTCTATTGACATATGTTACCTAATTTTTATACAATAAAATGTTAATGTTAATTTTATATAAATGTTATTGTAGATTTTTAAAACTTATGGCTAAAGACCAACCTGCAATAAACATAATTCCTTACAGGTTCAACTCATTTTTTCCTCCAGTTATGCTCTTATGATGCTAATTATTATAAGACAGAGGTCAATTAGTCAACATGAAATTCAAAAACCCATCGTTCTCTCCACTCACTATCTCTGCAAACACCTTTTTCTGAGAGTTGAGTTGTTGTTTTTTGTCTCGACCCAGACCAAACTTTCACTAAAGATAACACAGTGTGGTCACTGTGTCTCAGGAACAAACACTGCAGACTGAATGCATATGTCATGCTGTATTTATAAAGATTGTATTTGTTTAATAGCGACAGGCTGTTTTTGTACATTTCTTTTTTAAACAACGGCACAAATGATTTTTATAAAATGTTTGATGTGTACCCCATTCTGACATTCACTTAAAATCACATACATTTTTTAAACCTCAAAAACATGTTTCATCCTGCTTTAGGAGCTTGCCAAGGAAGAGATGATTGGTCCTTATGTAATTTGGCCTGCTAAAGCAGGGATGGACTTTCCTAAACAAGAAGGTCAAGTAACTTTTGAACGTGGAAGTCACATCACAACTCTAGACATTTACTTGACACCTGACCTTGCCTCATGGTCACCTACACCAAAGCGATTCCAAGTGGAGCTCTACAGTCCTACAGAAGGCGCCAGTGTTCACTCCCAGTTTGGAGTGGCTAATGTGACTCTGGTGTCGAATTCTGCAAGTCAGTCTGTGTGGAGCTTGTTGGATCCCTTACATCAGCCTCTCAACCCAACAATATTAAATCAGGTGCTGCAAGGACTTAAAAGTAAATTCACTTCAACTCTTACTCGTGAGCAGATGACTGCTGTGCTTGAAACTCTTGGAAAGGTAAGAAAATGTAGTTCAAGCTAATCATCAATTCCCCAGCCTTTTCTACACACAATTTTAATAACTTGAAAAAACAAGGCACAAGACAGCTGAGGTTAACTTTTTTCACATGCTGGATGGACTCAGCCTTAGATAATTTTTACTGTCCTCCAGATGGAGCTTGGACAAGAGCCGCTTCTGCTTGAGATCAAGAACTGGTTTGGGCCTCTAAACAATATTAGCTTCATCATCTAGGCAGGAGAGTTGTATTAGAGTTTATGGTCCTCTGTATAAAAGGAAATCATCTATTGTGGTTTGATCTGACCAGGATGCCTCCAAGGGATCTTCTGTTGTAATATTTTCCAGGCACATGCCAATGTGAGGAAACACTGAGTAGACGCAGCTTTCATTGGTGGGACATTAACACCATTTACCAAGTAATGATTTGGGTGTTTTTAAAGAAGGGGCAAAAAGTCAGACACTGCAATAATTCTGGAGTGTTTGTGTTATGATGATTAAAGACTAGACCTTTGGAATTCGATATACAAAATAGTCCTAAGGGAAGAATTTATTTTGTTTTTAACAAGTGTATTATATATGTTGGATTCCTTTGTTCTGTCTGCTGATGCAGGTTCTTGCAGAGGCAGAGCGGGCTCCCCTACATTCAACCAGCCAAAATTTGACCTATGACCTGTTATGTGTTCTGGCCAATCCCAGTCGAATCGAGACTCGAGGTCTTAACTACCTTGCTGAGTTGGCAGAGCGATTTGCTTTTTCCCTTATCTCACATCTTCAGTGCGAAATGTAAGTGTTTAACATAAGTTGGACTTATATTGTTGTTTGAATAGATATAGATTATTGCCATGCTTGATATTACAAAAGTTTCTATTCTTTTCTTCAGATTGGGTACAATCATGGAAACATGCCAATTTATGACCATATCTTCCTACCAATGGTACTCAACACAAATTAATGGACACAAATACAGGGGCCGCAATACTGACTTTTTCCAGCTCCCAGATACGCTGCTGCCAGTGCCAGCAGCCTCATCAGCAGATTGCAGGAACCTCAGCAGGATTCAGCTGACAGAGTTCGGAACTGAACACTGGTTTCTTACCAATGATACAATTACAGCTGTTCATGGAAAGGTAGAAAACTTCTTCCATCTGATTTTATTCAAACACTAGGTGTCAGCATTGTACCAAAATAGGAGACACCTACCTACATTTTCTGACTTTGAAGATCATTTCTCTGCTTCTTCCACTTTTGTTTGTAGGTATTTTCAGTCAGTCTCCATGAGAGAGGGTCTCGACCCCTAGAAGATGGCAATGAGGTGATATATCGCATCAACTCTCCTGGTCAGCAAGTTAAACCAGGAACATCTGTGTGCCTTCTTTGGAACCAGACCACTTCAAGGTGAATCTCTAAAAACATTTGTGATCAGGCACATGTGTTGATAGATATACCTTTGTCAGACACTGAATGTAACCTACCTGGGGTACCTAAATTATTATATCAGCAGTATAGTAGTTGTCTTGAAATTTGAAGGTTTTAGCTCCAATGACGGCTTACTTCTGTCACATGGTAATGTGATCATATAGCCTGGTCAAGGTAATTAACAGTACTGATCAGTTTGTTTTTAGTTTGTCCTTAGTGTAAAATGCTTTGAATGGTCAGTATAGCCAGAATTGTTTGAATATGCAACTACATTTACAGGTTTTCTATTTTTGGTTGAAATACTTCTTTGTCAATAACATTAAATATTAAATGTATTTTAGGATAAATGTTAGTCTTAGCACAGTATGTATGATGGATTTAGGTATGGAATTGGACTAGGCCATTCTGGCACATACTTTTTCATTGATCTAAACCAGGTCTCTCCAACCCTGATCCTTGAGATCTACAGAACTTCAGGTTTTACATGCAACCCTGTTACAACACACCTGAATCACATAATTGGGTCATTGCCAGGCTTTTGTCAAACTTGATTGTATTGAATCATTTGATGCAGCTTTTTTGGAGTCGGGTTGTATCTAAAAAAAGCATGATAGTAGCTCTCAAGGACCAGGGTTGGAGACTCCTGTTCTAAACCTTTTAATTTTAGCTTTGTCTTTATGTTTAGCGGCTTTTCTTTTTGCAAGGTTAAGGTCGGTCTAGTCTTGAGAGTTTGATAGCCTTTTCTTTTACCTGCCCTTGCCACAAAAAACACCCAACAAACTAGAACACAGTATCAGGATACAACCACCATGTTTCACTGCAGGAATCAAAAGTTCAGGGTGATGTGTGGGGTTTGATTTTATTCACACATGGAATTGTGCATGTTAGAGAACAAGCTCAATTTTGGTCTTCTCTAAAAACAACACCCTACTTCGTGTGTTTCCTTTGTCCTCTACATGGCTTTAGGGTAACATTAAAATGTACTTTTCATGGATTATTGTTAATTTTTTTAAAACCTACGATTATATTTAAGAGTGTTATGCTATTGGTGGGCCCAAAACTACTGCACATCACACTTTTTAGATATTTTGTTGTGAAACCCTTTGGAAAACATGTATCATTTCACAATTCAGTATTGCTATGTATTTATGTTTTACATAAAAGCCAATCAAAATAACATTGAGGTTTAAAATCTTGAAAAAAGTAGGGGAGATTACAGGTCGTTTAATCCCTGTTTAGAATATTTTTCCAATAAAAACATTAGCTAGGTTATGATGAAAACAGGGTTTTATTTTTTCACTTTAAGCTCTTTGTGTGACATGCTCTACTTTCCCACTGCGCATCCAAATAAATTTGCAATGGGATATTTTCTGACCACCAGGGCCTCAAGAGTTTCTTAGTTAATGATTAAGGTTACACAGATAGGATGCATTCTCAAGTACAGAAAGGACAAGGTTTTATGATATTTTTCTTTCAAATAGGCAATCACAAAAGAGTTGCATGCAACTACCTCTGACTCTATAATTCCCTTCTGACCCTCTTCCTATATTTCTGAGTTACTAACTTGTATTTTTATGACAAGAAACATTTTCTTTACCAAAGGTCAGAAGTCCAAGTTCAGTCCCTTTTTAAGAGATCTTACAGGCCCTACGATTTTTAATGCCTTGTTTGTTTTCATATTTGAACGTTGCCACTGCTGCAGTCTGTGGACATTTGTAGGGCGTGGAATGGGAACATATGGCTGGGACACACTGTTGCAAGTTAAGAATTGCCAGGTTTCGTTTGGTTAGAGAAACAGTTTGGATGATAAAACAGAAGCGGAACAAAATGTATAGATACATATGAGGCCGAAGGGCCGCAAAAGGTTGAGAAAAAAAAGATTATGATCAATTAGCACAAAGGAGAAAAATGTGTATCAATATTATCTATTTTCTTAGATGTCCCTTTATTGTAAAGACACGTTTCAAATTATACAAGACTTATTTTCTTTGCTTGAAATGTACTTCTCCCCTTGTGCTATGAAGGCATTTTTTGAATTCTTTATTTGAAGTGGGTGAAATCTGAGTCCTCAAATACAGAGAAATTTATTTTTTTTGAAACGTCATCTCAACATGCCTTTTCTCCTCTTTTCCCTTTTTCTCTCTACTAGCTGGTCATCTGATGGACAATACTGCAGAGTTGTGAAAGAAAGTGGCAGTTATGTGGAATGTGCATGCTCCCACTTGTCTATCTATGCAGCCTATGCAGAGTTTGCTGCTCTTGCATCCTACAACGAGGCCTTCTTTGCTTCAGGATTTATTTGTATCTCAGGTATAATTTCTTTGCTTTTTTTTTATTTTCCTTTGACTTCCTGCAATCAGCTTTTAGTTTGTACTAAAATAATGATATTGGTTTTTATGGATAGATTTGAAGTTAAAAACAATTATCAATCTAGTTTCCATTATTATTTATTGTTGTAGGGTTTGCACTGGCCATCATATCCCATGTGTTGTGTTCCCGTTCTCCCCTGTTTGCTGCCAAACTACTCACTCACATGTTGGTGGGCTGCCTTGGAACTCAGGTAAAACCGTTTTTTTTTATGTTATCCTCCAAAGGTTGATAAAAACAAAATAAAAGTTATGTCATGCAAAACTGTTTTAACAACATTTTTAAAATGTAGACTCAGTATAACACATAATTGTGCATGATTGCAAAGTTTCCTTAAAAAATGCTATGACTTTGATCATTTAAATTATGTCCCATCATTCTGTTACATCTAAAAAAAAATCCTGTCCTTACTATACATGCAATTGTTTGACCTCAAGATTTCTTAAAGAATATAAGTATGTAATCTGTGAACTGGTCTAAAATTTAAAACATCCCATAATTTCAACATTTCTTAGTTCACAGTCGATCCTTAATCAAAAATGTATTAAAAACTGTGTTTAATTGGTTGAGTTGGAGTTTGTAAAATGACAAAATCAGAAAAATAACTTCCAGGGGTTTAAATACTTTAACAGTGTATTTTAAGCGAATGCCTGACAATGTAAATTTAAATACCAGCAATTAATGTATCGTCAAAACTTTGATCTTTTTGCAAGATGCAATTTAAAACAGAGCAGACATTGAACGAGAGCAAACATATGCACAGAGAGACAAATGCATGCTGCCAACCCATCTCTTTGGTCTGCACAATATCTCACTGGTATTTTTCTTGGAAATGTGCATGGATGTGAATACACACATCATCACATATCATCAATTGCACAGTTTGCGGGCTGCTGCCTCCTGACAACGCAGCCATGCCCACCCCGCATCTGCGACCATTAGAAACGCAACCATTGAGTGAGATAGATATGTAGCTACAGGTCGGTCCCTCATCTGGATCTGATCGTGTTTGTGAGAGTGTTTGTGGCTGTGTGCGTGTGTGCGTGAGTGACTGCGGGACTGGTAATTTTCCACTGATCCCCCCCCCTCATTGGTTGACAAACACAATGACGGTCTGAAGTAGACTTCAGGGGCTAGCCACCACAGACTTGACCCGTTTATGGCCTAGCCAGAGCCCCTGAACCTGAAAGGGTTCGGATGGAAAATTCCGTCCCGTTCTCTCCCTTTGTTAATACATGACTGTACTTTGAGGCTTTTTTACGTGTATCGTGTTTGTGTATGAGAGAGCGTGATGGTTTAGCAGTCCCAAAGCATTTCTTCAGCTTCCTAGCCAAAATCTGTAAATGAAAGCAAGTCTCCATTTGCAAACTCCCAAACTTAAGCGCCAGCTAAATGTATTATCACCTCATGAGGTGGACCTGTAAGCGGTCATCTCGTGACAGGAATTATTTGGAAGTGATGATGGCTGCAGTGTGCAAGATATACTCAATTATAGATCATCTGATGTATTTTTTTCACCACAAATCTGCAGTTGAAACTGAAATATTTGATACAGAAATACTTTTTGTGGAACTAATGCAGTGACCAGCAAGAGTGTAATACTGAGCTACCTTAAAATTTATCAAGATTACTTCAAAACAACAGTGGGCTGGTTAAAACTAGGGAAAATAGACAACTTGGTGCGTAACACAGGCTGACATTAAGTATTACAAGGACCCTTTTAAAACACTGATTTGAGTATTTTAATGGACTAATCTTTTAAAGCTTTGTCTATCCCAGGAAATGAAGCAGTTAAAATAACTCCAGTGTTTATGAAGAGCTGCAACCAGAGTAATAACAATACTTGCTAATAATTCCAGAAATCCATGAGTAATGTCCAGCTTGCAAATGCTCATTTTTCTAAATGTTACCAACAGTTATTTTATTAATTCAAGTCAAAATTATTATTTTTGAATGCTGTGCTATGTAATAAAAAAATAAAAAAACATACACAAAAACTTGACACATAGCTAAGAGTCTGAAAAGTATTTAACATTTTTTGTTTCCGGAAATATCTATAATTCTGTCTGCATGACAGCTTTGTAAAAACGTCCAGACAAATTTCATTCCTTACTGGGTTCATTTTGTCTTTGAAAAACCCAAAACAGGGATGTTTTGAAGGAGGCCGGGAGACAGTGTTTGTGCTGCTGCTCTCACTCCGCCACCTAAACTAGTCTAAATAATCTGCTTACTCCTAGTTTGAACTGTCATCCTCTGTTCCAGCCCTGCCTGTGACAAAGAGGGTTCTCCATATGCAGACTGGAATTAGTCACTGTCTCAGTGCTCTGTCTGTGGGGAAAAAAAATATTAGAACTGCCATTAAAATTAAGCTTTGTCTGGGGCAGTTATAACCACTGAGTGTGAGCAGAAATATCCTTCTGCGTCTTATTCAGAGTTTAAAAGATTTGAAATTCAATAAAAATTCGGAAGGTTCTGGGCTTATTTGTTCACTTTTACATCGTACTGTCCTCTTTTTTTAAGAGGATAATGTTGTGTATTTGAAAATGAAAGTGGGACCTGAAAGTACAGAGTTTTTTCTCTTTATGAATGGATGGCAACAAGAAAGAATAAAAGCAACAGCAGAGGACGAGGATGCTAAATGAAATAAAAGCTGAAAAATATTAAAGCAATCTGTAAACCAGTGATGTGACCAGTCTGACCAATGTCTGAGTGTAAATTGTGTTTACTGTGTAAATCGTCTTGTTTTCTGCAAAGCTTTATTTATCTTCATTCCACACAATAATAACAACAATTTCTAATACCAGGGTTTTATTTAGAAATAAGACATGCCACAAAGATACACTCAATAACCCAAATTATCAAGGAAGTGTGAAAAGATCCAAGTGTTTGCCAATATACCAGCTTTCTGGAATTGTCGGTATCTGTTGTTAAACCAATGGCTGTTTAACATTCTTGATGTTTTAGATTTGTGACATTTACTCTATTCTATTCTTCTGATCTCCTTACTGAAATCTCAAAGAGGACCAGTATTCAGTTTACTGGTTGTGGTCTTTTTTTTCTTCTTTTTTTTCTTTTTTGTGAAAATGTCCTGGAAATTTAAAGAGTTCAGTGATACCACAAGTTTATAGGGTCTGATCAATGCTTTAAAGGAGGAACCACAGCAATCTCCGACAAACTCAACAGTGGGCATGCACTTTATATTTTACCTGGGGTAGATGCAAAGCAATTACACAAATAAGACACAACAAGCTAAAACAGATGACTTGAGGGAGACTAATAGAAACAATTATAATGTACATCATTCAGTAACAGCACATGCATATTTGCTTCTCCAATAATCTTTATCCCTCTTTTTAAAGAAGCCTCTGAAACTCACATATAGGGTGTGAAAAACTATCAATGTCTTCCACATATTCAACTGTTGTTTCACATCTGGAGTGTTTCCTACTAAAAAAGCTTGTTATTATTCACACCATTATAAATGTTCTAGCTGAAGTCCCTGTGCACTCAAATGTCACGTTTACATTACGGTTTTGTAGTGATAACCATGATTTTATACTTTAATGTGTTAAATATTAACTCATTTATTTAAATAATTGTAATTTTATACCAAGTTGTTTTAATGAATAAAGGTTATTTCTAAACCTTATCGCATTCCACATCAAAACTATTTCAGGACAAGACTATTTAAATTTTTTATTAAATATTTATTTTACAGATATTGATTATGTTTTTAGTTTTGAAACAGCAAAACAGGTGAATAATTCATCTTACATGTTTCAGTAAATTTACAACAGGATTCTCAACCAACTTCTCATTTTGACATAAAGGGATTATAATCCCATGTGCGATTTTAATTTAAATGTGACAGAAGGACAAATTGTCATTGAAGCAAGACGGATGTTAAATGAAAGGGCTGGAAAATGCATTGTGTTAAGAAGGGGGGCAGATAAAATCAAGTTAAATACAATTGAGGGTTTTAGACTGCAGGCATCAAAATTGACCAAAAATTGACCATCAGTAGATCAGCACGGTGTAGTAAAGAAAAATGATCTACCCATCGTCAAATCTTTAGGTTTTTGAAAAAAATCATCCTTGGAAGAGTGGCTTTAATTTTCACATCAAATCATTCCAACCCTAATTCTACTTGTAAGACAATTGTACAGATGTGTCTGGGTGTAACTGTAACCTCTCTTTTCATCTCTTTTAGATTTGAATTAAAAGAGTCACCAGCAGCTCCTCAATAGTTCATTAATTCAGTTAACTTCTGGGATTCTTATCTACAATGTTTTAACAGAGTTGTGAGTTATGACCATGTGAAGAGTCATCCTGAATAAAAGAACCCAAAAACTGTAATCAATTTAAAAATAAATCATAACATGTAAACACAAGAATAGCTTTCTATTAATTTTCTTAAAGTAATAATACATGTGACATGATGGATTCTTTTTTAAAGAAATTTGTGCAAATCTCAGTAAATTGGAATATTATCTGTGTTGCATAAACTATTATCTAGACTTTTCCCTTATAGACTTATCAAGTTCTTGTCCTACGTTATTAAATTTCCACCTTCAGCTAACAATAAAATTAGAATATTAATTCAGATTATTGAATACAAAACATTTTAAGGCATAACTCCCATTTTTCAATGGGAGATTATGCTCACACTGAATAAAGGAGGACGTTTTTTAAGGAATTCTTTTGCTATGTTTTACCAGAGCTGTCATCAGTATAGCAGTCCATTTTTGTTCTTTTAATTTCTTACTAATTCAGTACAATGGCTTTTGTTAGGCTTTAGTGTTCAAAAAACATACTTTTTATGCTGTATGTACTTGCAGAATATCACTTTACCCTTCTTTCGGTTGCTGCCACTGAAGGACTACATGGAAATGTGTCTGTATAGCCACAAAATGGAAGCAAAGTGAAATTTAAACTCTCCGTCCATTGTGATTACAGGGCCCTTTGTGTCACACACGTCATGCAGTGTAGTGGGTATAGGTTTTCCGAATTGCTCCCAGTATTTTATTCCTGCTTCGGTGGGGTGTTTAAGTGACGTATATTTCTAGTTATAAAGGATTTTATGCTGCTTTTGAACTACCTAAAACATTCTGCTTTGTCTGCTTTGTAGGCCACAAGTGAGGCCCAACAACACATTAAGTAATTTCCCTGTGGAACAGTTTCTCTATTAGAGCGAAATGTGAAAGCTCTTTTATTGTTAAAAGTTCCTGTTTACTATTAGATCAGGAGATATTTTCTCAGCTCTGGAACAAGGGAGAGTAAATGACTAAGCAGTCCATAAATGTTCCATTTACGGAAAGAATTAGATAAACACAAGTGTCGTTATCAAATGTGTCTTCCAGGATTATTTATATGTTCCTGTCATGAACAATCCAACTGGTATAAATAAACAGCAAATTTGAGTGTGTGGGCTCGAGCAAATCTCTGGCTGACGTCAGAGAAGACTGTTTTGGTCAAATCTATGATTGTGTGGTGAACGATGTGGAAAGTTATTATAATTTTTTTTCTATTTTCCTTTTTAAGTTCTTAGCTACACAATAATATTTATCAATGGGCTCCTACTACACTGCCAAAGAACAAAAAATGTCCTTGATGGGACTTTAATGCATTACTAAGGCATTTTGTGTCTGTCAGCCCCAGCTATTAGCTGGCATCTTATGAAAGCGTATAAAGTATCAGCTGCGTATGTGTGCAGACAAGACAGTGGACAGGTGAAGACAGCCCCTGGGAGACTCAGATTACGCTCTCACTGGGTAGCTGCACGGCATGGGCCAAGTGTGGCCTGACTTTATCTGCTGATCAGACTGATCCAGCCCTGTTGAAATCAGCAGCATCAACCGCCTTGCAACTTGTTCCTCACTATTGACCTTGTCTTTTCTACCTGCTGCTGAAGTCGGAGTCTGAACTTTCCAAAGTGGAGCAGAACAAAATAACTCCCATACCCGATCAACTTTTGAACATTTTGTCACCTTACAGCCTCAATGTATTTTATTAGGACTTTATGTGATAGACAAAGTTATGTTTTTATTTAGAAAATAGAGGGAAAATTATGCATTCAGGTAGGTCTCAAAGCCCTCTTTAAACTAATACCCCTAAATTAAATCGAGCGTTCAGTATAATCACGGCCATTCTATCAAGGTCTCAGTTGATTATTACAGAACAACAAGACTATAAGTGAACATTGTGAACACCAAGGAACATAGCAGAGATGTCAAGTTGAGGAAAGTTAAAAGCAGGGTTATGTTGTTAAAAAACATCTCAAGCTTTAAACATTTCACAGAGCACTGTCCAAATCTCAAGCTATTTTACAATAAATGGTCAAAACTTCCTCTAGATAAGCAAAAGCTGGTGAGAACATACGCCAAAAGACCTTCAACACAACATTTTGCTCAAAAAGTATTGGTTTAAGTGATTTTAATACAAGTGCATGGTAAATATTTCAGATGTATGGGGAGAAATAATTACTGGAACAGGTTGTAACTAATTTTAAAGGGAACTATAAAATCTGTGACTTGGTCTTTTATAGCTTTGTTGTTTTTTCTGTGTATTTTTCTTTAAGGTTTTTTTTTTCTCTTTTGTTGTCCTTTTGCTACATATTCTCTGTTGTTCTTTTGTGGTGTTGTTTGTATAAACCAACATGAAATTCAAAAATAGTGTTTTAGCTAGTTTTCATCAGCTGCATATAGGCCATCAGCACTGCGGTGAACAGGTTGTGTTATTGGTCTTTAAATCGTCGGCGGGGTTGAAACACTCTCTGACCCCTCTGGACTCTGGAAGTTACACATTAAGAGGTTTCCAAATGTGTGTTGTCTTAACAGCTGGTGACCCCTAAAATAAATACACTTTTAATTCCACTTAAAGTGGGAGACCACAGGAGATCTGTTGTTAAAATATTGATCTAAACTGAATGAACTCCCTCTTGTCGAAATGAATAGTGATAATGGAGAAAGATTGCTTTACATTTAAACTATAATTGAAAGATTTCAGTCCCACGTTTAAAAAAAGTGCTTTTCATAGCAAACCCCCACATAACCTGACAGTTTTGACAAGAAGAGTGGAGTACAATTGCAGTGTGCAGATGTGCATGCCTGGCTGAGAAGTGTCCACACAGACTCTGCTGCGGCCACTCTCTGGGCCCATAGATATTTTAAAAAGCAGTAGAGATCTAGGACTCAGATTTAGGGATCTTCTGACAGGACAAATGTTAAGGCCAAAACACACAAGATCCAACTTGGCATCAGATCCAAGGGGAAATCATATCAGTTGCTAAACGCAATATATAGAACAAATTGAAGTTAAATGAGCATAGACGACTCTCTCCGACCGTGTCGATGACGATCCGATCAAGTTGAACCTGAGATCTATTTCAGTCAGACTCCACAGCAGGTTGACTGGTAATACATGAATCAGACTGGAAAAGCAGCATGGTGGAAAAATAAAGCACATTTCTTTTTGGAAAATACTATTTAAAACAACAGAAACTAATCAATAACTAGGTAAACAGTAAAAAAAAGCATCTAACCAACCAATTTACTTATCCATGCTAGGTGCTCACATGTATTTAAAATAGTGAAAAGGTTATTTTGTTTAAGCTTGTTTATGCAGCAGGGTAATGTTATTTTGCAGACTGCCGTACCCTCGTGAGACAGTTCAGTTACGTAAATCAGATGATCAGTTGGACTCCGTAGTTGGATCCTGTGTGTCAGGAAAATATAGTCTCACTCGTATCACAAAATTCCTACTGAGACACATTTGGTGGCAGCAGCAGGCTATGGGCCTGATATCCAATAATGAGTCCTTTTTAATCGCGGTTATAGCATCAAAGATTGAACACTTATAAAACTGTACTTTGTGTTTGTCTTATACCTAAAATATATTTTAAGTACATTGAAGTGTTGCCTGTACATTGGTAAAATAAGAAAAGCTCAAGTGAATACCTTCACAAGATACCATATAAGGAAGTTATGGATAGTACATTTGGCGTGTTCAGATTTTCGACCCATAATATTAACCTGCTCCTATCACCACTGTTACCTCCATACACAAAGATCGTTACAAATAAAAGGGGGTCGTCTAATATGTTTTTAGTGTATCATGACACTCAGGAAATAATGCTCAAACATCTACCTTTCATCTGATTATGTAATCGTTGAGATCGTCAGGGCTGTCAATGAAGTCCTGCTCTATTTTTGGTGTTTCAGTTTGTTCTGGCAGAGCTTCATGTGCCGAGTTGGCTGAACTTTGGAGGTTTAGACAAATGTTTATCATCATGAACCTGCTGAGGTCAGTGGTGTTGCCACTTTGTACGTGATGCTTTTTTTTTTTTTACTGTCGCAACATTTTCACAAATCAGGCCAAGAGGGATGTTTCACAATTCTTGTAATGCTTATGTTAATGCTGTGTCTGTTTTCTATGTCATTGTTAAGTTTAACAGTTGCTGTGAAGCAACTGAATAGAGTGCTTAAAGCTATTGTAACGACGTGGCAAGTTTGCTGCTTTTCTCAAAAAAAGGGAAGTAAGACTGTGCCTGTGGATTTAGGAGGGCTGTGTGCGTGTCCTAAAATAGAAAATCTAGAAAATCGAGAGCCGTCTAACTTCCTCAGTGAATCAGGAAGTCATAAACACAGGAAGGAAACATTTTTCAATGCAATCTTAGGTAAACCTATATATAATGACATAACAACCTTTTTTTGTTTAGACTGGCTTTAAACACTGCTCTTTTTCATGAGTTACACTTTTGTCCTTAGCATGGTTTGATATTTAGAGCTTGCGGTAATGTTAAATGTAATCACAGGAAAACTTAGATTCTCGGGACTTTGTAACAAACAAGCACACATCATTATAATATAATTTTAAATCACATAAGCTCAACCAAGTCAGCATATTCAAACAAAGCTGTTTACATCGTTATCAGATAGGAGTGCCAACCTGGCTTAATGATTGATAAAGCAGCCTTTTCAGATTGATGTGTGTGCAAATGCCCATGAATTTGAATCAGCCTTTCCAACTTTTACCCACATATGAAAATCTATGCTTTAAACAAAATAGCCTGTAGGGGTCACCCTAGCTCTATGTTGCCCATTTACGACTGTTAATGAAGTGGCGGATCGATGATTACCCTGAGAGCTGTTCCTTTTTTATGACTAAACCCTTTTGGGTGCTGATTTAGAAATGACTACATGGGTCGAAATTTCATGAGTCAACTGCTGCAGCTTTTTTTGTGTGTGAATAAAAACACCTGTTAAGAATAAGCTGTCCCCATTAGCATGCACAAACCTAAAAAAAAAAATCTGTTATATTTGAATGGAAGTGTACAAACCAAAGGTGTCAAAAACAGTTTCCTGTAAATTTAGGCCTAGTCTTCCATTCGACTTGTTCACTGAGTCTAAGCTTGCTGAAGGAAATACAAAGGGAGAGATTTATCGGGCTCATGACAATCTTGCTGGCTGTGTTATTAATTAAATCTACATCACAAAGCTCAGTAATCATTTGGCTTTAAAGCCTTCTACTGACAGATGATGGATGCATCCTGTACAGATCACCTGTTAATTGTTGTCGCTTCTGTAACAGACTTTAAAAAAAAGAATAATGCATCTTATAACAATCCAGGTCACGTTACTCTGAAGACCAAACTGATGGTTTTCTAACCTGTGATTTTCTTTCATATATGACTAAAGTGGACACAATCCATGCATTTTTGACTTCTAGTTGACTTGAGTTCTCAGATTACATCCTCAAATGTCATGATGCTTTATTAGTATTTTATGTCATAGTCCACAAAGTAGTGCATAATTATAAAGTGTAAAAAAAATTGTATATGATTTTTAGTTTTTCATCAAATAAAAACCTTAAAGACTGACATAAGTTTCTATTAAACCCCCTTTCCTCCCCTAAATCGAATCGTGAGCAACTTATTGTCCTCAGAGATCGTCTGATTAGTACTTTAGCTGGTACAGGTAGAAGTTCATAGGAAGATAGAACCAGATACACTGCAGCCTGGAAGGAGAACCTTTATACTGCAAAGGACTTTTCTTTTAGGTTGAGATTTACCTTCTAGTAACTGAGACATCTAGCTGCAGTTGCGAATTATTGGTATGAATAAATAGACTTTGAGATTTTAAGATGACAAAAATGGACAGGTTCAAGAGATGGGCAGGTTTTTGCATAACATATGCTTCACCTTAATGGTGAAATAAAGCAGAATGATCTCTGCATCACCACCCTTAGCTTAGCCTTACCCTACCCAATGCACCGGCTCTAGCTGAGAAAGAAATGCACACATTGATGTCTGTCGAAGGCCAAAGCAGACCCACTGAGTGTGTTTGTTCAAGGAGTTGACCTTGAACAGCTGCTGTCAGTGTTTTTACAGATGAGGAGGAATCTGTGTGCATTGGTTTGTGTTGCACAGAGACCTCTGTCTGCGTCTCTCCAGATGTTGAGGAAGGAAATACTAGAGGCCTCACAACAAGTGGTCCTGGTTTGATGAAAAAGCATGTAGGCTTCTGTTTTACTGTTGGAACGGGCGAGAGAAGAGGCCTACTGGAAGGCAGCTAAATGCGCTCCATGTGGGTGGTACAGCTCAGAGTGTGCATATGGAGGAGTGAGGGTTGCTGGTGGCATCTAGAAGCATGCACTGCAACAAATGGTTGGGTCTCAGCAAAAATAGCATAGTCGGCTCTGTCTGTGTGCGTGTACTATTTGAAATATGCAATCTGTAATAGAACGCTTTGCAAAACATAAACAAAAATTGTGAATCACTTGTACTAGTAATATTTTCACCAATGATAGTGTGAACTTGCTAACTGTCCTCTTGGACACAAAGACAAAATCTTCCTCGTCATAGCCTGTAATTTATTCAAGAACTATATAATTTGTTCCCAGAACCGAGGTGAAAGTTCTAGATAGCGTCCTGCAGACACAGGCAGGCCGCTGTACTTCTGGTGTGTGTGTACTCACGTAAGAAAGTGGAGGTGCAGTGATGTGCTTGTTTGGAGGTAAAACATACCAGAGGGGGTGGATATTTATTTGCCAACAGCTTGTTCAGCATCTGTGGCTCAATGCTAGATTTAACCCAAAACACCTGTGAACTTTAGTTCCGCTGTCTGACACAACTACTGCGATCGATGCACATATCCACAGGTTATAGTACTGAACTATTATTCCAGGTGTGCAAATTTGTCTGCAAATGTACGGCGCAATAGAGATCGTTGTAGCATATTTGTAGAAAACAGCTTCACCCCTTTACAATGAAAAACTAAAATACACTAAGCAATTAAAGGAGCAGGGGCACCCTTTGAAGAACCCGTTCTTGTCCTATGAGACAAAATTGAAAATGTTTGCCCTACATTTGATATATTTCTGACAGAACACTCAAAGACTTCATATAACCTTGGACACTATCTGAATAATGAAACATGGTTTAAAAAATCATTCAGTGGGGATTTTTTTTCAGCAGAGACGGAGAAGCTAATCAAAGTTAAAGGGAAGATAGATGAAGCTCAGGCAGTCCTTGAAGAAAACCTGTATGAGGCTCTTAAAGGCTTGAGAAAAGTGAGGCTTCACCATCCAGAGGAACAGTGAACGGAAGCATACAGGCAATGCTGAAAATAAATAGTTCAGATCCCAGCAGTGATATATGCACAAATATGGAATACTTTTGAAGGATCATGAAGTCTTTGCACATGGCTCTGCATTTCAAAATTACAATTTTAGGGGAGAGGCACTGATGTCCAGTGATGAATACGAAAAGCATATATTTAGCTTTTTTTCTTCTTCAAATCTTAACAAAGGCATTAAAGAAAACACCCTGGAAGCAGGCTGGTGCTGGAGCCAGCTAGATCAAACCGGTAGCTGTTAGAAAGAAGGGGGAGGTGAAGGAGAGATGAGGGGAAATAGGAGGAGGGGAGATTATATGTAAATAGGGTGTTGGTGGGATAAAAGAATAAGATCTAGGAAAAAGGACGTATGATAGAAGAGTTTGTGGTGGATGAGTAAGCAGGAAGTCCCTGAAAAGATTTGGATGGACGGGCAGGCAGATGGTTCAGACCCTTACTTCCTCAGTGATGTAATGCATTGGGTATAAGCTATTTTTAGCCACACTAGTACGCTTTGCATGAGTGTAGGCCTATCGATTAGCCCCACAACTCACCAGGACGGGATTGAGCTGCAACCAACAGCAGCAGGAAAAACAGGTCCAGTACTTGTTATTTTTGCCTGGCAAAGGTCCAGCCTATCAGTGTTTCTCGCATTTATTTGTCCTCGATCAAGGTTTGCAGTCTCGGTTTGGCTTTGCATTTCAAAGTATGTGGTCTTTCTGTTCAAAGAGCTTGTTTGCTTCTGGGAAATTCATTTATGATATTTCAGGCACAATTCTCAAATTAAAAAGTAACACATTTTGTCTTACCTGAGGCAGAATCATTACAGTGGCTGCAATATAAGGTGAAAAAATGTACTAACCTCAGTACATAAACATGACAATTCTGCTACCTCCTAAAGTTGATCACTCCTGTCTTTGAATCACATATGTGTCTTTACTGGCAGCTATCTTATACCAATTAAAGAGAGTACATTTTGTTGTGTTATGTTTTATAATAGAGCCACATGTATATTGGTTGGCAAAGTATTAAACATTTATGCATGATATTACATAATTATTCAGTGTACCTGAAAAGTATGAACAAGAATGGCACTGGACAGATTAGTGTTATGGTACAAGATATAATATTTTTATTAAGCACTGTTTAGTTAGCAAGCCATCATTAAAAATAGAGAGATTAGAGCACAAAAATAAACCTACAAAGGAAATACCCTCCACCTTAACAACAGGTTATAAAAAGATCCCTTTTCCCATTTCAGATTTTTTTAAATTTATTACCTAAAAGTTATATTTCCTTAAATTTCATACCTATATCCTAGTATTGCATTAGTAGCCATATTTAGCATTTCTTGTTTTATCAGAAACACGCATCACATACTTGAGAATCCAGCACCATTTTGCAGTGTCTGCTTTGTAAAACTCTGTCGCCTAAGGGGCTAGACATGCTGTCTCCTGGTGCCCTAAACAAAAGAGAAGAGGCTGCAGACGTGCATGTGAGGAGGTGAACATCTGCACCTGTGATGCCCTGACCCATTTCATTCACACAGGTTTTAAAAACGCTCTGGTTACCTGAATGTGACCCAGGAAGTTATCTTTTACGTTTTACTGTATAGGTACAGAATGTTTCCTCGAAATGTGATGCAATAATGCCGCATAACCTTATTTGGTTTCCTCAGAATGGAATAAATGTTATACTTGTGTCACAGAGGCGACAAAAAATACATATGTATTGATTAACATTGGGATCAATGGACTAATAAAAGTTTAGGATGGTTCAGCACTGGAAATCTAGTCATCTGGAATTTCATTTCAAACGAATTTAAATTGTGATGTTGTCACAAAAAAATTTAAGCAGTTTGGCAAGAGTCTTTTTTTTACATTTTGGAATGTCTTTAACCAAATTTTAGATGAAAGCACATTTTTACGTTGTCTGGATTAAAAAACACATGGCATGTTTTTGCATATTTCCCATTAAATTATAAGTAAACCTTTCCTGTTTAGTTGGAAATTACCTTTAGTAGTAAAATAAGTGTGAGATGTAGCTTATGTTGGTAAGTGAGAAAAGTCCAAGTGAACGACCGAAACCATGCTCTGCTGTTTACCTTCTTTAGGTATGTTAAAGTGCACAAACGCATCATCTCATGCACTTATGGAGAGCAGTCACACGCTAGAGCTTTGTTTTAAACTTTGGTGAAATCTTTCACAATTTATTCGTCAAGCATTCTGCTGGAGATTACTTTCTTCTTTTTTTTTTGTTTCTTCAGGACATCCCATTTTTTCTTGTGGGAAACTGATCATTTCTCCCAGCATACACAGTTCCTTTGCACAATATTTGTTCCCACAGCATACCTGGGCAGCCTCTCAGCTCAGGAACAACTCCGGGCCTATTTCCCGTCCTGTGCTATCCTTCCCACTCACATCCTCCCGGAACCACTCAGAACATGTTTAGGAAACTGACTCAGGATTTTTTTAAGAGCTAAAAAAAAAAAAAATAGGGACAGCTTATGAATTTCCTAATAAATTAGAAGGTCCATCCAAGTAGAAGAAAGTTAAAAACAGGAAGCACTTTAAAATGGAGGAGATTAGTTTTACATTTCTCCGCCCAAACAGGGTTATGTAAAAATCTTATTGGCTTCAAATACTAAAATACTGAAGTTGTAAAAACTTAGCACTGTATTACTAAGATTAGTAAAAAGATAACCAACTTCGGTGTTGCTACTGTCCTGCATTCATGCTCATTCTGGTCCGCTGAGCGGGCGGTGGGCCAACAGGCGTCGGCTTGTGTAACAGCTGTCTGACTGCATTTACTCCAGGAGTTAATGAAGCTCTGTGAAAGACGGATGAACAGCAGCATTTCCCGCTCCCCTCATGAGTTAAAAAAAAAAAAAAAATTCAGTTTCCAGTGTAAACAAGTTTTGACCCTGATGCAAAACCACATGCAAACTCTTTCTTTTACTCCCAGGCTCACCTTCACTCTCTATTTCTTACACGCAAAATATTTATTCAGGGTTTTTCTTAACAATGTTATTAAAAGCAATCTACCACGAGACATGCACATACATAAGGAGGATATCTTGAATAGAATTTTTGTGTTGTCTAATAACAATTTAGCAACAAAAATATTTCTGTCTACTATGTTCTCATTTTTATTGTTAATTTTAATGTATTCATAAAATACTGTAAAAATACAATTTCAAGATCTTCATAACATAATTTTTTACAGTGAGTTTTAGTCATTAAGAAAATGAATTGCTTTCCAAATGATAGAAATACAGCTCAAAAGGATTATCCGGGTTTTCTTCAGTGGAGAAACAGAATATTTAGATTTGATTACAAATGTGTCATTTTTTTTCTTTCACTTTTTTTTCTACAGATATGTTTCCTGGTGTCTGCGTTCCGTGGTCCAATATTTTCAGATGACAGCTGTGCTACTCTGGCGCTTTTCTGCCACTATTTCTATCTGAGTCAGTTTTTCTGGATGCTCATACAGGTAACATAATAAGCTTAAAACTAAACAAATCAAGTGGATAAATCTCGATCTCCATGTTTTTTGTATCATTGTTGTGCTATCTTCTTGCTGTCAGAACAGCATAGTTCTAGGTAAAGCTAAGATACTCCGAAGAACTCAATCTCCGTAGCCTTTGTTAAAAGACCCGTGAAGAGTCTCAAGTTTATTTTTAATGAAGATAGATGATCAAAAAATCCTTTTTTTATTGTAATTACTGATATTCATCTTGTTTTGTTTTTTAGATAAACCTAAATATATATTGTCTTCTGTAACACATGTTATTGGTCGAGTTGTATAAGGTTAACTTTTGAACAAGCTAAAAGGTACAGACTAAAATAACAGCGCCTAATGTTTTCTCAGCGCATGCTGACTTTAGAGACTCAGAAGAGTTTTCAAAACGGTTACAGCTTGGCTGGGAAAAAAGATAAACTAAAATGAAATGAGTTCTTTCTAACAAGCAGGGTTTTTTTTAGAAACCAGGTTTTCATTAATATTGTAACAGAGCTGATTTAGATCTGTGGAAATACGCATTAGCCCAGACAGGGCTTGGTTCACTTATGCGAAGCATCACTGCATGTGCACAGCAATCACTTCAGACTTTGTGTTTTCATTTAGCAACCCAGACGCATCTTAGGTCATATCTGTACTGTTAGCAGATACACTGGCTGAGAAGAAAAACCCTGCAGAGAATAGCTTTCATTAAAATATGCTACTGAGGCCCATTTTCATCAGTCCTAATTTGGGCTCAAGGCTCATTTTCCCCCTATCTGTTGCTGCTTATAGAGAAGTGAGTTAAATGAGCTTGTGCTATCAACGAATCTTACACCCAGAAGACTTGAATCCATAATAGTAGCGTGTGCATGGGGATCTGCTTCTCCAGTGTCAAGTCAGAAGAATTTACTGTAGCATAATGACGGAAATTCAATCTCTGTCTCGAAAAGCAGTTTCTTGACTGCAGAGGCTCCAAGTGAGGTTCTCAGGTTACAGTAAAAGTGCATAGTGTTAAATAACACAGGTATTTCAGCTGCTGAGAGAAGCCCTGCAGTCTTGCCTACAGAATGTGTTTTTTATTTCTCAGAGTGTGAGTGGGAAAGTCAAACAAGTACCCAAGGTACTATATTTGCATATCTGTAGACAATGCCTGTGAGTGAGCTATCAGCAGATAAACATTTGCTTATAACAGTGGACAAAAGGTAAAGCATGTGTCTTTTACTATTTATGTATTAAGTATTCTTAATGTTTGAAGTTTTTCAGACTTGAACATTTTCCAGACAACCTTTAAACAAGAAGACCAAGGTTGCTCTGGAGAAACAGCAAAGATCCACAGCTCAGTTGTTACGGCTCTCCTTATTCAGGCTTTACAGATAAGTAGTAGAAAGACAGCCACTATTGATAGAAAACTGTAGGAAACACAAGAAAACTGTGGGAGAGGTTGCTCTGGTCTGACTAACATTGAACTTGTTGGTATACTTTACGCTATGTGTTATGGGTCACACAACCCCCATGGTAAAACATGGTGGTGGCAGCATTATGCTGTGGATATTTTTGTTTTACAAAGGACAAAGCTTGAAGATGGATTGAGTTTAATACTAAAAACTGAAAGAAAACATATTAGGGGCAAAATAAATTTGCAGCTGTATCTGCCAGGACAGAAGGTGCTACTTCAGGGAATATATAAGTTTAAATGCATGCCACACTTTTCAGATTTGTACACTACTTATTTTGGAAACAATTTTTCATTGTAATGAAATGTATTTCTGTTTTTGTATAACATACGTTGTGGTCATTTCCAGGTTAAATAAACCTAATCAGAAAAAACATAGTAAAGGATTTATTGTCCATCTATTGTACTAACCTTGATTATTAAGTGGATTTCAGAGGAAACCGTTCAAAATGAGCAAGGGACCGATACCTAAAACTTTCAAGTATATTTGGTGATACCTTGATCAGTAATTGTGTTCATCTGGTTTTCTAATCTGCACCACTGGATACTAAGATTTAAAACTAAGGGATAAATCAATACAGTAAAGAAATCAACAACATTTTTGCAGGTAGCCCTTCAAATACAACTAGAAGTATTGCTTGATACAGAAAACAATTATGTCCTGCACTCACAGGCAAACATAAACACATCTCAGTCAGCAAGCCTGCTAATCGACACCCCAAGACATTTTGCCTGGCAACAAAATTAATAAGTGATGCAGCCACTGCAGAGGCAACAGTTCAGCACAAAGTTACCTGAAATCCCCTCTCTGTATCTCTCCACGCTGCTCACAGCGAAGGCACATAAAGCTCTTGAATCTGAATGATTCCGCTCTCCTGTGAAATTACACTGCAGTCAAAACTCTTACACAATGTTGTATGTTTTCAGAGGTCTGAGGAGTTAATGCAGCGATACATGATTTTCTAATGGTCATATAAATATGATGGAGAGAAGATAACAGTCACTTTGAGAATTGAATCTTTTGTTACTTGTTGCATCATATTGTCCCCCGTGGAAATATATCTGAATGTTTGCAAACATAAAGACATTCAGATCATCGCCATTTGTAGCTGTTAGTATTTTTATTTAAGCCTGAATTGGCTTTTTTGGGGCTTTCCTTTCAGTTCATCCGAACCAAAGCTGAGGTCTCCCCACAGAAGCCACTGCATCTGTGTTGAGAAAACAGGTGTTCATAAAGCCTGCTTATGTAACTGTGCGAGCCTTAGCAAAGCTGACAGATAAAACTCCAAAACCCAAAGAAATTACAGTATGATCACAGCTATTCTGGGTGTGATGTAAGAGGTGTTTGAACGTTTTTGTTCAACACTTTCTACAAAAAGCTAATTTTATATACAAGCAGATAAAGCAGGAAAGCCTTGTTAATCCCAACATTTTCATATATTTTAAACCTGTGTTTAAATTTCAGTTATTTGTGTTTTTATTTTTGTATTTCTTTACAGTTAACCTTAACTTTTTTTACTTCAATGTCTTTTTTTTTAGGCTGTGAACTTCTGGCAAGTGCTGGTGATGAATGATGAGCACACAGAGCGGCGTTACCTACTCTATTTCCTCTTAGGCTGGGGACTTCCTGTCCTTGTCATCATCATCCTAGTTATCGTTTTGCTTGGCGGCTTTGGGTGGACCATTCACGCTGTGTACGGACTGGTTCATGGAGATGTGTACGTAAAAAATGTATATGATTAGATGTATAGAACCACATAGAAGTGTCCAAAAACGCTGGTTTGAATCGTTATACAAGCAGACCACTTCAGGGAAATTTACATCTCCAACCTCTAGGATTCTTGACCACTATCAGAAATAGCACAGTTGATTTCCAATGGTGAGACTGATGCTGTTAATTCAATATTAAAGTGCAGACATGTTCACCAGGGTTAAGGCTATTCCAAGAGTTTAATGATCCCATAAAGTTGTTAATTTTTGGGCATTCCCTAGAAAATAGCAATTTAAAAGCAGCATTACAATCACAAAATGTACAATATTCGTTGTTGTAGTGCAGGAATGTAAACCTCTGATGGATACAATAAGAATGACTTAATCCTTTTACATCTCGGACTTGAAGAGACACTCAGCGATGTGTTATAATACTCCTATGAATCATGTGGGCCGGCTCCAGGTTTACTATTTACTCGAAGGGAAACTCCACTTCAGTGTTTAAGGAAAACACCTGAGCCAATGACGTCATTTGAGGAGGCAGCTCGCCCAATCGGCTGACTGATTTAGGAAATGAGTTTCAGTGTTTGCATTCATTGCGCTTCACGGAAATTTTTAGTCTTTACCTTTTGAGGGCAAAATTTTCATTCACTTCCTGTCTGTTTGTAATTTTAAAACCAGGCATGTAATGGATTTAATGATATTGTAAAAAGCCACACAAAGTCCCTTTATTTGAGTGTGTCTGTTGACCTTTTTTTTTTTTTTTTCACTTTATGTGTAAGCAAGTATGCAGGATGGGCAGACCTCTATGCTGATGAGGTCTGAAACTTTGAATCACATTTTGAACTAGCTGGTCGTCTTAGGTGGGGTTGTTATCCTTGGGATCGAATTAGGGAGCGTGTTTCCTGTGCCCTGGTGTGAGACAGTAAGTCCACACATAAGGGATTTTAGGACACAGTGGACGGTATTCAGTTTCCCCTGGAGAGCATAACCTCCTCTTTGATGGACTGAGGCACCCTTTACATTAATTTGCCCTTCTCTTTTACTCCTGATCAGAGTGAATAGGTTGCCTCTTTGTTTCCCCACCAACCCAGCTATCTCGGTTTCACAATACCTGCTCACAAACAACCCTTAAGCTCAGGCTCTACATCACAGAGATGTTTTTGAAGCAATTATATCTGGGAAGGCCAGCAATTGTTCAGTATTTAATAGACATGTATGATAA
Source organism: Orestias chungarensis (assembly GCA_032876305.1). Classification (NCBI taxonomy): domain Eukaryota; kingdom Metazoa; phylum Chordata; class Actinopteri; order Cyprinodontiformes; family Cyprinodontidae; genus Orestias; species Orestias chungarensis. The sequence continues at coordinate 1,936,458 of JAVLVB010000891.1, read as the reverse complement.
AACAATTAAGGTTGATAGTAAAAGCAATTACACTAAGAATTATTTTTATTTTATTGTTTTATTTTGTAAAATTGTGATATCGATGCTCCAGACATATAATAATAAGCATATATGTGGTTTTCCCTTGATTCAAGTTGGGTTTCACGTTGTAGGTTTTAGAGATCCAGTTACTGAGACTTAGTTGGCCTCAGTCAAATGTTGAAAAAACAACTTGTATATAGATGTAAATAAAAATTAATTTTTAACACAAAGAAGCAAATGAAAAATATTATGAACAATTTAATGTCTACAAATGTACAGAAAATCACAGTCCACTACTCTGTCAAGTATTGGATGGTTGAAGATCTTATTAGCAGAATTTGTCTGAAATTACATGGAGAATTAATCACATTATGGCTTCATGACCTGATTAGACAGTGTTGCCCAATTATCATACATGCAGGGTTACCATGCCAGGGTTTATTTAACATTTCTGGGTCATGCTATGAGTTTTAGTTATTGTCCTGTGTTACATTTTTAAACCAAACCACTCATGAAAGTAACAGCAAGACATACATTACACTGAGGCTCCCATAGAGTGGACTAACTATAACAACCCAACCATATAAGGATTCAAGGAGACTTTATTGTCATTTCAACAGATGGTACATGAGGTGGAACGAAATTGTGTTCTCACGGTCCAGTTCCACCCAAGAGCTAATATCAAAATAGATAAAATAAAGTTAAAAGAAGTAAAATAAATAAAATAGAATGTAATACGCAAAATATTCAGAAAATATACGCAAGTAAAGTGTCTCAGTGCGGGTATGTGAAGGTGTTCAGTGTGTATTGTCCATGTAAAGTGTCAGTGCAGTGGTTGTTCAGGTGGAGTTCAAGAGTCTCACAGCTTCAGGAATGAAGCTGTTTCTGACGGGTTGTTCTGCACTTGATGCTCCGCAGCCTCCTGCCTGAGGGGAGCGGGACAAAATGTGAGTGTGCTGGGTGGGTGGGATCCTTCCTGATGCAGGTGGCCCTTTTCCTGCATCTGGAGGTGTAGATGTCTGTGGTGCTGGGGAGGCTGACTCCAACAATCCTACAATAAACAGTACTATTTGTGTTAAAAAATAAAGCTGTCCAGTTGTACAACTTCCTCTTCAGTAAATATGCCAAAGTGAACCATTAACTAAGTGGGATAGACTGGGAATGACAGCAATGGATCCACAAAGTGGTCGGCCACATATTAAATCGTAGAGAGGGGTCATAGGACTATGAGATGCAAAGTGTAAAGAGGTCACTCAAAGAATCAATGGATATAAACCTAAAAGATTTATGTGGCCTTCAAGATAATTTAATCACAGTGTATGGAGAAGCTTATTGCATTGGTGCTCAAGTAGCTGCAACCTAAACTTGGTGTAGCAGTTAACCAATGGACTCTAGAGTAGTAAAAATATGCTCTCTGGAATGATGAATTTATGGTTGCTTAGTAGAATAGCACTTTCCTGACTGAATGAGGTGCGTGCTAATTTGGAGACGAAGGATATGACATGGAGGATTTTCAAGTGTAGGGTCAACCCCTCGGTTACACAGAAGCAGCACTTGGTGTTTCCGCAGACAGTTGTTGTATTTGTGGCTTGGCTATAAGTTCCAGCATGGCTGAGCAACAATGTACAAGCAAGTTTTGAAAATACATAACTGAGCCCAGATTGGTGTGGTAGTACTTTACTATGTACTTTATTATCTAAAAATCTGATAAAAATATAGTTTATGGTGAGTTAGAGCAGGCTGTGACTCAGGTTTTCTAGTGAAACATCACCATTTGACTCAAACATAATCTTAAACTTTGCAGAAAGCCTTCAAGTAAATGTTAAGCTTTTATAACAAAGGATTTTACAATATTGTATCAAAGCCTTTGTATTAAAAATTGGATATTATTCCCAATTATTCAAAGGCAAGTTGTTAGATTATTTTAATAATGTAGCGACCTTTTAACCCAACTTTAAGATATGCAAATTTTGATACAATTTATACTTAATGTAAGCCATATAATACAACAAGTTTGGAACAAGTTTATTGAAGTCTGATCAGATTGGGTTAAGTTGGGTAAAAATTCCTAATTGTATGTTTGAATAAAACCTGTCAAGATCTGTATCAAGATCAGAAAGTCAGCATTTGGACCCGACAGTGTTTTTCAGTATATATGTATTGACAGTAGAGTTTGTTCATGTCCTTTAATTGTCTTCTCTTTCCAAAGCTTGTTGTACTCAAACAATCGGTGCCAACAATAAAAGTTTATGTCATCAACTTTTAACTTTAACGCAGTGTTCCGTCCACAAGGACACTGGGTTGAGTGATTTTTATGATCTCACGCTGCCAAATATATAAAATGTACTATTAAGGTTCTGAGAAGGCCTTAAAGGAAAGTTTTTTTAATCCTCTTTAGGAATCACTGAGATTTCTCAGTAGTCGTAAGACGTGAAGCACAGATACCTCTCACCCCCTCATAAAAACAACTAGTACAAACATCTATTTCCCGTTGTATTGGAGCTGTCTTGATGGGAAGGCATGGTGCATACATTTATTTGACATACCTTGTCATGTTTTGGCTAGCACAGCTCTAATTAGTTTACAGCACCAGCTCAAACCCGCAGATGTTCTCTCCCTGTAACGCTTTGCTCCCACCAAACCCGTTTGTTTTTTGAAAAAAAAGTACAAAAACACACTAGCATGTAGTCCTGCTTAATGTTTATATTGGCATGTTGGATTTCCCAGAGAAATAAAATGTTTAAATCATGTCTGATAAACATGCACAATGTGAAGGAATCAAGAAAGGAATTTGTGAATTTTTTTCAGGGAAAGCTAAAATAACAAAATCTTGTCCCATATATTTATTTATTTATTTTATTTTTCATCCCATTTTTCTATGATTGTTTTTTAAGCTTTAATAAAGAGACTAAAGGACCTTAAGTTTATGCAGTTGTTCCACCCAGTTTGCCTTGTTGTTCAGCAGAGTTAATAGGGAACATATTTTTCTTCAATTGCCATTTTGTTTTATCAGAAATATACAGTTTTAAAACCCTAACTGAGACATCATCTCCCTTCTAGGTGCTTCATCCCAAACATCTATGCAGCCCTTTGCACAGCAGTGTTAGTGCCACTCGTGTGCTTGGTTGCAGTGCTGGTTATATTCATCCATGCCTACCAGGTGACTGAGCAGTGGAAAGCCTACGATGACATTTATCGTGGAAGGACAAACAGCACAGGTAACTAGGAGCAAGGAATAATGTTTTGTTTGTAATTCAGTAATATTAAATATTGACCTTCTGAAAATCCGATTCCTTATCGTTACAGATGTGGACATGTCATACTTGTTTTCAATCTTACACATAAAAACTTTTATCTAAACTATTCCATTTTGAGTAGGTTGTGGCTCAGTAGTTAAAATACTGGAACATGAACTTTTTACCCCTTACCAAGTTTTTAACAGATTTTAATCCAGAATTAAACTATTTGTCTCTATCAATCTTTCCATTAACTCTAATTAGCCTCTCTGTACCTTAATCCTCAATGTGATGTTGCCAACACTATGTTTAACAGTGGAAATTGTGTTTTTAGGATAATGTACACTGTAAGCCCAAAAGGTAAATGCATTTCTCTACACGGTACCTTACTGTATTTGCTGTACTTCTCAAAAACTTCTTCCTTTCCCTGTCCGCTTTGTATATTCCTCTGAATCCATTTATATTTTCTGTCTCTTAAAACCACCAGTCATTCGCGGCAGACGGCCGCTCGTACTGAGCCAGGTTCTGCTGGAGGTTTCTTCCTGCTAAAGTGGAGTTTTTCCTCTCCACTGTCGCTACATGCATGCTCAGGATGAAGGATTGCTGTAAAGTCAATGATAACACAAGCTATCGCTTTGGTGCGCTTATTCTAGAGGAGTGAATGCTGCAAGTCAATGACTCGATGCAATCTATTGGGTTTGCTTACATCGGAAAGAAATTGGTGCTACATAAATAAACTGATTCTTCATTCTTAATATACTAAAACAATCTTTGAGGCTTCTGAGAACTTTCGAGAGTAGTTTGATTGGGTTGAACTAAACGCAGGTGAAATCTGATTGTACTGGGTTTTCTTTACTATTATCAAATTAAACGGGGATAAAAGTACCAATAAAAAAAACATTTATCATTTTTATTTAAATTTTTAAAACACTACCTTGTGTTAGTCTCTGATTTTTGATGATTTTTGGTTGTTGTTATTGCAATGTGTCAAGATATGGAAATGTTTAAAGAGTATGGACTCCAATAATGAATTATTATATAATGCTCAAAAAAATTAAGGGAACACTCAAATAACACATCCTAGATCTGAATGGATAAAATATTCTCATTGAATACTTTATTCTGTACAAAGTTGAATGTGCTGCCAGGAAACTCACACAAAAATCATCAATGGAAATAGAATTTATTGACCATTGGTGGCCTGGATTTGGAGTCACACACAAAATTAAAGTGGAAAAACACACTAAAGGCTGATTCAACTTTGATGTAATGTCCTTAAAACTAATCGAAATAAGGCTCAGTATTGTGTGTGGCCTCCACCTGCCTGTATGACCTCCCTAAAACGCCTGGGCATGCTCCTGGATCTGCTGACACACTCCAGCCACATGAGTTCTGTCCTGCATTAGGAGGAACCCAGGGCCAACCGCACCAGCATACAGTCTCATAAGGGGTCTGAGGATCTCATCTGGGTACCTAATGGCAGTCAGGCTACCTCTTGCAAGCACATGGACGGCTGTGCCACCCCACACCATTACTGACCCACTGCCAAACCAGTTATGCTGAAGGATGTTGCAGGCAGCAGATCACTCTCCACGGTGTCTCCAGAGTCCAGACTGTGTCACGTCTGTCACATGTGCTCAGTGTGAACATGCTTTCATCTGTGAAGAGAACAGGGCACCAGTGGCCAGTTTGCCAAGCATCCTGCACAGTGTTGGACTGTGAGCACAGCCCCCATTTGTAGACGTCGAGCCCTCATACCATCCTCATGTAACCCTTTTCCACCAAGGGCTGGTTCCGTGCTGGTGCTAGAGCCTGTTTTAAGTGTGAACCAACAAAGAACCGTTTGTTTTTCCACACAACGGTGCTACGTCGCGATTACCTGATAGATTTAGCACCAAATCCAACCGCCACAAGACCACAACAGCACTTTTTAAGTTTGTTAATAATTTGCTCACCACTGCGCTCATACCGTCCCACAGCCATCTCTTGCTGGATGTATTGGAACACCGGTTTGGTCCTTGAAGCCCCCTCAAGTTTTTCTGTGGACTTTGGTGGAGGACACACAGCAAGCAGGGACTTTGTCTCCTCCACTGACCACTGCTGCTTTTACTTCAGATCCATTTAGCTTCTTTTGTCGCGCAAGCAACTCCAGTGTATTTTAAAAACGGCCGCTCTTTTCCTGTTTACTGGCTAATAGTTGTTACGTAGCCCAGCCCCCAGACGCTGATGTCATCGCGTCGAACCGGTTCTTTCCTCTGACCCCAGACAGTGGGGTCAGCTAAGCACCAGTTTGGTACCAGTTTGGTCAGTGGAAACAGAAAGAACCGGTGCTAACTCGGACTCTAGCACCGAACCAGCACTGGAACCAGCTTGGTGGAAAGGGCCTATGGAGGTCATTTTGTAGGGCTCCTTCTGTTCCTCCATGCACAAAGGTAGGCTTACTGCTGGGTTTTTGCCCTCCTATGGCCTCCTCCGTCTCTCCTGGTGTACTGGCCTGTCTCCAGGAGACAGGACACCACAAGTGTGAAAGAGACCAGCAATATTCGAAAGAGACCAAAACATCCTCCAGAAAGAATAGGTACTGAAAAGTGGTCAGTGGTTCCCACCTGCAGAAACACTCCTTTATTGAGTGACTTGCTAATCGGCAAGGATTTCCACCTGTTGTCTATTCCATTTGATTGTCAACCAGTGTTGGTTCCTAAGTGGACACTTTGATTTACTTGGAGTTATATTGTTTTGTTTAAGTGTTCCCTTTATAGTTTTGAGCAGTGTATTTTGCATTACATATTCTATCTAGCAATACCATCTATTGGACTGAGGATATAATTTCAATTTATTTTACCTTGAAATGATAAATGCTTTTGATAAAACAATGTGCCACAATCTACACTATTCAGTTTTGTGGTATGGACAAAAATAACTCTCAGAGGTGTGAGTGGCGTGAATCAGAGCTATTTACTCAGTGCAGACAGTCATTTTGCTCACACATTCAATTCCAAGCCAAACATCTTCAGTCGCACATCATTTACAGTGTAACAAATGGCCATCAGTGATAATTAGAAAGCTTTTGATCAGTCACAGCCATTTGGTAGTAAAGCACTCCTAAATGAATGCATTTAGCCCTGTACACTGTGTTTGTGGCCAGTTGGAATCCAGAACATTTAGATGGGAACTCCTATAAAGGTTGCAATAGCTCATAGGATAGGGTTAGAGCAGGGGTGGGCAAACTTTTTAACTTGCAGGCCAGAATGGGTTCTAAAATTTGACAGAGGGGCCGGGCCAGGAGCATTAGTGTGTAGCAACATTACTTTACATCAGTCAAATTCTATTTTTTTATATTGTATTCTGAAGATAAATAAATAATGCTTTCCTTAATGTGTAAATATCCATTATGTTTCCTTCATTTCCCAATATTCCTTTAAGACTCCATTCTTGACCTGTCTTTCCAACCATTCTTCTAAATTTCTCCCTTTTAGGTTCATATGTTTTACAGTTCATCAATACGTGTTCTACATTTTCTTTCTCTCCACATTTTTTGCCATTTTTCCATTTTTTTTTTCTTAATAAGTGATTTCCCTTCCCCTTTCCCAAAAGTAGCTAGAAAGTTATGGCGTGATTTTCAAAAGTGCTCGGACACGCTCTCAGCTCACTCTGCTCGTGCTCGGCTCTGTATCTGCACTCGCAACTCTGCTAAAATGTTAGTGAGTCTGAGCGTATGAATCAACTTTGTGTATTTGGATGGAATTATTTAATTGGATGAAAAAAGCCTGTCTTTGATTGGCTGGGAGCGCAGCTCATTTACATGTAATGTCAAGTTGCGAGCACAGACACAGAGCCGAGCGCGAGGAGTGTGAGCTGAGTGGGCGAGCGAGCAGTTTGTCAGAGTTGAGCAAGCGCGCACACCTGAGATTCATACGCACACGCTCACCATTATTGCTCCTTCAGATAGCTCCGTGCCCGCAAACCTGGTGGCACAAAACTCACGCCATAGAAAGATACACGCCAACGTGTTTAGAATAGTGCGCCATCTTTTGAGGAAACAAGGGTATTGCAGGGGAAAGGGAAATGAATGAGGTTTTTATACATGCATGGGTTTCTATTATAATTTGGAAAAGTTAGGCGGGCAGGATTAAAAAGCATAACGGGCCGTATATGGCCCAGGGGCCGTAGTTCGCCCATGTAAAGTATATTAAATAGGTTGAACTTAAAAAAAACAACCAATGAAAAACACTATGCAAAGCATTAAATGTCTTTTATGTTGTTATTTAACCTAAGGGAACAAAAGACCAAATGTGAGAAGAATATTGTTGGGGCTGGAAAGCTGGTACCCTCCTGTGCACCAAGTAAAAGGTGTCCTGAAGCATGTTGGCGCTCGACCACAGTGATGACCCCAGCTAATAACACGGCCTCCCAATTTGGGGTTCTCATGAACCTATTCTGACATGCAACGCGTTTTTGAAGCCCGCCAGACGTGGGCGATCCGGATCAGAATTGAGAATAAATGGTAGAAAACTGCTTATAAGTAACAGTCATAGGTTTATATAATTAAATTACAATGCACACGTAAACATCCACTTTGCAGTGTTGATTTCAAATATATCCATCCGTCAAATGGACAGGTGCCAACAAACCGTATTTACATAAGTTGGTAATTACCAGGACTCTGTTGAACCTAAGTCAATGTTCAGGTAATTCAGTCATTTGAGGTGGGATTTGAGTTGGGAAACATTGCAGGACAAAGGCCCTCAAGGGCCCCTTATTCAATGTTTATATTAGGTTATTTCTGCTTTGGGTCACAATGTGTCTGAGAATGGCTTAAGATGGGAGCAAAACCCATCCTAGCAACAGGTTGCCAGTCTGTCCCGGGGACAATATACAGTTTGTGGCACATTTATTCCTAACATTTTGGTACTGCTGAAGGAAATCAAGGGAAAACCTGCAAACCAACAAAAAGGCCTTGAGTTGAAACTGCTTCTCCCTGGGTTCAAATTGTTTTTATTTGATTTGAAAGCACAAACCTGGCAGCACTGACTGATCAAAGTTTAAAAAAGGAAGTTAACAGTGTTGACTGTACTTTCAATCTGTTATCTGGAAACATAGTGACTCAACAGAATCCTGTTTGCACACAAAAACAGATAACCGTCCATAAAACCTGCACACTGAATATAGTAGATGCTTTTGCTAACTTTTTATGTTTGTTTGTTTTTTCTGTAAATTTTATTGAATTTTATTTGTTGTTGATTTAGGAAAAATGCCAAGTTTCGACACCTATGCCATAAGATCTGTGTTTTCCAAAACAAATCTAAAGATGAAACTAAAGCATATATGGAATAACAATTTGTCCATTGTCTAAAAGCCATTTGTCCTTAAAAAGGTTACAAAGCTATCCTGAAATGCCCCAGGTTGGGAGACACTGTGTTGACATATTTAGTAAAATACTGCTCATTTTGGGAAGCATTACCATATTTCCAAACTTCTATATGAAGCAGTCCCATCTAATTATTATTATTAAATATTTATCATTCACACACGCACGCACATTTTTTTCTTTCTATTAGGCTGATGAATCTGGGGGAGTCTTGGTCCTTTGTGGACAGTGCATATTGAGGTCACATTTTCATAATTACTTACTGCAGCAAACAACCGGTGTATAAGTTGAGGTCTAATCTTTCTGCTGGTGCATAATTTTGAGAAGCCCACATGTTAAACTCACAGGACTGTGTGAAATACAGCAGAAATTCTGATGTCAGCACGATCAGCACGCTACACACCAGTTGTGGATATCTCAGCGACTGTGCCAAAAGCAAAGAAGAGAAGACGATCTTGAAGTTAGGAATATCAAAACGTCAATTGCAAACCATTATTGCAGAACAACTCAACCCACGAGCAGAGTTTACGAAACATGATGTTCCTTTTGATTCACCCTTTTTACAACCCCAGTTGCCCCGTGAACACATGCTGTTCGATCATTGATTGGCCCCAACAGGGATCAACGAATGTATGTGATGGGCACGGTTTTATTGCATTGGGTTTTATTGTTTACTGTGTCAGTGTTTTAAAGTGCACATTGACCTTACTCATCTTTTGAACATTAAGCAAAACCAAAAGCTTGAGTTGACTTTATTTGGATTTTAGGTGATAGACCAACACAAAATAACACACAAGTGTGAAATCAGAGGAAGCCACCCTCCCTGTCGCCTTTGAGAGAAGGAAATCCCCTCAGCATGTTAGTGTCTTTACCATGTTTCATCTGTGTTCTGGGTGAAGTTTTTTCTCCAAATATAACATTTGGGAGCTAGGGCAAAAAGCAAAGTTTTGATTTTATCTGACCAGAACACTGTCTGTCACATTTTTGCTTGGGCTTTTAATTCATAGATTGTGTTTTTTTAAGGCACTGTATTTTTTAATATCTGTAGTTACTTCTTTGTTGCATTTTTCCCCTGTTTAAGGCTAGTAGTGTTAATGTAACCTCTTCAGCAGGTCCTTGTTGCAGCTCATTGTTAGTACAGCTACTGACCTCCTAATATTTTCAAATAATTGTTTTAATCTACCAATTTCCCTATTTTTAGTATTTGTTTGTGGTTGTTTTTCTTCAGCACAGGTTTTATGTCCAGTTTGTCCTTTCAAACCAGGACAAACCAAGAGAGTCGGTTGTTCAAAAAAAATCTGCTCACTTAGGTTGAAAAATAATAACTGAGAAAATACAAAAACATAAACAATCAAAGAAAGATTCATAAATTAAGTTTCCATTTTAACGTGTGTTTAAATGCCTTTTTTGTTTTTCTCTGTTTTAGTTGTATCCAGTCAAACAGTCGGCACATTGTAGTCAGTCTACATTTGGCTCTGGGAACTTTCTCTTACTGTGGGAGCTCTGTCTCGTCTAGAGAGTGGAATGTGCTTACATGGTTGGAAAAATCAAACTGGTTAGAGAAGAGAAGTACACGGATGTGCTTGGGTGGAAGAAAGAGAGGGAATGAGAAAGGAACAGTATGTGCCGCTGGAAGCAGTATAAAATACATAAAGAGCCAGCTGCCTTCAAGGAGATTATTATCTGTTATTATTATTTCACATCTGTATATTGTTCAGCTGAGTAATGAGACAGCTCATACTAACATTTTAGAAACTGATCAGTGTTTTAAGATGAAGCCTAAAGAAGTGTGTCTGTGAGTGTAGGAATGTAGGAAAAGAAGCAGACGCAGCAGCAGAGTGGAGATGACAAAACCAAGGAAGTGGCACCTAAGTGAGGGCTTTTTTGTGCAAACTTGGGCCCCGTGCCCTGTGTTTCCTTCCTACTTGTGAAGTGAACTGGACTCTGCTGGACACTGTGTCCTACATAGCATCTAGCAGCAAGCTACAGCTAAACTGAGTCAGCAGAGTAGTTTTAAATATGCTTATCCTCAGGGGTCAACCATGGAATTAGATTCTGTTTTTTTTTTCACCTAAAAAATTACTACATAATTCGTCTTTAACATTGAATTATCCTCTCGTCCAATCTGCCCCACATATTCATGACAAATGCAGTGCCTTGAATAAATGTTCATAGTCCTTCAAGATAAAAAAACTATACATGATTTTCCTTTTTCTGTAAACAGCAGTACAAGACTAACAAGTCAATATTTGGCAAAAACTACTCTGCACTGCAAATGCAGCTGCAAATAGTTATTTTTTATCTCCTTACCAGCTTTGCAAATAAAAATACATAAGTTTTCAGATCTTAATTTTGCAAAACAATTTTTTTTAATCAAAATCAATACTTTCTCAAGCTACAGTGGTTCCAGGTGGATTACATATGAAAACTGCAGGTGGTGGATCATGAAGATAATCACTCAAAGTGTAATTTTTTTACATGATTAAAGTGACACACGTATCTTGATTCAAAATCTTGCAGCTAACAATACTTCCCAATAAGGCAATCAAACTGGGTAAGCTTGTATAACCCTGGCAAAACAATTTCCTCCGGGATCATTAAAGTCTATCTTATCTTATCTTATCTCATCTTATCTTATCTTATCTTGTATGCCTGCTTTCCCTGACAGTTCATTTAGTCTTATGGGCCTTTCTGTGTATTGTACTAAAATAATTGCTTTATCTTTTTCACTTTTTATGTGTTTATCTACGTCTTTGTTAATTTAATAATTGCTGCTTACATTTTTTATATCCCATATTTCAGATATTTGTTATGCACCAACTATGCCAAAGCTAAATCCTTGTATGTCCAAAGGTGAATTTGACTGCTTGGAGTAAAACTTTGCAGACACTTTTTAAACTTCTAGTTTCTATTAATCTTAGAAACAATAGAAATCCCTGCAGTCAGCAAATTAAATTGATATTTTCTCTATACTTACTAATGTGCACACATGTGATTGAGCTTCATCCGCTACCACTGCCAGTTAAAAGCACGCAAGTTAAAGGTTTTAAGTTAGACTAAACACATCACATCCCATCCTGAAGGTCGGCAGGCTTTATGAAATCAAAGTTTAACTTTCACAAGAACTTAATAAATCTAACCCTATTTTAATTACCAAAATAATTTCACAACTAGATCAGGATACCCGTTTCTTTTCTCTCTTAAGCAACATTTGTGACGACATTAATTTCAATAGATGTGTTTCTGGATAAGTGCCAGAGCATACATTTATGAAGATGGAGGTCTTTGTACAGCGTTGGTCATTCAGGTCCACTCACAAGCATGTCTCCAGTGCTTTAGACTTTAACCTAGAAACAAATGGTTTATCTATTTTATGCCACATTTATACCACTTACAATTCAAATCTGAAGTGGTCATACGTATAAAGAGGTGCTTTAAAGTTTAGAGCTCCTGTATAACTTCTAAATCCTGTCTACTTATCATGTATTACATCATCCATATTTTTACACAATGTGAAAAAAACAATTAAAAAAAACAACTTTGTTTCACTCTTTAATCAAAAATCTCCTTTTGATGAATTGACAGAAAAACCAACCAATAATTTATGTTTAATAACATTTAAACATTGAGTTAAAAACAGCAATATTTAATATTACCAGATAGTAAGACAGTTTAAACAGGACATAAAATCCAGCCAAAAGCAGCTAATCAGCTGGATGTTATAGTATTTATTAAACAAAATTCCCCACGTTGTAATGTTGGGTTTATTTTTCTGTTTGTTTGTTATGTTTTTTTCTTTTAACAGATGAGGTTTTAAAATGTAATATTCTGTTTATTTTTACTGTTCCAGAGGTGCCTCTAGTCCTTTACCTGTTTCTGCTCATCTCGTTGGTCTGGTTGTGGGCAGGCCTCCACATAGGCTACAGGTACCTGTGGCTCCTCATCCTCTACGTCATCTTTAACTGCCTGCTGGTAAGAGTTTAATTGTTTGCATAGACACATAAAGCTGCCAGTTTATTTAGAAATAATATGATTTGTGGGTGGATTGGGTGGTTTTATAAAATAAAGGTTTATGTTTAAGTTATGTTCATTTATTTTTTTCTTAATATCAACTTTTTCATTTAAGTGAAATGAAAAAGTTGAGTCAAGTGACAGAGAGGATATGTATTATTTTATTTCAACAAGAGGACATTATTTTTTATAAGCAAAGCTTATAAAACTGTTAAAATAATTTTTTGTTGTTGTTTTCGTGAGCACATGTTTTAAGAAATTCTGTTTTCCATGCTTATAAAGGACAGGGTTGCATAGGGCCATATATATTGGCTTTCTTTTAATATGAAATGCTAAATAGGTGTAATTAGACCCATTTTGCCTTTAAAGACTTAATTTTAGGTTTTATAGATTTAGCAGGAAGCCATGGTGTTTTAGTGAACAAATAGCTGGTCATACAACTCTTCTTCTCTCAAATGATTAAGTTTTACTTATAGGTTTTTCTTTAAATGTGTATAATTTCTGTCAAAGTCTCTAAGTCACTATTTAGTCCTAACATGTGACAGGTGTGTGGTAGCTCGCAGTAATATGTGTCATTCAGACGCTAAAGACAACATTCTTGACCAAAATAAGCCGGCCCTGTTGGCACAGCGACTATTTAGGAGAAGTGATGTCAGCGCCAACCGCCAGTGTCGCACTCAGCGTGTGCTTGTGAGCTAAGGCAAAGTTTGTTTTTTTCTGTGACATCATGTGCACTGTTTCACTAGCTAACCAACAAGTTGAAGAAATTATTCTAATTATTCTTTAGGCCTGTTTGACTAACTTCTAAACTAACTTGACTTATCTTTTTTTGTAGATATAAGCAAAAATGTTCATATGACAGAAGTTAAAAAACCCATAATTCATTCAATGCCTTGACATCTATTTGGACACTTTAAACCTTTTCATGCTGTATTGCTTTACAACCACAAAGTATATAACCGGTATTTTATATGATGGACCAGTGTCTGTGTCTTAAGCATTCTGGCAGGTGAATCATGACAAAGCTGTGACTTAGTTGGAGTTTATTTTAAAAGTCCAGAGAAGAGAACATTGCACAAATATATTCTACAATTTCACTGGACTTGGTGAAAACCTGTCTTACACTAACAATGTTGTTCGTAACAGTTCTTGTAAGATGTTTAAAGCTTTAGATATCGTTTTATAGCATAACCCTGCTCCGAGTTTCTCCAAAGCTTCATCCCTGACCCATGTGCTGTCTTTGGTTAAAGCCACGTTTTTAATTAGAACATTCACACTTTCAGACACGATTTAGAAAAGGTGATTCACGGTTAATTGATTCCCTTTAGATCCAGTTTCCCCTCATCTTCAGCTAGGTAACCACCTGCATGTAGGCAATCTCTCTAACTAAGTGTTGTGTTCTGTACAAGAGGAGAGAAAATACATATTTTTTATAGTTGGAATTATACAATTCATTGCACAGGCAACAACTCTGCAGCCTTAAAGTGCTGCGCAGTAGGAATAAGCAAGGATTCATTAATGTAGAAACAGGTGAAAACCCCCAAAGCTAAACCCTTTCCTAGAAGATATTGATTAAAAAGCAAGTAGTACCTAGAATACGTCAAGATGCTGCAGGTATATACTAAGAAATGGTGAAACGAAATTTGTTTGTGCTCTTTTTAAGAGCTTGCCTAACACTGTCTAAGTTTGTGACTGTGGGACATAGAGACTGAACAACTGAAATAAGTTTGCATCAAAAACTCTACAGACAAGCACCAGTTAGATTTAATATTAAAATAATGCTATAAAACTAAAAAGCAAAAGGGAAATTATATTTAAATTATGCATATTTGCTAATAAAACTAACCTGGCAGCATTATTATTCAACTTTCTGCTTCTAAAGTCCCAACCCTCATAGTTCTTTCAGGTCTTCATTTCCAACGTGTGGTGGGAGATTGTTAGGCTGTTGGTCACAGCTGCAAGGTGTTGCAGAGCAGTTTTTGTGCTCTCCATGCAGTGAACTTTCCATTAGAAGAATTTTCCATATTTACTTCATATGGCTGTATAGGCACACCTCCCCGCTGCTAATTACGGAACATTATTAAACAGTTGCAGATGTTAAAGCTGTGTATGTGTGAATTTGTATTGCAGAGTATTCAGAGAGCCCTCAGTTTACGGAGTGCTGTTAAAACAAGTACTGGTTTTTAGACGCATATTTAATAGTGCTGAACTGCGAATCTAATCACATTCAATGTTATGCTGAGAATAACTGAACTTTAAATCTAGAGGTTACACCTTTCCGTCCGTCTTCCGCTGCATTTTTCATCTGTGCTTCACCAGCCTGAATTAGAACCCGATAATCAGATTTCCACAGCAGCACCCCTCATTATGTCCTCGTTTTGCCTATAAACCTTTCTTGTTATGTTAGTAGCCATCGAAAATATTAACAATAATGAATCACTTTTCATAATTACCAGCCCACACTTCCTTATTCAATTTATTCAATATTTATCTAAGAATAGGATATGGATATGTGTGTGATCATTTTTAGGAAATGGGAACTCATGTGTCTCAGTATTACACAGCATTTAAGGGAAGTGATTTTTTTTTTCTTTTATAAGCAAAGAAAATGTTTTACACACGTTATAAAGCACTTTAACATGTCAGTTATTCTAATGTTGCATCAACAAGTTAAAATCAGGGTTAAAGGGTATTTTTTACACAGCAAACACAAATTAGATTGCATTTTATTGAATAACCAAGTACATAAAAGCTTAATGGTAAGCATAGGAGCTGCACAAATTTAGAGATAAGGTGACATCTACAGCTACATTAGTTGTGCACTTCATAAAACCTGTAATGAGAATGTGGAAAAAACAAAGCCCCATTTAAAAGAAAGAAGTTATGTTTAAAGTTGGACATATGTCTATATATAGAAATCTGTAGGTCAGAAAACTAATACTGTACTCTTACTGAGAAACATGATGGTTGCCAGCTGCATGCTATAGGGAGTCTTTCTGAACACTAGGAAAGTTTATCAAACATAAATGGAGTTGCACAGTTGTGGCCTGGAAAATTCATTTATAGACAGTCTGATTGAGCTTGAGTTATTTTGTTATGGATCTGCAGGGAACAGGATTTAAGAGGGCTTAAAATAAATGCACTTGTATTCAGCACAGGCAATCATAAAATTGTTTTTGTTGGTGCAGCTCATAAAATCCAATTAAAATCATTAAAGTTTGTTCAATGGAGGGAATAATAAAAAGTTGTAGTCATAGATTATGGATAGTTTAAGAGGCTTTTCCACTTTCCTTTCTGTAAATAGTTGATACCTATCATCCCTTTTAATTATTATTCTCTATCTGAAATGTTTACATTCCGGTTCCTTATATTTTCTTTCCACGCTCTCCCTGTCCTCTGCTCACGGCTCTGCTTTCCATCTTGAAAGACTTCTCCGTAATCAGGGAACACTTATGTAACAGGCCTAAAGTTGTAAAGCTTTTTTTCTGAGTCTTCACGGCTTGCAAATGATCTATGATAATCACCCACATACAGATAACAACATGCACTTCCAGATTTAAATTCACATCTAGCAGTTTTTTTTCAATGTAGTGTATGAACTGGGAATTTTGTTTTTCCATTTTAAGTTTGAACTCATAAAATGATTACCTGTGAGAGCTTTGCAGCGTTTCACAATTTTCTCATAAATGGCCTATTTCCATTTATAGGTATTGTTTTTTACCTGCTAATATGACCATTACTGCCAATGCTGTTTTTAATTCTCTTTCTCAAACCTCCAGCGAAGTTTGGGGATTAGCTTAAATCACAGCTCCTGACTAATTTGTTTTGTTTTTCACCAAAATGTTTCACCCCTTTTTTATTCCAGAAAACTCCATCTTTGAACTTTTTTCCTCATTTTCCACGCAGATGTATTTAACGACAGCATTAAATATTGTTTATCATTGTTATTGTATTTATATATAGCAGGTTTTTGTATATATGTCTATAAAAAAAGTTTTTAAAAGTTTCATTTTTGTCCACAAAACACATCCACCACTAAGAAAGCTACTTTTATATGTCAAATATACAACATGCTAAACTCATTGTCTTACTTATTGTTTATTGTAACCATGTTGTTTTTAAAGTTCGGTTCAGTTTAAAAAGATTTAAACTAAAGATCGTACATTATATACTCAGATAAAACTGTTTACCATGAAAAGTAGAAACGTAGTTTTAAAACCAAAATTTAAACCTTAAAAACACAAATCCAGAACAAATAGTGAGTTTTTTTTCATTACATCCATCAGTATACTGAACAGTTTTCCCCATAAATTAATATAAACTCTTAATATCTTCCAAGGGAAAGTAAACCCATCGGAAATCACCCCTACCCCACCACCACGTCGTCCAAAACACATGAAAATGCGATATATGTATTTGATTTTATAGGACTTTTAATTGTTTTATTATTGCTTTTGTTCTTTTATGTCATTATATGTAGGTGGCACTAAATCGTAGCACTACTCCTAATTTCTTTGTCATTCAGTGGCAATAATGGTTTTCTATTTTATTCAATAATATTATATGCTAGTATCTGGATGTTTTTGCGCAGTTTTCACAAATTAAATCAGTTCTGTGTTTGTGTGGTCTGTGTACTAAGACAAATTTACAGTTCATATTTCGGTGTGTTTTGACCCTCTCCGCCGTCATCATCTCCTGATGAGTGTTGGGAAATGCAGGAAAGACTTGTGGTATTTGGCAGCCGGGTGTTTTGTTGTAATTCCCAACCCGGTGTTGGAGTCTGAGAAAGTTTTGGTCATGACGAGGGTGCGGAGGAAGCATAAATGCCAATGATGTCATGACCCATGGATGAAGTAACCCTTTAACAGGTTCCGGATAGAAAATCCTCCTGCATCTGCAAGTTTTCCTAATGTGGATTATTCTGTATTTTTCAGGGCTTGTATGTGTTCGCAGTCTACTTCGTCATGCACAATCAGTTCTGCTGGCCGACTAAAGCAAGTTACACTGTGGAAATGAACGGCCACAATCGCCCTGACTCCACCTTCCCAGCAGGGATGCCAACAACTGTCGGAGGCGAAATTAGCAAATCAACCCAGAATCTCATCAGTGCCATGGAAGAGGTAAAGAGAGCAGAATCTGTCATCCTAAATGGATATAAGAAACGGCGCCATCCGCTTACATTGGCAAATCCTGTAAAGAAATGTCAAATGCATTGAGATAAATCATTGTTGTACTGCAATGCTATAAGTTCATTAAATTATAATTAAATTTTTATATTTTATTGATTTTATTAAATCCTATTTTTGTATTTTTGATATTTGTAAATGGAAACTTTTTTAATAGTTTTATTTTTTACTTTAAAAGTGACCAGATTATTGGGATTTTCTAATTACATTTTGTTTGCCTGGTGTAAAAATTGGCAGTAACATCATTCTCAGTTTCTCCCTTTTTTATCCACTGGCCACAACACTAAAGGAGGAAAACAATTGTGGATAAAATTAAAATATTACTTTAAACCTTAATCCTAAATATGAATTATTTGATTTAGAAAGATATTTAGTATTGTTCTAACATATAGGCTGAAGGGAATGTTTCTGAGATTACAATGGCTTTGCTTCGTTGAATTTTTCTTCCTGGATTGGTGAAAAAGATTAAAATAATTCTCTAAAAGTACGGATTATAGTAATTTCAAACAAAAAAAACAATCTCTAATGGTTATTTTTCAGAATGACTCCACAGACAACATTTAGTACTTCCTTGCTCAAACCCTCCTTTCCTGTTTCCTTTTATTCTGTTACAGTCTGGATTGCTATTCTGTGTATGTGTGTCCGTCAGTGTTCCTGACTCCCACCAGTGTATCACACTTGAACATTGCGTATGAGGCTGTGTAAAATTATTTGGTTCACACAGTCGTGCAGCACTTCTGTGGCAAATCCTCAGCAACCTTTCCCAAGAGAAATGGAGTGAAAAATGGTAGGGTGGGGGGAGGGGAAACGATGAGACTCCTGGGAACTCTCTCCTCCCTCTTTTCGTTCTCAGTCTATCTCTTCACATAATCGTGTTTTATTCATGAGAGCACACTCCGGCCTTCTGAGATTTGGCAACAACATGGTCAGAAAAAAACAAAACAGAGCAAGCAAACAAGCTCTCAACTGGATAGTCCCATGAGTTTCCTTCTAATCAATTGGCAGAAAAAAAACTTTAAAAGGGATAGAACATGTCTGATTTAAACAACTAATGGGGAATATTAACTTACCCTCTTGTGAAAGTGAATATGACACATTTGGGGCGCCTGGTGGTGCCTAATTCACCTCACAGGGTGGCTCTGTACCGGTCAGAGCCCAGCAAGGCTTAGAGGCTTGTGCAACACATACACACGTATTCATGGACAGATGAGGCATTTGTAGGAACCACAGTCATCTGATGCAGATTAAAGAGACATAAGCCTTTGACACAAGAAAAATACCTTAATATCTTCTCTTTTCGTTTGCTATTTTGATTTATAAGTATATAAATAATAATTAAAATAACGGAACAAAATTCTACAGAATTTTTTTTCCCACCTTCTGTGCACAAAAGGTTGGTTTGTCGTGCTGGGAAGATTCAGGATGAAACTCTAAACCCAGAGATCTTACTCGCTGTGTGGACGCACTCTGACCCTGGGTGTTGGCCAGCATGCACTCTGTATGACCCTCACTCGTCACTGTTATAACGATGCAGTTGACAGATGTTGCTATAATGTGACTTAAACACATAAACAGGAATCTGCTATTTGAATTATTTTTTTAAATTCAGCTTTTATTTGAGTCCTTCTATTCAGTTTCTTGCAAATATATATATTTTTTTCCAAAATTACCAGTACTACACCTCGTGGCACCCATGTATTTAAGACGTTCAAGCCCTTCGTATCCATTGGTCCTTGGTCCTGGTCCTTTATAACGTTTCACAAGCTTGGAGTACAAACAGACGCAGATCATTAACCTTTCCTCCTAGCACAATCTCTCTAAATAGTCTTGAATTTAGGGGATTTTAGCTTCTCTCTTCTCCATTCCAGCCCACAGGTTTTAAATCCAGAGCTGGAGACGACTATGAAACAGAATTTAGTTTGTATTAGATATAGCTTTTCTGTCATGATTTAGCCATGTTTTGG
The DNA here is from genome assembly GCA_032876305.1 of Orestias chungarensis. Lineage (NCBI taxonomy): Eukaryota > Metazoa > Chordata > Actinopteri > Cyprinodontiformes > Cyprinodontidae > Orestias > Orestias chungarensis. The sequence continues at coordinate 1,916,672 of JAVLVB010000891.1, read as the reverse complement.
AGCATTCTCTCACTCTCAGTCCTCAAAAACACCTTTTTTTTTTTATTGTCTGGTATTGGAAAGACTTTTTTATGAAATGCATTTTATTATTAAACTGGGGCTCATCATCATAGATCCATCACAATACTTAACCGTGGGTACGACATGCATTTTCACTTTTTTTTCCCACTGAAATCTTTTTCAGTCTCTCCAGAAAAACCCAGTTCTCATTCAGAAAGCATCTAATGGTTCTTATGGAGACTCCAAAAGTAACACCTTTTATTTTACTGCAGTTCTTTGACAGAGAACTTTGGGGAATGTTTTTTTGCTTTCATTTACGTTATTTACTGTAAGTGGTTTAAGGACATAAACTGGCTTGTCCGACTTTAGTTAGTCAAAGTTCCTGTTCTAATTTTTTCTCATCTCTGACAGTAATATTGGGGAAGTTTACATAAATACATCTGCTTTACATGCATGGTATGTTCCATCTTCTTTTCCATTTTGTCCAAAGGAAATAGCGAAACTAATCTCTGTGAAATAACAGTTATGGTATACTTTAGGGAAGTAGGATAGTCATGAATTACAAAATAAAAAATTCCCCAACCGTTTGATCACAGTCAGAAAAGTGCAGCAGAATGGCTGAAGTTATATTGATTGTTCAGAATAAATGTTTTATTGTATAGCTCACTTGTTTTTCTAAATAAAGTATTTTGATATTTTGTAGATTTCGGCCGATTGGGACCGATCATCGCTGCGGACTAGCACTCAGGCCACCAGTGTGTTTAAGCCAAGCCCTATGATAGAGACGTACACCACAGAGGGAAGCTTTGTCAACACCAACCTAGTCAGTACAGACGAGGAGTCTCAGGAGTTTGATGACCTTATCTTTGCCTTAAAAACAGGTGAGCATAATTATGTAACCTCAAAAGCTCAGATGCTGTAAATCAAAACTTCTTGTCTTTGCAGAAGGTTGTCTGTATGTACTCTTAATTTTGTGGTAACCTACCAGACATTAAATCACCCCCCAGGTTGTTTTGACACATTACAATGAGCTTGCGTAATATTTGGGATTGTATTGTTATTGTCCTGATGGAAGGTAGGAAAACTTTTGCGCAGTTTAAAGTCTTTCTGAACTCTTTCTTATAGAAACTTCCTGCATTTAGTTTCACGAGGCATCTCAAAACGCCACGTTTTTAACTGTGCAGAAGATGTGTTAAGGCTATTCTTCCAAAGGCTTTCTGTGCCCCTAAGTAACTTTTGGCAAACAGCAAATAAAACCTTTCTTTGGCTTGTGTTCTCTTGCCAGATTTTTAAAGTGCATTACTATCAAGAGTGCTGACAACAGAATCCCTGCAGCTCATCCAGAGTTAACATAGGACTGCTGACTGCTTCTCTGATTAATGCCTCTTTAAATTCATTGAAGTTTGTGCTTACAGGATGTGACAAAATGAAAAATAGTTCAAGGGGAATAAGGATTATTACCAATATCTGTTTAGAATATGTAAGTAATAAGAATAGAAATTAATATGTTCTGATGAATAAGAGAAATATATTTAAAAAAAATGTGGTTATTGTACAATAGAAAGTCATTAATCATTTATATTTGGGGAAGATTTAATCTTTTTACTTCGGTTACAGCACACATAGCAAAGATTCTTGAGGTTATAGCAATTTACCTAAGTTTTATATTTTCTTGGTATATTTCCAGTTGTTATGTTATTATTCATTGGTATAGAGATTATTCTCTCAAACAGTTGCAAATAGTTGTGACCATCTTTCCCAGTTTTTTTATTTTTTATTTTCTTGGCCTTTTTATCCAGATTGCTTTACAAAGAAGGTAAATGTAGTGTGAAAGGATCTGACTGTGCCCTGCAGATAAATGTGTTGGTCTGCTCATGTTAAAGTTACTGTTTTTGGTACTGTAGAGAGGAAGGAACAAACTAAACATTAGAACTTCAATTAACGTCACAAAAATATTTTTTTGCCGTTACAACCTGCTTAAGACAGAAGAACTTTTGTTTTTAATTTTTAAATATACTTAAGGTTTTATCCTGTTTGAGACGTGCTATCATACATCAGGAAAACGAAACCTGTTACCATGGAAATAGTCATATTAGAGGTCCTCACTTGCAGGTGTTAGGTTTTAGAGGCCCATGGGTGTTAATAAGTGAAGAAGGGTCAGAGGATAGTCTTACAGCAAGTGAAAAAACACACACCAAGTCTCAAACACGACTGTTTGTTGTGTTCTGAAACACTGAGCTCAGAAACAAAATTGTGTGCATGTTTTTTACTAAGTTATCTTCGATCTGTTTCTTTTCTAAAGGCATCCATGCTGCTTTAAGCTGGTATTATTATTTAATGTCGCTGTGAGTTGCTTGAAACAGAGCCATCAGGTAATTTCTAGAATAATTGGGCAATTGTTTAAATCCGTTGTATGTTACAACATAATATGGACATCCTTCCATCACAATTAACCAATCAACCCCTACCCCTCTGTGCAATCTGATTTGTCCCACTGAACGTACAGCTTTGGTTTATCTAAAGAACTCAGTCAGCAGGAAAGACCATTTGCTAATCGGAGTTATATAAGAGGCAAAACCTGACAGGGGTCAGTAAGCAGACCTGTAATGAGGGTCTTTGGACACATCATTTGATAGTCAACCATTAACATGCAAACACACAGTGGTTCACACATACACTGTTGACAGTGGCAGTTCTTACATCTATCCATGCAGGGACTGGTCATATATGGCGGTTTTCAAACAGTCAATATATATATTTTACCATTTGATGTTTCCCAGTTGTTTAACCAGTTTTTCTAACCATATGATGGCAAAAACATATGTTCCTAATAGATTTTAGCATAGGGGGTGATGTTTATCTGTGTAATGAGGGAGGTTGTGAACCAGTGAGGTCAACATCCTCTATCACGAACTGCCTAATTATTAGGCACCTTCTTTTCTTTAGGCAAAATGTGCTTAAAAGATTTTACTGAAATGTCAGAAATTACTAAAAGTCTCTAAAAAAGGATGCAACACTTGTGAAAGTGTCCAAAACTAATAGCTGTCCAATAATAGTGTAGATATACATGTCCCCCTAATAAAGCCAAATCCTCACTTCTACTTTCTTAAGCATTCATGTTTAATTTAGGATCAGTTTTGCGAATCTCCAAATATTTTTTAAACAGTAGCATCAAATACATTTTCCATGGTGGTTACAATATGTACAATATATACCAATATCTGTTTAGAATATATAAGTAATAAGAATCGAAATTAATATGTTCTGATGAATAAGAGAAATATTTAAAAATAAATTTGGTTATTGTACAATAGAAAGTCATTAATCATTTATATTTGGGGAAGATTTAATTTTGTGTGTATCTTTTTACCTCGGTTACAGCAAACATAGCAAAGATTCTTGAGGTTATAGCAATTTACCTAAGTTTTATATTTTCTTGGTATATTTCCAGTTGTTATGTTATTATTCATTGGTATAGAGATTATTCTCTCAAACAGTTGCAAGTAGTTGTGACCATCTTTCCCAGTTTTTTTATTTCTTATTTTCTTGGCCTTTTTATCCAGATCGCTTTACAAAGAAGGTAAATGTAGTGTGAAAGGATCTGACTGTGCCCTGCAGATAAATGTGTTGGTCTGCTCATGTTAAAGTTACTGTTGTTGGTACTGTAGAGAGGAAGAAACAAACTAAACATTAGAACTTCAATTAACGTCACAAAAATATTTTTTTGCTGTTACAACCTGCTTAAGACAGAAGAACTTTTGTTTTTAATTTTTAAATATACTTAAGGTTTTATCCTGTTTGAGACGTGCTATCATACATCAGGAAAACGAAACCTGTTACCATGGAAATAGTCAAATTAGAGGTCCTTACTGGCAGGTGTTGGGTTTTAGAGGCCCATGGGTGTTAATAAGTGAAGAATGGTCAGAGGATAGTCTTACAGCAAGTGAAAAAACACACACCAAGTCTCAAACACGGCTGTTTGTTGTGTTCTGAAACACTGAGCTCAGAAACAAAATTGTGTGCATGTTTTTTACTAAGTTATCTTCGATCTTTTTCTTTTCTAAAGGCATCCATGCTGCTTTAAGCTGGTATTATTATTTAATGTCGCTGTGAGTTGCTTAAAACAGAGCCATCGGGTAATTTCTAGAAGAATTGGGCAATTGTTTAAATCCGTCGTATGTTACAACGTAATATGGACATCCTTCCATCACAATTAACCAATCAACCCCTACCCCTCTGTGCAATCTGATTTGTCCCACTGAACGTACAGCTTTGGTTTATCTAAAGAACTCAGTCAGCAGGAAAGACCATTTGCTAATCGGAGTTATATAAGAGGCAACACCTGACAGGGGTCAGTAAGCAGACCTGTAATGAGGGTCTTTGGACACATCATTTGATAGTCAACCATTAACATGCAAACACACAGTGGTTCACACATACACTGTTGACAGTGGCAGTTCTTACATCTATCCATGCAGGGACTGGTCATATATGGAAGTTTTCAAACAGTCAATAAATAGATTTTACCATTTGATGTTTCCCAGTTGTTTTACCAGTTTCTCTAAGCATGTGATGGCAAAAACATATGTTCCTAATAGATTTTAGCATAGCGGGTGATGTTTATCTGTGTAATGAGGGAGGTTGTGAACCAGTGAGGTCAACACCCTCTATCAAGAACTGCCTAATTATTAGGCAGCTTCTTTTCTTTTGGCTAAATGTGCTTAAAAGATTTTACTGAAATGTCAGAAATTACTAAAAGTCCCTTAAAAAGGATGCAACACTTGTGAAAGTGTCCAAAACTAATAGCTGTCCAATAATAGTGTATATATACATGTCCCCCTAATAAAGCCAAATCCTCACTTCTACTTTCTTAAGCATTCATGTTTAATTTAGGATCAGTTTTGGGAATCTCCAAATATTTTTTAAACAGTAGCATCAACTACATTTTCCATGGTGCTTACTATATGCACAGCACAAAGGGTGTCCATTCCTCATTCACTAGTTATCCATAAAACCAATAGACAAAACATTCAAGATTTGGCTAACAGCTAGGTAGTTTTTTTCTTTACTACCTATCCATCTATTCAAGGTCTACACCTACTTATCCTTGCAGGGTTGTGGGAGGGGCTGGCCCCTATCTCCAGCAGCCACTGGGCAAGATACACTGTACAGGTCACCAGTCCATCAGAGGGTAGCACAAAGACACACAGGACAAACTATCATGTATCCATACACTCAAGGACAATTCAAGAGACCAATTAATTGTTAGATAGACCATTTAACAAATAAGCCTAACAGTAATTCTTTTTGGACTGTGAAATAAAGCCAGCCTACCCAGAGAAAACACACACATGCAAACTTTATTCAGAAAGACCCATTCAACCCAGAGTCTTCATTCTTCAAGACAACCGTGCTAACAACTCTGCAGCTTTGCAGTCTTTATGCTTTAAAAAGGGCTGCAAAGAATGTTAAATTGATCAGTTTAGTTATTATTATTATTTTCTAATGAGTGCCAACAAAATGGCACCCTGGGTGTAGAGTCATATTAGATATATCAACACTGCCCAAACGTTTAAATGATTGTATGATAGTTTGACTGAAAACTATTTGACTTTCTCGTTCAATACATTTTGAATGACGTACAAAGAAGTAAAAAAACCAAATTGGTTCGTTACTAACATTACCAATAGTTTAGGTTGAGTGACGAGTACTGAACCTAATTAAGGAAATATTTTTATTTCTAAACAACTCATAGATAAGCCTGATGTTTGTTTGTTTTTTGGATTATACAACAATCGATTCAGTTTTGAATCTAGAACTGCTGCATACTGTAAAATATTTTAAGTGAATTAGTTGTATATATCATTTATTTAGCCATTATTTGCCCAGGTAAAAGCTCGTCGATATTACAGAATCTCTTTAACGGGTTTTACAACGCCACGCATCAAAAAACCAACCCTGTTTATTGTTCGCTCAGTTTGTCAATGTTTTACCAGCAGGCCCACTACACAAGTTGTCATTTGACATAAAGAGTCGCCGCTAGTTCTCAATCAGAGTCCATCTGTCTGCTCAATCCAATTGCTAGGACTCCTTAGGTACAGTAAAGTACAGTGTACTCAATGATAAGAGTCGTGTTACTTAACACCGCAGCAGCACAAAGGTACACACTTAAATTGATGACACAGGCATATTTTTGTTTCACTGTCCAACTAAAAAAAAAAAAGTGTCATGAACATAATATAAATGATGGACGTGAAATTCCTTGCAGCTTAAGCACTATTCTTAACTATTCAGGATTTTCATGATATACTTTATCACGTCTGTTTCAGGTACTGGCCTTAACCTTAGCGATAACGAGTCCATACCCGGGAGCCACGACGGAGGCAGCGTCACCAACTCCCAGATCGTCGAGCTGAGAAGAATCCCCATCGCTGACACCCACCTCTAACCTTCTCACTTCACCCAGAGAAATTACAATACAGTATTTTTATATCGGAAGACCTTTGCACTGAAAAGATTTTTATAAGCAACTGATCATTTTCATATGCGTGTTTGATAGTGTACATTGTTTTTACTGCACACCTGTTCGCATATATTCATAAATGTACTACATTTATTTTGTAAAAGTTGGTTTCACTTTACTGAGTGTATATTGGTTTGGCCTTGTTGTTTTTGTTTTTGTTTTTTTTTCCGTGAAGAAATAGAATAATCATTGTACCTTATAGTCAAATTGTGTTCTGCTGCTGAGGAATTGGGATTGTGTAGCGCTGTCAATAAATAATGCAGCACATGTTTTAAATTCAGATGTGATGATTTCATCTTTGCAGCTCAGAAATTCTTCCTCAGACAATTTCTGTCTTTTTGCAGGGGCTCCCTGAAAGGTTATGTAAGTAGCTTTCCGTTGGGGTCAGGGGGTCGCTTACTCACACTGGATGGTCTTTGAGGTTGACAAGCTCACCGGTGGAATTTCACATGTCAGTACTGCCCCTATGAAGTATCTGAAGGAAACACATTTGTGGGGGGAAAAAAGTACAGCCTTTTTTTTTTTTTTTTTTTTTTTTTTTTGAAA
>JAVLVB010000891.1:1894630-1909503 GCA_032876305.1 Orestias chungarensis | reverse complement strand
TGTTTCTCTTGCATATTTAGAGCATTTATTTCATCTAGAGAAGGTATGAGATTTTATAAAGGAAACAAAAACAAAAGGAACAAATAGCTCAAATAGTTTGTTAGAAATCACAGCTACTCAGTGCTTATGGAAGATGGCTGGAGTCACTATCCCGTCAGAATATGAGAATGCTGTGTTAAGTGGCCAGTTGAAAATTTTTGTTTATTGATTATTCCACCTGCTGGCGAATGACAGCGACACCACTGAGAAGTGTTTACTTTTACTCATGGTGCACTAAGATTATCTTCAGAAAGGAAAACAGAGCAACTTTTTAGAGTTCCAAGATCAATAAAAGAAGCTGATCGTGCCATATCCACATCTGAGCTTAAGCGTTGGAGTCATGGAACTGTGGCAGTGTTGCAACCTTTAGTTGAAAGCAGAACAGGTTTTGTCCAGACAAGATTGATTAGGTAATTTTCCTTAAACTCTTCTGTAAAAATCTGAATGCAGCATTTTTGGGGGAACAGGCTTTTCTGTTTGTTTAGGTATTGAATCACTTCACAAATGATTCCTTACCTTTTTCAAGAAAACATACAGCACAGACATCAAAATAAAACAGCACTCAACACCTAAACTGCAGTAAACTGTCGGTTTCTGTGCATCTCCAAAGATCCTCTCCAACTAAAATACCTGATTACTTTGCAAACTATTAAAATGTATGCAGTATATAGCAGTTTATGAGTGCTGCATATCAGGAACATATTGTGTCGTCATGTATGAAAATGCAGAGACCTTACATGTTCTGCACGACTTAAATGTTCCCTTTGCTTAAAATATAGAGTATGTGTCTAAAACAAACCTTATCTGCAATTTATTGACTTACCAACCAAAACAAAAGTAGCTTCAAAGCCCTGGATGATTCAGCTTAAAAGCTATTCCTTAATATACAAATGGTCTACATGTTTTATTATGTTTGATTCCATCTTCAATTAAAAACAGAAAAGCACATATAAGAGAGGAAACAACCATTTAATAAAAAAATGTGCTGCAAAATCTGTTGTTATGAACCCTGGAATTAGGACACTGCTCTTCTGCATCTCATTTTTTTTACCACAACCTCAAAGGAAGGTGTCTCAAAGACGAGTTATTTGTTTTTTTCTTCAATCATCATTGGAAAAAGACACAATAAAAACTCAGGAGACTAAGTTTCATCAACAAGCAAAAATCCCTGCGTTGCATTTATTTGTATGGTTATTGTTTATATCATAATAGTCCGTTTACAGTTTGTTGAAAAAGATGTTAGAAAAAGATGTTAAACCTCATTAAACTGATAATCCCAGGTGTAGACTCTTCTTGTTTGTTTTTAACAACAAAAGATTACAAGTAATGGATGCCATAGTCTTTAGGCTCTAAACTGTGTTGCTAAAATACAAAGAAATCAGATCTTAAATCAGAACACACCAAAGGTCTTCTGTGGCAACAATAAATTACTCACCCTAAATAGGAACCTCTATGCACCACAGCTTAGCAAAATTATTTACATCTATATTATCTGTTTTACAATCCCATTAGTGTTCTCTGGGATTTTATTTGCTAAACAAACATAAAGTTTAAAGTTGGAGAATAGATATAATTCAATTTCTAAATATTTTACAAATAAAACATCTAAAATCCTGTTTTGGCATCCCTAAATATGATGCGGCCACTACCATGATTAAGGTTGGAAATGGACTATTAAGGGAGACATGTTAATTTTCTCCCACTCATGTATAGACCAAAAATATATTTTATATATATATATATATATATATATATATATATATATATATATATATATATATATATATATATATACCCCCCCACACACACACACACAACTTGTGGCAAATTTACATTTTAAATTTACATTTGCTCTTCCATGAATGTCTGGTTTATGTTGTGACTGTCCACCTGCTGTCCTATTAACAAATTCCTCTGGCTGTGCTGTGGATCTCTGCAATTCTTTAAATATTATCGTGGATTGCTTGAATGTATCTCTAATTAACCATCTTTTCATCCTGTACAGTAACAAGCCAGGAGAGGACAAGATGCGCTTGCACGTGTTTGCATATGTTGAGGGAACGTACCCGGCAGCATTCAGCATGTCTGCGGACAAAAACAGACAGTAAGTTCAGTGAGGGCATGATGTAAATATATACTTTCATCAGTACAGATGTCTGTGTACAAGTAAATTTTCACATTATGCTGGTCCTCATTAACGTGGGAGAAGATGACCTTTTCTGTAATGAGATCAGAGAAAGCTTTTTCATTATGCCTAAGCCAAGCTGTTTTGTCATTTACCGTCACTTACGTGGCGCTCCTAGCAAACACACGGATGTTCATGATATCAACGGCTACTCCTGGAGGATATCTGGTGGCCTTCGCAGTGCCAGGAGCGTCACCCAGCTCTAAAACCTTCAAGGGTTTATTTTTAAAAGACTGAGCCAGGACATTACCCCTTCACAATAAAAGTTAAAGAAAAGGATTAGTCAGATGTATAGTCACACAGAAGAAAAACAAATTTTATTATAGGGGGGTTTGTTGTTTGTATGTAAATATGTGGTTTACATAATTTTATTATAGTACCTTTCAGAAAAGTCTAGTTTTGAATATACTCGGTCAAGATTAAGCGTAACTAACTTTAATAAGGTTAAACATTAATTACATAATTGATGTTTAACTTGCTGAATGATCTGATGGTAGTCAAAAAGTCAGGTAATCCAAACCCAGGTCATATGATGGAATGTTTGACACTTTCCATCTAGGGATTTTAATAGTTAGGTAGAACATAACAGGATATCTGGCTGGTATCATTGCATGTGTTGGCCTATAGACATCAAAATCCTGGACTGCAGCATCAGCATATATATATTTAGATATGTATATATGTATATATATATTTTAAATTGTTTTTTTAAGTATCTTGTATTTTAAAAATCACTGGCCAAGCCAGCTCTAAAAAGTGTGATTTAGCAAAGATGAGAAGCAATACAGTACATTGTGGGGCTGCCATCATGACTAACCAGGGGGTGTAAATGCAGGATTGTGCCTTGCTACCAGGAGTGGACGGCCCGGTTCGTGTCCGCCAGTGACATTTGTCATGTTGTCACTATGCTCTCTGTTTGGCAGAAAGACTAGAAGTTCTCCTCTGTGATATGTGTTTACACATCATCAGGGAGTGCTTTAGTGTGCAGCCATGTAAGTATTTATATATGTAAGTAATTTAATCAGTTTACATGCAGGCGAAAGTCCACATGCCTTGCCTGATTTGTGTCATGCATGTTTAGTGATTTGTCTAGAAGGGTAACGCTGATTGTAATGAGTTGTTTAACGATGGAAACAGTAACTGAGAGTGTTTTAGAAGTGCAGGCCTCACCCAGGGCAATGATCCAGCATTTATATAACTTTCATTCGCCAGTCTGTTTCTGTCTTTTCTCTCTGCGTCACTTAGTCTATCAGGCTGAAACCAGTTTTTGTTTATCACCCAGAAGTCGCTTCTGCTGTGACAACCCAGTACATGTGGGAGAGATGTATGCTGTCTTATCACGATCTCTGTGGAACACAGGATCTGCTAATTCACAAAGATTGCATACAACATATTAGATGTTTTTTTTTTATCTTAAGAAGTTCTTAGTCATGAGTTATGTATCATTAAAAAATAATTAAAAATTGAAAGTGTTTGTCAAAGTTGTAATTTCCATTGGACTCGTTTTTTGTATGATTTCATGTGATACACACAAAAACATGATCCAGAATTTACTCTGTAATATAACCAGAATGCTTTTATAAAGAACCCAGATCTAAAATGTTATGTGTGACACTTCACATCACCCTTCTGCACAACATCCTGACTGTTCAACATAGTGGCATCATATGTGAGAGCTGAAGTGAAGATGTATAAACCTGAACATGTAGTGGGTGATGTACTTGGAAAGAAATCTGTCTTGGCGTTTGAAAGTGGGAAGAAAGTTCACCTACCACCAAGAGGACGATCCTAAACTTACAGCCACATACTAAGATTCAGTGTTCACATACTATCTCCTTATCCAGTCTGACTGACCAAAACATGTCTGTAATTTTCCTTGAATTTGATAAATAATTTGTCATTCCTCAAACATGTGAAATCACAATAAAATCTGTTGTAGGGTGTGGTTGTAATGTGACAAAATATTGAGAGGTTAAAGCAGCATAAACACTTATGTAACTTTAGAGAAGAATGGTTGGTGTCCTCGGTAAAGCCCTGTGTAACCTTCACAAATCAAAGCAAGTGACACATCAGACGGAGATATTCATCAAGTCGCATAATTTCCTCCGCATGTGCCAGGCCAGATTAAGCTGGTTTGAGCCGGTGTTTCAACAGCTTCAGTTTGTGAGGACTGAGGGAATGATTGGGTTAGTCTAGGCTATGAACAATGTCATTTACTGTTGAGGGCCAGCAATAAAATGTCAGAAAGAAGGCAGTCTGGGTTTGAAGGGGGTTCAGACTGATGACCAAACCAAACAAAGTCTTTTGTGTGATGGAAAAGTAACTATCTTGACTAAAGTCAATATTCAGTTTTGATTTTTCTTTTGAAAAAATGCCCTTCACACTTTAACAGTTCACTCTTGGTCAGTCGGTCAGTACCATGAAAATCTTTACCGGGAAAAGTTAATGTCAGCTTTTTATTCACGACATGCTTCACAGGTCATCATTTATGCAGACCCCACCTGTTGTCTCATATCTGCAGCCTTGGAGAACGACAAAGGAAACCTACAAATGTGATGTCTGTGGCATTGATCGTGTGTGTTTTGGGGGATTGTCTAAGTTTATGAATAATAAAACAATGGGTGTAGAATCTTCATTCACATATATGCTTTTGACTTTATACATAATGCGTCTGTTAAATATTATTCAATCATTTAGCTACATTTTCATACTCAGTCATATTTTTTTACCGATTTCATCAAAACTTCAAATCTGTAGATCATTTCTATAAGTTCTGGTTTACTCGATGTTTTTAAAGGCTTGTGTAATGGGGCAAGTGGATTCATTCTTTGAGTTAAGGTTTATATTTAGTCAGCAGTTCGAGTGCCTTCACAAAGGTTTATATAGCTTTACCAGTATCGATGAATTTTAATGTATTTTGTTGGATGATTTTGTTTTGAGCTGCAAAAAAATAAGGCTAGGATTAATGTAATGCTTAATCAGCCTGGGTTGCGCATGTGAAATACATTCTCTTAAACTACTTTGCTTTGAACATACAGTACACAGAGAGTCTCAAAAAGCATTTCATTTATGTATCACTCATTCCTCTCCGTCTGCTCAGCAAAGCAATCAGTGCTGCAGCTCTCATATATTTGGCAACGAGGTGCCAAATATTGTCTTAGATCAAATGAGAGCGATGGGTTTTTAGTATTTTTAAGGAAGCTGCTTTAAGTAATTAAAACCAGTAACAAGACTGGTGCAAACCAGAACAGGTTGTGTTTGTCCTTGAAGTATTTAGTCTTTTTGCATGGGAGTGTGTTTCTAAAGCAATTAGGGGGCGGGGGACAAAATGCATGCGTATTTGTCCAGGTTGCCCGACCCCTTGGAGTGCAGTACTGAAAAGTGGGTCAGAGAGAAAGAGAGAGAGAGAGAGAGAGAGAGAGAGAGAGAGAGAGAGAGAGAGAGAGACAGAGAGAGACAGAGAGAGATATTAAGTTTTTTTTTTTTAAGTTTTTTTTTAAAAGAAGCAAAGTTACAAATGTCAGACTGTCCTTGACAAGATTAAGCCCTTTGTCTTCACAGCTTAACATGATTAGCTCATTATAATAGCCAGTCCATCTGTTCCTTGTTGTTATAAGGCCACCTTTTATCAATTTATGATTAATATGTTTTTGTTTTCATCAAATTGTAATCTCAAGGGTTATTAAGAGACTATTTGGATTAGGCTTGTACAAATCTTTTTTATCTTGTCCTAGATGTAGCCTCCTAACCGTACTTTCTTATTGCTTATTAAACACAATCCAGGATGACCTAGTATTTTATTTCTCAGTATTACCCAAGGAGGATAGATAGATATGAGAGAAATACCAGCCATGTCCAGTCCAAAACTTCTGGAATACGAGCTCATGTCAGAGAAAATTTGCCAAATAGCAGAAGAAGCTTTTGGACTAAACTGTTTAAGCCAACCATCCCCACAACTCTCTAAAAGTCCACAAAAACTCTCCAAATGGTTTGGTTTCATGCTTTGACTTTTTTTTTATAGGAGGACAAGGGAATATTTCATCATGACCTCAATTGTTCACCATGATACCACATCATGACGTCACATGAACCATGGTATACCCATGACGCACAGTAAGATTTTTTACATGACACATAAAGTGCTTTGCAAAAGTATTCTCATATGCCGAATTGTGTGCATTACTGGGATGTTAAAGGAAAATGAGTCCACCCACACATAAAATCCAGGTCAGGTTTATTTGCCTCAGAAACCCAGAATTATAAACCCTTGATTTTGTTTTTAAGGCAGATAGAATTGGTCTTGCTAATACTCTTTGGATAATTGTTCTGCTGCATAACCATAATACATACATCTAAAGTCAAAGACATTTTTGCCAGACATTATAAATCATGATTTTCAGGTTGAGGAGATAATTAATGAAAATGTACAGATTAAAGAGTGTCTTCCAGCTTTTCAGTCCCATTACACTTCCAACACCACTCCTAGCATGATGTTCTTCTGATCTGTTCTTCTTTTACGCCATATGTAACGAAACACGTACCTTCCAAAGGCTTTTGATTTTTGTTAAGTCACTATATCTTCACAAAGGTCTTTGGGATCATTATAATGCTTTTTGTTCTGGCAACAATCTGTTTCTTATTGATAAATCTTGAACTTTGAGATTAACTCATGCAAGTAAGGTGTTTTGAAATGTTGTTTGGGGTTTCCTTTGTGACCCTCTTGATGGGTCTGCTATGGAGTCTTGGAGTAACATTTGTAGTCCGTTGTTCTAATTTTTTCTCTATCTTAAGGAAAGACTAATAGACATCAATCGCTTTATAACCAAGATTTAAATACATTTTTCTTATTCTTTAGACTGCGTTGGGTTTAGAGATTATTAAAACTTTACTTGATCTTTAGATTGTACATGTCTTGCATTGATTAGGCCTGGGCATAAAAAATAAGATAGACTTAATTTATAGTATGTTTGGGATTTTAAAAAGGGAAAGGACTGATGAGCACATTATGAGTTATAGAAATTCAGAAATGCTTATAAGTAAGGAAATTTGTTTCAAGTGTTCCTGAAATTAGAATCAACACAACATCTTTGTTTTAATATTCCTCATCCTGCACAGATTGTAGAAAACAAAAAGAAAATAAGCCAGGAAGAATGCAGTTTATTGGGAGGAGTGTGGGAAAAGATAAACATTAGAAATTCTGAAAAAACTGGCATAGGAACAGGAGTGCTCCGATTGGCAAAAAGGGGGTTAGAGAGTTTAGAGATTGGAAAGAGGTGACAGATTGGATGCTTGGAGGCCGAGGGTTGAAATAACAGTGCCAGATGACAGGAAGGTTTTTACAGGCTTCCCAGCAGACAGCCCAACCTCAATATAGGCCCTCTATCTGCACCTGTTGTTTTTCATGTGTGAGACTCCCTAGCCGGGTTGCTGGGGTGGAACAGGGTTGCCTTCGCTCCCAGTGACTCAGGATAATCGGACCGGGAGGGAGCCATACAGCTGAGCAGGGAAATTAAAAAAAGCAACAGAAAAGACGAGGGGGGGAGGTTTAGAGCCATGCTATGAGTCAGCCGCGGCTAAAAAAGGAAGCTGTCACAACTTCCACTGGGGAAAGAGGAGGTAAAATAAGACAAGTGGTGAAACATTACTCCTCATCTTGGCCATCTTATTCCTTTAAAACACAGCATGCAGTGACCAAGGAGTTTTGGGAGACAGTTGCATAAAAACACTTCCACTTTGACCTTGGACATCATAGCTGGCTTGCCAAAAGTTATGTAAATATCACTTAATATTAAACTTCCAAGGGAATGTTGGATCATTTTACCTACAGGATATATAAAGCCACATGAGGTTATGAGATAACTGTGCTTACAGAATGGCTTCTTCGTTGTGAGATGATTTTCTCTTTGCCTGATTGCACCAGCGGAGGAGTGTGCAGATACTATATAAAGCCGTGGAGGCAGACGCATGATTAATTCACTGCTGAACCAGAAATGAACTGGAGAATGGGGGCATATCTTGGAATTTCAGACTGGATATTGACATGTAACGCCACTAAGGACAGGGCCAAACATCAGGTGATGTAACATTGGAGACAAATTTTGTCTCAAAATCAAGTTGACACCAAAGATCATCTTCATTCGCATATGTTCTGATTTTCTCAAGAAGGTCATAGAAAGCTCTCTGTGGATTTCCAAGAACATATGTGATGGATTATAATCATACCTATATTCCTTTGAATGAAAAAGCTCCTGATAATAGCTTTCATTTGCTGACCTACAAGGCCTCCCCTTTCACAACTTCTACTTAATGATGGCTACAGATGTGCAAACTGTACATGCTTCACTGAACTATAGTAAAGGTAAGGCCTAAAACTTCTGAAGCTGTTTATGCTGCAAACACGCTGGCTAAGGGTGGACTGGACTGCAGAGTGCATGCAAAGGATGCTTGGAGAGGGGGGAATTCTTACCATGCTGGGGGTGTGGCGTGACAGGGTCAGGAGTCTTGGCATGGGAACATACCACACTGTCGATCCGGCTATCATGTTCCTGTCCTAGACTAAACATGAAGGATCACAACAATATCAGCAGCTACACTGGCGATATTTAATTCTACTGTCAATTACAATTATTCATGCTGAATTCGTGCTGGAAAAAAGGAAACTGGGCAGCATATTTAGGCCCTTTTGATAATAAAATGAAAACAAACGATGTTGTTAAAGCATTGTATCGAAATAATAAATCTGAATGCTAAGACGAGAGAGTGAAGATGTGGCCAGTTTTCATTGAAGAACAAAAAAGTGATACATAGTGTCCAACAGCTGTTGTTGACACGCAGTTAACTGATGTCCACGAGTGCTCAGAGAGGCAGAACACAAATATACGTATGTTGTGTCCTTTAGATATACAGTAAATTCTCTGTGAAGAAAAAGTAAAGAGACAGGGATACGGTTTGGCATCACGGTAAGTGAGTTTCTCTTTTGGCTGACAAATATCAGATCTTCAGTGTAAGCACACGATTTGCTCAGAGCAAGAATGGTCAGACTTTTAGAGATAAATAGTTGCCAGGCAGGTCAGGTTTAACCTAGATTGTACCGGGTGATTTTGCTTCGTTAAGACAAAAAAAAGGATCATCGATTACCTTTTTTACAACATTAAAATTTGTCAGAAGTTTTGTCTACTTTTATGTTGTTGCAAACATGAAAAAAAACGTTGGTTTGTTATTGTTTGTGTCAGACAGTATGGGAAATATTAGTACCTTTGTTTTCTAAAATAAAGAATAATGTTATCTTAGTCATGCAATGTTAATTAATGCAAACAGGAGTTCTTGATAGAAACATTTTGATGGGATTGTTTCAGGTTGTTGTCATGTTACAAGTCCGCCATAATCAATTTTGACTTTTGACAATGACAGATAATGTGTGTTTTGCAGCTGCGCTGCCGCAAAGCTGTCCCTTTATAGAAGCTGAATATCAGTGACTGGTCAAATTCTTTTGATGACAGAAAGTTCAAATGCAAATAAATGAATCATGTTTTTTTTTATTGATTAAAAGGCTGAGAGCGAAAAATAATATGTAGTGTTTTTATTTTTTGTATTCTTCATCTCTTGATAAATACTAAAATAATTTTCAAACAGTTACGCAATATATTGGCTCTAGAAGCAGACAAACGTGACATGCAGCTCATCATGTTTTTACCTTTAAACATCTTAAAAAAAGGTTTCCCACACCATGATGCTGCCACCACCATGTTTTGCCGTGAAAATGGTGTATGTATAAGTTGTCAAAAAGTTACATTTTAGTTACATTCTAAATAACTCATCCAAATAAAATTTTTATAGCTTTTTTTTTTACAGTTTTTTTTCCCTGTGCTGAAAAGGTCAGATCTGTGCACTTTCAAAGAATTTTTCCAAACTTTGACCTTTAGGTTTAGATCTCTGCAGCCACCCTGAAGTTGGTCTTGGTCTTTATGTCTCTATGTTGCTTTCATTTTTATACTGCTTCAATTTTTGGAAGCAAAATAAAGCTAAAATCTTGCAATTATCCATTATAAGATCAAAGCAAGTATAGTTTTGTGGGCCTAGTCATGTTTAAACCTTCTCCACATCTCTCCATGACCCGTCTGCTGTATTCAGACATGTTCTCTAACAAATCTCTTAGGCTTTTGCAGAGCATCTGTATTTATTCTGAGATTACGCATGGACACTAGGGTCCTTTTAAAGGCAGTTGATTCAACTTTTATTAGGGGGTCTTACTGTAAAGGTGGCGAAATTTACCTCATGCTGGGTTTCTTCAGTTTTCTATTAAAAACCTTCCGTGTCTTTACACTGTATTTCTACTTTAAGTTGTTTTATTAGCTAAAATACCAATAAAGACAATGAAAACCGTTATTGTAAAGTGAAAAAATGCAATTTTGCATGTTTGACATTATGTTTTCTGTGGCTTCCATATAGGTTTTTGAAGACACAGTCTTAAACGTTATGTATTTAGTTTCAAATGAACAAATTATTAGGTTATTTTTTTTTCTTTTGTTTTGTTTTTTAAAGAAACCAGAATGGCCTCTGACTAAAAGAAAGTACACATTTCTTTTTAGTACTGCTGTCTGTAGGGACATCAGGAGTGGATCCTTAATCCTCTAATGCAGAAGAGAACGGGACAAGGTCATCCAAAGCTGCTAAACTGGAATCCATTTAACAGTGAAGGCTTTTTGAGAGTCAGCACATTCAATCCACCTTAAGTAAGTAATTTTTATTAAATATCGAACTTTCTGTTTTGGTTTGTAGAATGTTTAGCGCTAACATTTACAGTATGTGGCTGAAACATACTGTAAACAGAGCGTGTGCTAAAACGTAATGCGTGAATTTGACCACACTGTCAATCAGCCCTATATTCCCATTGTGCATCCCAATGAGATGTCTATCCTAGTACAGCTTTTTTCCCCTTTCCTGAGTTGCGTCACATCACTGTGTGATTTTTTGCCTCAGTGCAGAGCTGCATGTGTGTACATTTCTATTATATCACAGCGGTGACGTGGCACTGCTGTGCACCCATTCGGGGGGCCTCGATCCCATCCCCCTCCATCTGCGTTGACGGTCAAAGGCCAGCCGAACTGGTACACCAAAGGCTTCGTGTAAATGGGATTAACTGGTGAGAGGAAACAGCTTAGGTTTATTTAGCATCAGCATTTACTAATCAAAACTCTCAGGGCCCTCCCCGACCACCACAAGCAGGGTTCCCCCTCACCTATCCCCTCTTCCTGGTCTGTTTTAACATACAGGGGTCAGATGTTCACAAAGGGTACACAAAGTCAAAAAATGCCAGGGGGATTAAGAGTAGCGGGAAGACAAAGGCCAGCTGAGGTGCTTGGTCAATCATGAGGGGCTGCTGAGTCATCACAGATGTTCTCTCAAGCTTAGATTTGCGAGGGTTTTATTAGTCGGATTTTAGTCAGATTTAGCAACATCCTTTTTTTTTGGGTAAGAAAGTTTCTACGTATTCATGTTGCAAACTTTTTTCTTTGACATCCAAAACTTTTCTTTTGAGTTATGCAATCAGAGTGTTGACCGATAACCTTTTGTATTTTGTTTCAACTATTTCCTAGAGATTTAGTAACATGCAATGTTGTCATTCATGTTCTGGGTGCAATCGAATTGCTGAGGTCAGCTGCACACAGATACATTATAGCTTTTCACATGAATCGGTCCCTATAAAACCATCCTGAAGTCCCTGCTTTACAAATAAATCTTATCGGCTCGTCACAGTTTGTTGAACCTCACAAAGGGGTCACGGTTCACCAGATCCAGAGATGCTCTATTTTTAGTTAGAGAGTCACAGCTTATGCAAGTGAAACATGTGCTTCAGCTTGAAAAAATTAAAGATTTTGAAAGACATTTGAGTTTGTTTGACATGTTAGTAATAGGTTATGCCAAGACTGAAATCCAGCTAGGTACATTATTGCAAATGTGATATTATGTAAACTCTTTATACATTAATTCTGTTAAAATTAAAAATTATCCACATCTCTTGAAGGATTTACTATTTTGCCTCGTTAGAGTCACAAACGTTAGTGTATTTTAATACATTTATTTGACAAACCAGTACAAATAGGTAAATAGGATGGTTGGCCTTTAGAGGTTTTAAAAAATTTAAATCAGGGTGGCATGCATTTGTATCTTATCCACACTGAGAAAACCCCAAAGCATGATGCTTCCACTCCTTTGTTTCACCATTCTAATGGCATAATCAGGCAGATGTGTAGTTTTAATATTTTCCACAGCGCATTGTTTTGCATGTAGACCAAAAAAAAAAAAGTTACATTTTGGTTTCATATGGCAAGAGTTCAACCTTCCACATTACTTTGTCTGTCCTCCATGATTTGTTCCAAACTATATGAACTTTTAATGGCATTTTTGTCAAATATATTTTGCCACATAGGTTAGTAAATTAACAAAATATGGCCAGACATTTAAATGCCTGGCCATATTTTTAGCTTGATCAAAATTTTCTGATTTTAGTCTAATACTCCTGGACAATAGTTTTTTTAAAGGCTATTTTTTTTATTTTAGTACCAAAAAAAGCTAGTTTTGTCAGCTGTAATGTCAACTTTAAGAACCATTTGCAGATGAATGTAAAAAAAACAAAAACATGTCAGCTGCTTCTTTACAGCTGGTTTGGTGCGATCGAGGTAAAGTCACAACTTAAAAATAAACTGTTATTATTGTAACTCTTCTCAAACATTTTACACTTTAAAACATAAAAATCTAGCTCTGATTACTTTCAGAACATTGTGATAATTTATATCACATTATGCAATGTAACAACTCATAATAATTTAATTAAAACCTAGCCATTAGTAAATATGTGTCCGTTTGAATTCTATCATCGTGCAACTCACCAACATCCCATGCTGTACTTAAACCCAACTGTAGAGGCAGTCTTGCACTATATTTGAGTAGCAGCTCAAATTTCCTCCTGAATCCATCACTGGGATCATGGTTTCATGTAAATTCTGCACAAACACTTACACACACACACACACACACACAACTATTTGATTTATTTTTTTATTTAAATCAGAAGGAAGAACAAGACAAAGGCTAAATCATTTTGAACATAGTATATTCATAGAATAACTACACATCGTCATGATGAACAGGACAAAAACATAAGATAAAAACATACAAATGGAGAATAAAGAACATTGAGTGAGTAATATTGCACTTTGTCTCTAAAATGTTTCAGACCCCTTCACCTAAGGTTTTATTACTTTTCTTTAAATCTCTGAACATTTCAGTTCCTGCCTTTATTACTAGGTCAGGAGTTTAGCTTAGTTTTGACACTGGACTACTTCTGAAGCCCAAGCAAATGGACTCTGGTACTGACCAAACCTGAAAGCTTATTATTTACCGCAGTTGTCCCCAAGATAAACAAAACAAACAAAAAAAAGCACAAACCGCAAACTGTGTTTAGACAAATATACATCTGAGGAATCATTTAGTCTACAGCCCCATGTTTGCTAAATGTCACGGAGTGTGTGTTTGTGGATGCTGATCAACAGCTGCCACCAACAGACTTGAGTTCGGGTGGGTTAAATTAGGGTAGTAATCAGACCAACTAAAAAAATGTAACACCAGTAAGAATGCCCACAAATACAGAAAAAAATAAAAGAAATAGTCACCAGTTATAATCACAGTAAAGATTTCTTTCTTTAAAAAAACAAAACAAAAACAAATCTGTATTTTTTTTCCCCCCCTCTTCCTAACTTTTTAATAAACATCGAGAAGGTCAAAGAACATACAGGCGCGGACAAAAGCAAACAACGGATAGAACAGGCTGAAACGAGGAATCACGCATTTATTTTTTTTTTTTTGCGACAAGGCCACTAACATTAGATCACTTTGACATTCTGCGGTTTGTCCCTCCGTCACTGTCAGAAGCTGCTTGGTTTTAGTTGAGCGTGCGCATGCAAACTAGTGTTAGCTACGTTTAAAAAGGAGAAACAAACGGAAAAAAAAACTGTAAACTTAAAGGTTCTCGCACTAAAACATAGAGAAAGTTTTAAAATCTAAGATAAACTGCCTTGCTTACAGCACCTCCCTTACAGTTTTAGCATCTTCTTGTCTTCAACCAGACCTTCACCAATGAATGCATACATTTTTCATACATCTATAAAAAAAAAAGTGCTGCTTCATTGTCTTTTTTAATATATAACCATGCCAAACCTCTATGACAAGTGGTCTAATTATTATGAGTTAGAAAACCAATGTATTACTCATATATCCTACTACTACTTGTTTTGACCAGCATGCACAGAGATTTAGCACGGCCCCCAGCTGTACATTGGTGCCGAGTTTGCTTCTTCAGCACAGAGGCAGACATTCCTCTTCCTTCATGTTCCTGTTTTTTTTTTTATTATCATCATTCTGGTTTCACTGGTCTGGTAAAAAGAAAAGAAGTCAGTCGGTTGGGATGCAGTAAGCAAGTGCGGCAGGACAAAAAAGGGAATGTGATTTTTCTCAAAAAGCTGCCATGCTCGTTTGCAAGTCTGTTCTCTCACTTTGGTAGTTAAAAAAAATGTTTTAACAGTGCAATAAAAAAAACAAAATCCACTTTTTTAACTGCTTGGCAAGTGAACCCCCCCCCCCCCCCCCCCCC
>JAVLVB010000891.1:1870298-1894530 GCA_032876305.1 Orestias chungarensis | reverse complement strand
TCCATGAGAAGATGGAAAAAATACAAACTGAGAAAAACGGAACTATGTGGCCTATAAGGAAGGAGGTTTAGGCGTAGAGCTAAACTATGGCGGTAACACCTTACTATAGAGCCTCCACCTGCAGTTATTTTAAAAAACTGCTGGTATAACTTATCAGTTACTGTGTACTAAGAGAAGGAAAAAAAAATCTTTAACTGCTCAAAATAAATTCAGTGCATTTCTGACTTTTCAGTCTTTTTTGTTATCAGAAGTCAAACAAATTGCAGCCGACAATCTCAAAGGAGAACCCTGCAGTCTGCTACTCTTGGCCTGGTCTTTAGCTAATCTGAAAGCAAACCCTTAGTGATTTTTGTCAAAAACAAAAATAAAATAAAATCTTCAAACTGAGCCAGCCAACTCAAGTAAAGACCAAAATGTGCAAAACAAAAATCCCCACATGAGGCAAAAGGAATCAAGTCTTTGCTCTGTTTTAAACCATTGCTGCTAGCGTCGACTCGTACAGACCATAATGGTTAGAACATGGTTACTTTCCTTCTATCATCCCGTATTTTTAAAGTGATTCTGCTAAAGTCTGGACATGGTTAGCTTCCTCCTCTGTGTGAGGAGCCATGTCCTTAATGTGCCACAGACACAGAAAAAACAAAAATCGAGGCTGAAGAAGACCGGGCAAGCCGAGTCTTGGTCATTTCCTCCTTTAATGTTCTTACCAGGGCACAAGAGAGGGCCTTCTCTTTCTGAGGAAAGGTGGAACGCGTTCGCCTCGCCAAGCTCGACATTGCCCGAGTGCTCGTAGGTCAAATCCCGCCATTTTCCTCAAGAAATCAACAGCATTGTGTCAAATGTTGTTAACTGAGAAAATGTTCAAGGCTCCGCCTTTCAATATCGACTCCTTTGGATATCCCGAACCACTCGGGATAAATTTAAAGAGCCACTCAGCGTGACGGACAAACGTCAAGCCTGCGCTCCTCTGCACAGCTGGGGTGATCTGGGTTAGGATCAATCTGACGTGGAGAAAAAAAAATTTAAAAAATTAACAAAAGATTATTTAAGAGAAGGGAACATTTCTGGAAATGATCAAAGGCCGAAAGAAATTTCCTGCTTACCTCAGAGTAGAGAGGAGGGGGTTGGAAGCGGAACTCATGAATATAGACCAAAAGATGACTCTCCAGTTCCTCTCGGACAGGCGGAGCATCCAGGCGGCCCTGCCTTTGCTCTTCTGTTACAATTGCTGCATAGCTTGGAGGAGCTGTAAGTGAAAAAAATAAAAAAACAACTTTAAAGTGAATCCCAAATTTATTTACAGCAATTATACATTTCAATCACAGCAAGACGTGTAGCTCTACCTTCAGGCCTCTCTGGCAGACCCATGCTCAGCCAGGTCACACTGCACTGGCTGCTGACACTTGACGTACGAGAGCCAAACGGATGGAGAGGAATGGTTCCAATGACCAACGGCAAGTTCAGAGACAGGTTTATCGCCCCCGGTATGTCCACGTATACCTGAGCACAACAGCGGATTCAAAAATCGATCAGAGACGGAGCAAACTAATTAGTTCTGTCTTTTGCTTTTTAACAGTGTGGGACAGCTTGACATTACATTTTAAATAATGTGTGTCAGTGTTTGGCAATCGGTTTCTTAGGCTGGCATGATGACTGCTTGAAGGGTAATGAGCTTATAGGCCCCTTAAGGAGATGTGTTGCTCCATGTTTTCTGGGCTAATGCTCTTGTTACCACGTAGAGGGTACAGAGCAAGCGCAGATGTGGCTGTTGAAGCCAAGTCCTACCCCGAAATATTGATTTTGTACTGATAACAGGTCTGATAATGAGGGGCAATGGTGATGATAACATAATGTTAGCAGAGACCCTTGTGTATGTATCCCTGTCATTTTTGGAAATTTTATCCAGATTTCTAGGAAAGTTCGCAAAATTGCTGGGCACACAACACTCACCATAAGAGAGTACTCGACTCGGATAATGCTACAGTCCAGGAT
Source organism: Orestias chungarensis (assembly GCA_032876305.1). Lineage (NCBI taxonomy): Eukaryota > Metazoa > Chordata > Actinopteri > Cyprinodontiformes > Cyprinodontidae > Orestias > Orestias chungarensis. The sequence goes on along the minus strand of JAVLVB010000891.1, from coordinate 1,892,538 downwards.
GGAGGGCGAAACGGGTGGAATCTTCAGCATCTTGCCGTTCCAGGTTTCAGTTTTGCCGGAGGACAGAGACTCTCCCCGCAGGTTGGCAACCAGTTGCTTGACCTCTTTGATCTTCCCTTTGGCATAGAAGGTCTGGGTCTGGTAGATGGCCGCCTTCGGCACCACCATGCGGGATGAGCAATTCTCGATCTCTGCAAAGATTTGAATCGACTCTCCTGTGTGGTGGAAAAACAAACAGAACTTAAGCTCTGTGTTTTTTTCCCCCCTGTTCTCAAAAGCAGCAATCTAATTTGTGTGTAATAAAAAAATAATAATTAAATTAAATTAAATGTCGTTCTTACCTGGGGTGTATCCCTTCCTTTCGATTTTGGCACTTAGGGAAATAGGACCTGAGGTGCAGAACCAACAGCAAAGTGTTTTGTCTGCAGTGCCAGCCTGTGGTGACTGAACAAGAAAGAAGCAGGAAGTCATTTTCAATTCTCCCCCCCCCCAATAAAAAAACGACGAGACGCTTGAGAAGAGCTTACCAGCAATAGCGGAGTGTTGATGTCAATGTGCTCAAAGACGGTAAATTCCTTCTTGGTCTTCAGTGGCAGGAGCCATGGCCTGTGGAGCTCTGCTTTCACCCAGTAGCGCACACTGCCATGCTTTCCTTCGAAAGAGGTAGCCAGAGGTCTGCAGGGTAGGAAGAAAATATAAGACAAGAGAGGAGATTAAAGGGTTGTGATAAACCTTGAAATCAAAGATTCAGTTAAGTTTGGTCAAAAATGACCAAATCATCTCTTGGTTTTGCTTTGTACCGGACCACTTACATCTGTGGAAGCTCGAGGCTGAACGCGTACACATGCCGCCCTGCATGGATGGTGGTGAGTCCTTCCTCAGAGTTGTCATCATCTGAAAAACAAGGAGGACAATATTCCAAATATGTGTATACCATACCTGGACAAAATGCTCTACGAAGGCATCTAATAAAAACAACAAAATCATAAAAAGAAAAAAGAAAAAAAAGAAAACGAAACAAAAACACAGGGTGGGGGGAGACAAAAACAGAATAAGCGTATTTTACAGTTAAATCTGTCTGGTTAAGAAATACTGTATTAAGTGACAAACAGCAGAAATTTTTTCAAAATAAATAAATAAAAAAGGAGAGTAAAGAACCTTCTAAATTCGAAAGGGGGGGGGTCGTTTATGTATTTTTTTAATGCTTTTGTGCAAAACTCTAAAAAGAATGCAACTTGAATGCCTGCTAAAATGCTTCAAAGGGTTCATATTTACTAAGGCTGGCTGATCAGATGTTTTCACGTGGATGACACAAAAAGCCTACAAGAAAAATATTTTATAGGAACAAAAAAATACTTTAAGGTTGAGCCTTTTTTTAAACTTAATATCTATTATCTAGTTGCACTCTTGTAGTGTAGATTTTTTTACAACCCCCCCCCCCTCCCCAAATAACTGCTTGGTGTGTCATAACTCAAGATGGACTTTTAAATTACACCTTAATTGATGCGATTTGGATATCAATTAAAGATTTACAAACAAACCTCTGTATGCTTAGAACCTCATAGGATATAGCATTCAGTTATTCGACTAAAACATTTGCTTCATTTTTCTTGTGTGCAAAAAAAAATTCTAATCTAAAAGCAAAGGCTTGTAAAAACGTACGTAAACAATCATATTCAAAATGTACTTTTTTGTTGCAGTTTTTTTTTTTTTTTCTTAGATAGAAAGAAAGCTCCGTCTGCCAGCTCAGCACTCCCTCCCCTAGCAGCAGCGATTTGGTAAACAAGCGCTGGTCTGTCGCTCACAAGGCAGCCTCCAACAGGAGGAGACCGGCCTAAACCGGTGCGAGCAGCATCTAAACAGCAGCGCAGAGCTCACTCACTGCGGGGCGCTGCAGCCACCAGTACAGCAAACTTCAACTTAAGTCCTTTACAGCACGAAACAATCTTAAATGTATTTACATATGGGTGATATATGTTTATATATATATTTATTCTTAACATAAACCGCTTAACAATATGCTGCAGGTGTCTTCCTCCATGAAAAAATAAAAGGTTGCTCAGTAGTCTGTCACTCTGCTAAACCGTGACGTCGTCAACCACACATAAGCACAGTGACCAATCAGGAGCGAGAAGCGTGCGCATAAACCACTGCCATCCCCATCCAGTTTTCTGAACAGGATTGAACCGCTTTCAACAATGGGGAACTTCGAGGTTGAAATTTCTATTCAAAAACAAGAGCAAGAACTAAAAAAAAAAAACCCGAACGTTTATCGGTTTTAACTGTCAAATTTGCTAAACTGTAGCGACAATTTAAAAATGTTATCCCCATTACACAGAACAACTAGAATAAAACAAGGATAGATGCTTAAGAGATGCTGTCATTCATTTTGACACCGAACTATAAGCGAGCAAAAGAGAGAAAAAAAAGGACATTATTTAGAAAGTAAAATACCAGAAGGTCTTCACTGTAGGAAATAGAGGCCACAAAATGACAGCCGCGACGTTTATTCGCTTGGTTTTTGGTGGGCTCCGTTGTCATGAGAACAGCATCAACGGTTTCTACCAAAACTTTCTGCGAAAAAACAAATAAAACTACCGAGTGAAATCTTACCTCTCTCGTGCCCGATAAGGATGTCCCTGTGATTCAGGTACTCCACTTCTTCTGTGTAGTTCTGCGTGTAGGCGGTGTTGGAGCCAGCGTTCCTCGACTCGGTCCAGCGAACTTTGGCGAAACCCTTCGCGTGGATCTTGAGCGACTTGACGCGGATTTCTCCGGTGACTTCCACCGTCACCCTCCCTGAGACGCAGTCCCCGCTGGAGAACACGGGGACGTTGCTGTCGTTGAAACAGTCATAGCTCACCACGAAGCTCTTCACCTTTCCTAGCACCATGGCGGAAAAAAACCCACGTAAAACGCGCTAAGCTTCACAAACTATACATATAAAAAAAAAAAAAAAATTAATTCTGATCGAGTCACTACAGCGTTCAGCAGCAGGCACGATCAGTGGCTTCTTGTTTAACAGCTCATTGGGCTCAAAACGACGGCTGATCAACAGCAGAGGATGCTGTTATCTGCCCTGTCCTGCTTGACGGTCTCGGCTCAGACGAGGAAACCCCCCGAAGCTCAGCGCACTTTAAAGAGCCGAGACTGGGTTGAAAAACAACCTTCTGCGCATGCGTCGAGCTCTACCCCCCCCATTCTTCGTCCCTGGCTTTCTGGAACAAGGCTGGCAGCAAGAAGAGTGTTGCACATTCAGAACAACAAGAAAAAACACCTGAAACGCTCGATGAAAAATGATGCAGTTGTTATTTTTTTATAATAAGTATATGATTGGATGTTTTTTTTGACAAATAAAACGATTTTTTAAATGTGTTAATCACATTGCACATTCTGGAATGTGTAACCCTTTTCTGTGTTAGGTGACACACTTCTCCTTCCCTCCTGCCGTATAATGGCAGAAATACTATTATAATACCACGTAAAAAAACAATTTAATAAGCTTCAATTGTTTAACACAAAATGCTTTCTTTTATTTCATGCATTGTGACATCAACAGCCTTTCTGGAGGATGCCTGCATTAAATGCACGGCAAAATTATTGGAAAGAATGCACGTCCACGGTTTTAGAGGTTCTGGGTTACAGAAGAAGCAAGTATTTTTCAAATCTCAGATGTATCCAATAGTCTTTGCATGCACAAGTATTGCTATTGTGTGGAGCTCTCATTTCCTGAAAAACAACTCCCACGGTGGCTCAGAACGCCACCTAGTGGCCATCGGTGTTTCCGACATGAGCTGCAGGGCCACCTGTTGCATTCTGCAGCTGGTAAAGCTCCTGCTTTTCCTTGAATAATTAAGTCATATTGATGATTTTTTTTTTTAAATTGAGGACATAACTAAAAGTCATTTTCATACTCAGCTTTGGTTCTTAAGTCCACTTAACGAGGGTCCATTTATGACTGTTTTTACGCATGTTCCAAAGCTGTAGTGCGGGTTGTTGATGGTAAAATAAAAAAGGAACATTGGAACTGCTCTTTTTTAATTCTCACAAGCACAAGGAAGGTTTCTAGAAATTCAGATTGTGCTTTCACGTAATTGTCTGATTTAAACTAAAGACCAAAGCCCCAATATGACACTCGGCTTAGTCACTCTTTTATTTATCAGTAGGTGAGAAGTTAAGAATCAGATCTACCTTCTGAGGTAAAATTACTTGGCCACGGTGAAAGGCAATGTTTTGTTGCCAAGCTTTATCTGAGTGTAAAGGTAACAAGTAGTAACAGTAAACTAATAACCAAGTTATTTTATTTGCTTGTGTTGCACCATGACAGGAGGGCCCCTTTCTCCCCTCTATGCAAACATTTCTACCCTTTCTTGACCACTATAGTGTCTTATTTGGGCTTTACAGGGAAATGTTGTTCCTGCAATTCCCGTCACCGATTATATGTAAATGTACAAATATTTATCATTACAATGTGTCCATAAAAAGATTTTCAACGAACAGAGTCACATTTCCATGAAATCAAGGGTCACTGTTTTCCTTTAATAGCTCAAAACAAAATACACAGAAAAACAGTTGCAACGACTGCAGAGTTTGCTCAGCAATTTTCGGTTTAAAAGGTTCTGGTACATATAGAAATGCTGCCCTCTAGAGTATCTATTTGCAAGTGCGTGGGGGAAAAAAAGATGGGTTTGTGTCAATGTTATCGAATTATTGATCATTTATTTCTGTTTAAAGTTAGTCTCATTCTCCCGCTTGTTTTTAGTCTCCCTCTAACCTATTATATTCAAGCAGTGTTACTAGAAAGTTAGGCTTAACAAAACTCTTACTTTGACACCTTCACCCGGTTGTGGACCTCTTCATAATGGAAGAAGTTCACGATTGGTTTTTTATCACTTCTTGAAAAAGACTTTGTCATATAAGAAAACAAATGTTTCCTGTGATTTGAATATCAGTTGTAAATATGTTTTTGTTGTTGGCTTTGACTCTATTTCTACAAAATCTGGGGGAAAGTGTCCAAAATGTTGTCAGACCAAACATTGTTATGGTGATGAGTGACGCTTTTGTAAGTATAAACCACACTGTGTGTATATATATATATATATGTGTGTGTGTGTGTGTGTGTGTGTAAAACCTTTAAGTCATGTGTGTGTGTTTCAGGATGGCAGATTATCTTTTGATCCAGGCAGTAAACTCGTGTCACTCCCATACATAAATTACATCAGGGAGCTGGGCTCTACGTTCCTTAATACTTACACAAACTCACCCATCTGTTGCCCTTCTAGAGCAGGTACAAGTTTTTGTTAATAAAAATAGTAATACAAAAAAAACTTTTTTGTGTCTAATATGCAAATGGTATTTTCCAAAGCAATGTGGAGCGGACAGTTTGTTCATCTCACTCAGTCATGGAACAACTACAGGTGCTTGGATGCAAACTCAACCACCTGGATGGATTTGCTAGAGAGGGACGGATATCGTACAAAAATGCTCGGAAAGCTGGATTATACGTCAGGGAGTCACACAGTCAGGTGGGTAAGTACTTTCAGGGACTATGGTAAGACTTTCTCTTAGAGCTGATAGTCAGTTAAAAGGGTTAGTCTTTTTAAGTGTTTTCTGTGCCCGTACATCAGTAATCGTGTTGAGGCGTGGACACGGGATGTTCGGTTCCTCCTTCGCCAGGAAGGCAGGCCTGTTTCCCAACTTGTTGGCAACATGTCGACCGTGAGAATCATGGAAAAAGACTGGGAAAACACAGATAAATCTGCTCAGTGGATCCGAAAAGCAGCTGCGTTTTCAAAAGAGCCATTTGCTCTTTATCTTGGCCTCAATCTGCCTCATCCATATAAAACCGAATCGCTGGGTCCTACGGCTGGGGGATCCACCTTTCGGAGCTCACCTTACTGGCTCACAAAGGCACGTTCTTTTCCCCCCATTGATTTAACTCAATATATTTATTCTTCACTTCCTTAAGCCCTAAATACTTAGCACCACTTTACAGATTAATTATATATTTCTTGTCATATACACAGGTGTCTTCTGAGCTTGTCACTGTTCCTAAATGGTTGCCAATGTCTGCCATGCATCCTGTTGATTACTATTCCACCTTCACCAAAAACTGCAGCAGCGAATTCTCCGAGGAGGAAATCAAAAGCATTAGGACCTTCTACTATGCCATGTGTGCAGAAGCAGACGCCATGCTGGGTTAGTTGAGCATCACCGTCAACAACAGTCAGCAATAAAAACTGGTGGGACTTTGAATGTTAGTTTTGTAGAAAAAAGCACTGATCACACTTCCCCTGACTAATACTAAATTAAGATTTGCCTTGACACTTCATCCCCCGATTCAGGTTTTTCGACCATTCTTGTAAGGACAGTAAGACATATGAAAGTAGACGTATTGAATCCAAATTTAGAAATGAAATAAATTGACAGAGTTCCCGCCCTGAGCAGTAATGTTCTAGAAAAAGTAACAACGTGAGGCTCTTACAATGGATACGTAGGGTTTATGTTTAACAGCTGTAATTCAGCTGCTACAGTCTAAACAAAACCTTTATGTTGCATTGCAGAAGGGGAACAGATATTTTTTATGCAACACTTTAATGTTTTTTTCTAACACAACAGATGTTGTGAAACAATTCTGTTCTGCACCCCCTTCTTCTCTTCAGGTCAGGTGATTTCAGCTCTAAGGGAAACAGGCCAGCTGGAAAACACCATTATAATCTTCACGGCCGACCACGGCGAGCTAGCCATGGAGCACCGTCAGTTTTACAAGATGTCCATGTTTGAAGGCAGTTCTCACGTTCCCCTGCTCATCATGGGGCCTGGGGTTAAGTCAGAGCTACAGATCAGCCAGCTCGTGTCCTTGGTTGATCTCTATCCCACTGTGCTTGGTAGGGAAAGGGTAAACGCAGATTTAAGCTTAGGTAACCAGAGATACACATTTCAGGTTTTGAACTTGATTCAACATCTTTGCTTGTCTTTACAGAGATCGCTGGTATTTCAGCTGTCGGCAATTTTAGTGGGCACTCAGTCCTGCCTTTGATATCCAAATCCAATTTTTCTAAGAATGAACACCCAGAGTGGGTTTTGAGTGAATATCATGGTTGCAACGCCAATGCCTCCACATATATGCTAAGGGTTGGACATTGGAAATACATTGCCTATGCTGATGGAATTAGTATACCCCCACAACTCTTCAGTGAGTCTTTAGCCGTGCAAAGTATTTCCTTCTTTTTAATATCATTAGAAAATTATGCTATGATTACTAGTTTTACATTCTCCTCTCGTGCCCCCCCCCCCCTTTTTTTTTCAGATGTCACAGGGGACAGGGATGAGCTGCACAATGTGGTTCGCAGGTTCCCAGACGCCCAGGCTCAACTGGACAAGCTGTTGCGCAGCATTGTAGACTATCCGAAAGTCTCCTCAGCTGTCCATCTCTACAATAAGAGAGAGTTTTCTACATGGCGGAATAGTTTAGGGAGAAACTATTCGGAGGCCATCGCCAACCTCAGGTGGCATGTTGACTGGCATAAGGATGTCTTTGGAAACGAAAAAGCCATCGACACATGGCTCTTTAAGAAACTTTGAACGACTAAAGTGATGCTGAATCTTTCTATGCTGCAACATTACTTTAACGTTTTGTATTTTTGTGCACGTTTCACATTTCTAAAAGGGAGAGAGCTATTGTTTGATTACCACAACAGTCATGCCTGCAATCACGTTTAGTATTGGCATCCTGATTGGTCTCTGGCTCAGTGCATGTATTTTATCATAGCAAGTAGGGAATTTGTCAGTAATTTGAGCTGCAGCAGCTCTTTTTTAGATCAACCGCACCGGTCTGTGAAAGACATTTTTTTTTACCTATTGAAATGCCTTGACATTTATAGTTGTGAAATAAAAAGATAATTGAACATCATTTATGAGTTAAGCATTGTTTTACCCTTTTTTTTTTGCTATTTTTCTTTTTTAAATATGTGAGGTATATGGGGTTAAGGCCACCCAAATTAAACTTCCTCATTTGGTAAAATAAACAACTTGCCTTTCAGTAATGAAAACTAAAGATAAACGTTAAATCCGGCTTATTGAAGAGCGATAGGTGCTGAACAGTCAAACTTTGACTTATTTAATAAATCTTTAAATAAACCTGGATATTTGTTTTATCAGACAAAATACCTCCGGTAGCACACAAACGTGTCCAGTGCTTTAATCGTTTAGAGTTTTGTTTATCTGAAGGCCAAAACCTCACGTCATTTTATTTTGAAAACCACGTCGCGTAGCAACTATTACTTCCGTGTCATCGGGCGGAGCCTCCTTGGTCTGTAAACAGTAAGTAGGCGATTTATTCGGATATATTTACCAAAGTATATAGGTTATATATGTTTTTGGTTAACCAACAGGTCACATATATCGAATAATATTCATATATCGTAATGTTAAGCTGTTTCTAAGTTTGGCTAGCAAATATTTTAATAGCTCAAGTAACCTAAAGTTTAGGTAGGTTTCACCAGCAGTGATTGTGTTGTTTAGCCTTAGTTTCATTATTCTCAGTGACTGAGATCTCGTAGCTTGTTGTAAATTGCTTTGTGGCGTTCTGTCGTTTGACGTGAACGCCAGTCTCCCAAAGATGTCCAGTAAAGAAGTGAAAGCCGCCCTTAAAAGTGCCAGAGAGGCCATCAACAACAAAGAGTTCAAGGAGGTTTTAAAGCACTGCAAGGTAAACGTGTCGGGACTCTTACAAAGCAGCTGATGTTATCCACCTGATGGGAAGAAGCTGATTTTTCTTTCTTCTTTTTTTTTTTGCGCTCAATCTGGTTTCAGGCCGTCCTTAAACTCGAAAAGAATAACTACAATGCTTGGGTGTTCATCGGCAAAGCGGCCAGTGAGCTGGAACAAGCGGAACAGTCACAGGCAGCCTACAAGAAAGCAGTGGAGCTGGAGCCTGAGCAGCTGCTGGCCTGGCAGGTAGGGATGCTGCTCTCTCTGCTGGTGTCTTCATCTAAAACACTGGGACAGGTCTAAATCACCAAATCAATTTCCCCAGAGAATGTTATGCATTGCAGTTTTTTCCTCTTCTTTCTAATCATTTTTATTTATTTATTTATTTTATTTTTGTAGGGTTTAGCAAATCTTTATGAAAATATTGATCAGTGGGATTTCAAAGAAGAGCTGCCAAATGTCTACCAGAAACTTGTTGAGCTTTATGCAAGGTAAGAATGTTTTTTTAAATGATTCTTTAGTGAGCAGTATCAAAATACACCGATGTTTAAATAGGCATATAATAACCATAACGGTGTTGTTTGTTGTTCTTGATGTTTTTAAAAGCAATTTTCTTTCTTTCATGATCTCCGTTCGCAGGACCGATAAAAATAAAAGCTACGACATGATCAAAAAACTGTCAGACATTTATCAGTCTGACAGGGAGTATTTAAAGGTGTGTACATGTCTGATCTCAAGGATTCAGATTTGCTTATTAATATCTATTTTACACAACATATTTAATTAATGATTTATTTATTGGAGCAGCTGGCCAAGGTTTGGCTCCAGCTCGTCCAGCTAAAGGAGGAAGACGTGGTGGATAAGAAGGAGTTAGTGCAGTTATGGCTGAATATGACCCAACTCCTCTCCCTCTCAATTAGTGATGAAGAGCAGGACAACGAGACTCAGCAGCATGTAAGCTTACCTCATATTTCATATTTATTCCTATTTAATTGTGTAAACACTGCAGTAAGCTTTATTATTTTTACTATTTGAGCATTTAAGTTTAACTTGCCTGCTGTGATTATGATTATTAGCTGATAACAGCATTTGAGAAGGCCATGAGTCTTACCGAACCCGTGCCTGGAGAGGAGCACAAGAAGCTCTCGGCCGATTATATTAAATGTCTTTCCAAGGTAAGTCTTTCTGTTTTCCAGGCGTTTAAGGAAATATTTTGTATTGTGAAAGATGTCTTTCCCCTTAACCTTTCTGTTAACAATCTTCTAATGAAGCTACCACACGAAGAAGGCAGAATGATAGAGGCATGCCAGTCCATGATGTCTGTGTACCCAAACCAAACATATCCTCTCGAGGTCCTTTGCAGTCACTATCTCAAAACAAGTAAGCTACTGTTTAAAGGAAAACTAAATAAATACATTTTGAATTTTAAATTAGAATCGAACATATTAAGCTATAGAGGGTTGATATAAAAATTAAGTTGAAACTGTGTAACAAACCTGCTGTCAGCCTCACTATTAGGCAGAACCAGCATCAGAAAAGTCAAGTATCGAACCGCATTGAGGAGAGAAATTCAATATAGCAGCCACGGTTCAGACCAAATGTATTCATACCAATAGCAAAGTTAAAGCCTTTCTCGCTGTCAAATTAATCCTTACACAGCTCCACATATTCATAGGTTCATGTCAGGACTCGGGATTGACCTCTCTAAAATCTTAAGATTATTCATGGCCAGAGGCAAACATGCTGCTGAAATTTAAATAATATTTTGCTCCTAATCGGTAATAAGTAGGAGAAATTATAGAGATCATACAAAATTAAAAATGTTTTTTTTATTTTTTATGATAAATAATTTAACAAAGTTGTTGGTCCCCTTGTTCATCTTGAGGTCGTTGAGCAATTTTGCTTGCCAGTGTAGCATCATATCCATAATATTCTAGTTTTTAAACACAAAACAAAATAATTTAGGAGTTTAAAAAGGAATATTTCATAAGATGTCCTCTGTGCTTTGGCTGTGTAAAAGTTCAACAAAATGAGTAATTTTATAAAATCTTTGTCTTCATTTGAAGATAATATAACTGAGGATGCGGTCAGCGCTTTTTACAGACTCCTGGAACTTGCCCCCAGCAGTGGATTGGGCCACTTGGGTCTCGGTACCAAGGCCCTGCTGGAGGGGAAGTATAAAGAAGCCGTTGACAACCTAGAAAAGGGTTAGTTTTGCATTAACAGTAAACACATTCTGCTGTTTATGCACATGTTGATTACGGTACTCACCTATTCTGTTTTATTAGGAATAAAGAAAATGAGCTTGGCAACAGGATGGTACAGCCTGGCTGAGGCCCAGTTTAAAATCCACAAACACTCTGACAGCGCTGCATCATGCTCACAAGGTATGTTTGATGGCTGTTATTCATTGTCGTGTATGCAAACTTAGCGCATCTAAACGTCTCACCATAACTACATGAGCGCTCTTACTTATTTATCTGTCAGGTGTCGTTAGTAGTTATAGTCAATAAAATAATGGAGTTGATTTCTCTGTTTTAGGCCTAAATGTTTGTACTCCTGATGACAAGAAGCTAAGGGACAAGTTCCTCCGACTGAAGCTGGAGGCTTTGGTGAGATGTGAAGGGGAGCAGGCCGCAGATCAGGCTTTGGAAACATTTTCACAGGTATTTTAACTGATGCATGCTTTACATACTAGGTACAGCACAAAAAGCACAACTTTAAACATACTTTTAAAATAAAAACACACCAGAGAAATTGAGACTTTTAACAAAAATATGTCAGCATTTTATTATGTGTACATAAATACTGGAACCTGTGAATATATCATCCACAAGCTCCTTGTTTTCTAGTTCTATTCATGACATTTTATGCGAAAAGGAGGGTCTGATTTACATTACTGACGACTGACTTTACATATGAACAATGAAAGATAATAAATTGTACTTATACTGAAAGTCTGCACAAATACATTTCAACTGACAAGACACATTTTTAAAAAAGTTAACATAAAAATGAATCCGTTTTATTTTTTCCTAACATATACAAAAATATAACAATTTAGAGATTAAAGAAATTATTTTATCCTTTTATCTTTCTTCCATTCTTTTCTTCTAAATTCAAATATTAAATGATGAGGCTTGATTCACAGATTGACGTTTTGATGGGTTTTGTATCTTCTTTAACATGTTGATATGGCAACCACTGGTTAAAACATACAAAGAAGCTAAATTGTGTGATCAATCAGGCCAGTAAGATTCTGGAAATTATACAATGGATACACGCACAAGAAAGGCCACTCGCTCAGACCCCTCTTACCCTCTTCACTCATTGATTTACTGGTTGCCATCGATCAGAAGACTTAAAGTAGCACTAGTGCGAATAATATACTATAAAAAACATTTTTATGTTTTTAATTGCTTAAAATTTTCTGAATACACTTTTTTTTTTTAAATGGTTGTTTCTGTTTTTTTGTGTTTTGTTTTTGTTTTTTCAGGGTGTGCTCAAATTGACAATGTGTGCGATTATAAACTTTATTTGTTGTAGCTATGTGCTTCATGCATTTTAGTATGTATGTATATTTGCATTTGTTTATTTGTATGATCATTTCTTACTAGGTCCTGAATAGAAAGTTACAATATATAAAAAGGTCAATAAACTATCTATTAAATAGTTAAACAGATACAAAAGCTAGTTTATACATAAATTTAACATATTTTTATTTCTACGTTCAAAACATTTTGTTTCTTCTTCTTTTAGATTACCGATGCTTCAAAGGATCCAGTTCTTTTAACCCTGAAAGGATGTGCATACCTCAACAAAGAACAGCTTGATCAATCACTTAAGGTTTGTCCTCGAGTTACATCAGCAGGACATTATGTTATTATTACCGTAAAAAGTTTTTTATTTAGATAACTATCAACTAAATTATTTAATGATGAGATAAAAAGAGCACCTGCTTTAGCGCAATACGAGAGCTGTGGTTTAATATGCCATGACTTTTTCTTCTTCTTTTTTAAAGCTGTTGTCAGAACTCGAAGCGTCCAACCCTAGCTTGCCCCAGGTGTTCGCTCTGAGAGGACGGGCACATTTAGCCGAAGGTCAGAAACAGCTGGCCGAGCAGAGGTAAAAAAAAAAACAAAAAAACTTTCCATTTTCTGTTAGTTTGCACAGAATTGCTATGGTGTTGGTAAGTTTATGTTCAATTTTTTTTGCTTTTGTTTAGCTTATTACAGGCTGCAAAGCACGACCCAAACAGCGGGGAATATTTTTTCTTTCTTGGAAAACTGTATTGGGATATGGGCTCAGAGACTCGCAAAGACCGGTCTAAAACTCATACACACTTGTTAAAGGTTGGTATCATTAACTTGGATCAAGACGTAAAGGACGTGTCTGCTTTAGTTGAGTAAATGAATGAATTTTGTAAATTCTGAAAACTTCATGTTTTCGAGAGTCGTACTGAATGGGTTCATAATTGTTACAGCGCCGCTGTGTTAAAATACGTATTACATTAAAGTTTGTGCTGCATTCGGACACTTTAGGCAGCAAAGTTGGATCCTCATCTCGGCGGTGCTTTTCGCTACCTTGGCCATTATTACCAGGAGGTGGCGAACGATAGCGCTCGTGCACAGGGGTGCTACAAGAAGGCTTTTCAGTTAAACGGTGATGATGCTGAGTCTGGAGCTGCTTCCGTGGATATCAGTATGGAGCAGGGAGATATGGTATGTTTTTAAGAAGTTATTTTTTTTTTGTCTGGGAAACTAATGGTTTTTTAAGCCCCGAAATTGGGAAGACTGGACCGGACTGAGCAGCCAACATGGCAGCATTGACATGTTGTTATTTATTTTAAAAATTATTGCTATTTTTAATTAATTAAACATGAAATCAGCTTTGTAGTCTTCTAAGTTAAATTAGTCTCTGTAGATTGGATGTACACAAACTTGACACAAAGTCAGTTTTCTTTACTGCATTATATCATACTGCAAAAATGCTGTTTGCATTTAACATTAGAAGGAAAAAAAAAGTTTTTCCTTTGACTGAGCTCTGTTTTGACCATTTTTGTCTCCTTTAATTGTACTATAATCCTACAGGAAAGTGCATTAGCAACACTCAAGTCAGTGTTGGAGAAAGCCCCGCCGGGCTCCGCTAAGTGGGCCTGGATGAGACAAGGACTGTACTACCTGAAGATTGGAGAACATCAACAAGCCATAGCTGAGTAAGAGTTTTAAATATGACATGAAATACACAGCTGAGTTTCCCGGAATGGAATTCAGATGTTTTGCTGTCAGAATTAAGCAGCGTTGATGTTCTGAAGTTTGCAGGCGGCGTTAAGGGCAGATCCTGAGGACTGGGTTTGTTGGGAATGTCTAGGCGAAGCCTACCTTAACCGACGGAGCTTCACGGCAGCTCTGAAAGCCTTCGGCAAAGCACATCAGCTCCAGCCCAGCTCCATCTACAGCGTCTACCAGGCAGCTGCCATTAAACAGACTCTGGGAAAGTTCAAAGAGGCAGTGGATGAGTATTTGCAAATTACAAAAAAGCAGGACTACGTCCCTGCTCTTAAAGGTACGCACCTGGCTTCAGAGAATGCTGATTGCCACAACTGTCTGACAATTTTAACATTTTGCCTGCTTTATTAAGGCCTTGGGGAGTGCCAGTTGTCTTTGGCGAAGAGTTTAATGGAGGACTGCAGAGATGGAGGCGCCATCGACCTCATTGAACAAGCCATACACAACCTCTTTAGGCAATGATCAGAAAATCCTTAACTTAATGTGAACCATTTATTTTGCGCCTGTTATTTAGTTGATTTTGTCTGTTGTTTTTAAATTTTTGCTTCATTCAGAGCTGTGCAGCTGCGACCAGACCTGTCTTGTTTGTGGAAGCTGCTGGGAGACGCTTGCACTGCAGTTAGAGTTGTTTCGCCAAACAGGGCTCAGGTTCTGGTTCCAACCTTACTGACTGGATTTGACTCCAGCACACAGGATCAACGGTTGAACCAAGCTCAGACACTCAAAGCTGGCGAGAGGTACTAGTAAGGTTTTATCTATACTTTGTGCTTCGTATACCTCTTGCAGATATACTTTAACTTTTGGGATTTGATGTGATAGACTAAAATGAAGGGGTGCAGAGCCGTAGGTGAAAAGAAAATTATTATTTAGTAAAACTATTTTCAGAAGTCAGAGATGTTATGCAAAGTCAAACTTAACTATCTTTACCACAAAAGTCTTAAGAGTAAAACCGTGTAATTGGCAGCTTCCCATCTCTAGAAACATACATGTTTACCCTGTCTAGACATTGTCATTGTCCCCTTAGCGAAACTTTCCTTGCAACTAGACAAAAAACAAACAAAAAAAAAACAAACAGAAATGATTACATGATAAACATTCACAAACACATTAAGAAGTGCATTAAAATATTGCTCCAAATATAAATTAAAAAAGGCTGAATAAAACCATCAAAACCTATCCAGTCCCCATCACAAAATAGCTTAAGCACTGTCAAATTAAATGAAATGTGTATAAAGATCATTTTCTAGTCTATGTATAGATTAAATGGTTTTTAAACATTACTGAATAAATATGAATCTATGAATATACAGGTTGAAATTACATTTTTTTCTGTCCGTAGGTGTTATGCCCACGCTTTGAAGTTGATGCCGGAGGTTGCCAGCCTTTGGTGTGACTTGGGTTTAAACTATTACCACCAGGCCACTATAGATGGACACCAAAACTCCTACTGTTTGAACCTAGAGAAGGCACAGCAGGTAATAAAATAAAAAAAATCATACACAAAAAATGAGGCCTTGATCGCTACAAAACCATCTTTGGCTTACTTTTTATTTTATCAGTGCCTGAAAAAAGCTATCCAGATGAACAGTGGGAACCATAGCTACTGGAATGCATTGGGATTGATTTCCATGACCAAAGGTAACTCTATATAAGTGTGCAATGATTTATTTATATTTTTGTATTTTCCCTTTTCTGATTCTTTGTTACCTTCTTAAATAATAAATAAATATCATGTCCATTTTGCACATGTCAAAATTGTAAGATATTTCTGTTTTGTCAAACCAGACCCGCAGAGCCAAGCTTTGGCTCAACATTGCTTCATCAAGTCCATACAGGTTGAGCAAAATGTACGTGCTGCAACATTACATTGCAGGTTAAAGTCACATTCAGGGATATTTAGGTGACCTTTTCTTGTTTTCATGCAGAATGTTGTCGCATGGACAAACCTTGGTACGCTGTATTTAAAAGAGGACAACATAGAGGTCTGTGTTGTCACTTTTTTTATACATGCTAATATGTTTTTTTTTTTTTTTTAGTATCATTGGTTGATAGTGGTTTTTTATTTCTTCTTTTATTTCTTCTCTCAGCTCGCACATGAAGCCTTTAAAATCGCGCAGTCTTTGGAGCCACTGTATGTCAACTGCTGGATCGGACAGGTATTTTTTTTTGGTTTTACATTTCTGTTGTGTTCGGGCTTTTGTCTCACGATATGTATATTTACAACCACGTCGAAAGTCATGAAAGAGCTTGAAAGCTCATCCTGAAGCAACTAATGAAAACCCACTTTTAGCCACCCATGCTTGCTAAAAATCAAGGTCTTGTGTTTGGCAGCAGAAATAGGAGTTTGAAAGGTGAATATTTGTATATTTTTTTTATCCACTGAGGAGGAAGTAGTAAACTGAAATTTTAGTTTAGATCATTAGGTTGAAGCCCTTATAAACAAACACCCTATGAAGTTTCAAATGTTACATTGTCATTTGCAACAGTGCTTATTGGCTTCCAATTTAAACTGCAATTCGTAAAGCCACAATTCCTTGAAGGACTGAGTTAGATGTATATGCTAGTTCTGACAAGGGTTGTTACTTTCATGGATTAGCTCTCCCCTTTTTCTCCAGGCATATGTATCACAAGACTGCTTTATATTGTGAAGTGAATTGAAGAACTTAAAAGTTAAATTCTTACAAATTTTTCACCTTAGCAGTTGCTTTTTGTCTTTAAGCATTTCTTGGGGTACAATAATAAAAATGTTATTGCTTATTAGTGTCCTGAATCAAGTCCCCTTACTTCTTTTGGTTCTTGCTTGCTTTCTATCTTCCTTTTTAAATTTGTGTCCCCTGGATCCACATTTAACCACCTACTCACTCCAGAAACATCTGCTATAAATGCAAACAAGTATACATTGATTTAAAATGAGCTATTAAGGACAGTGGAAACTTTCGGACTTCTTGGAAAGTCAGAAATTTCTAATGAAATATTTGTTCAGATACAGAAATAGACCATGAAATTATTATGGGGAAACATCTTTTATTAAAGTTTAATGAGAGTTGTTAATGAATATTTAAGATATCCATCAACATCAGCGGAGGCGTTGTGCTAATATATGGCAAATGAAAAAGTAAAAGCTCGGTTTAGTTCATGTTGAAATAAAAACTTCGGTCATTAACGATGTTGGATAGCATAGCATTCAGCGTCAATTTAACAACTATGTGGCAAAAACACAGAATGTTAAGGAAAAGTAAGGGTGCTCATTACATCTTTTCCTGTGTAACCAATGATAGGCATCATTTGCCTGTTTACAACAACAAAGGATTCACCATTCTGCTGTTAAATGTCCTACCCATGGCCTCATCATCTATTTATGCTACTGTGGTTTCTGTATTAGAGAGGTTCGACCTTATAGGCCTGTTTTTCTTTCTTTTCTTTTCTTTTTTTCTTTTTTCTTTTTTATAAAAAAAAAAACATGTATAAGTTGCTTGAATTGGATTTATTTCTGACAATAAACCAAGATAGAAATGGTAAAAAAATAAAAAAATTGTGGGTTATTTTGTCTGATTATATCTGAAAACAATGCTAGCAAACATTAATTCCCGCTATTTTACATAAACTCATTCATCTTTTGCATGACACTCAACACATAGACATAAGGGGTAGTAATAAACAGTGGTAAATGTGTCATTTTGTTTTTATTTCTATCTTACCGGCTGAAAGACTTTTCAATTATTATTAGTATTATTTTTAAATATTAATGATAGTTTAATTTCTCTGTCATCTCGACCAGGCGCTGATTGCAGAACGCGTGGGAAGCTACGACGCTATGGATCTCTTCAGGCACACCACTGAGCTCAGCACACATGTGCGTGCCAACTCAAAAGTCTCTACCATTCTGAAACCTACTCATTATCTAAATAGCTATTTTCCTCTCAGATGGAAGGTGTCAAAGGTTATGCATACTGGGTTTGTTCCACCCTTCTGGATAAGAGTAACAGAGACACTGAGCTGTATCGCTATAACATTGTTCAAATGAACGCCATCTCTGCCGCTCATTTGGCGCTCTGCAAATACACGGGTACAGTGTGTTTTTTGTTTTTGTTTTTTATTTAAATTTGAGGTTGTTTTAAATGTCAGAGATTTGTTGGAGTTATTTAATTTTTTTACTGGGCTATGAATGAAGTCTGATTTTTGTATTAACATTTTATACATTTAGAAAGAATCCAGTCGGACCCAGATGCCTTTATTATGCTGGGTTACCTTAATGAACATCTACAGCTGAAGAGGCAGGCCTTACAGGCATACCAAAGGTGTGGATTACATAGCAGAATTATCTTTATTTGTTTTTATGTAAATTATTAATATTTCTTATCCTTCCCCCCCAGAGCTGTTGAACTGCTGCAGTCCACGTCTTCTTCAGTCGTGTTGGTCTTCTCACTTGGCTGCTATGCTCGCGCTTTATGGTAAACAATCAAATCAACCAATCAATCAAAAATACTTTATTCATCCCAAAAGGAAATTAATTGGTGCTTGATTAACTAATTTAACTAAGGAATTTTAGATGTTGATGGCTGTGGGACAAGCAGCGTCAATCCTCCTACTTTCCTTTTCCTGCTACTCTTTGAATCTCGATCTGCTCTTATAGTCAGGAAACCCACCAGAGAGACGTTAGATTCAGGGATATGATGTCTCAGTAAGACACATAATACTGCATTCCCAATACTCTTGCTGAGTCCTTGTCAGGGATTGAAGTTCATCCAATTTGTTAGCTAATGATCTTTCATTGCCCATGATGATGGATGGCAGGGAGGGTTTGAAATTTCTCCTCCTTCTTTCTCTCATATTTCGTCCTGCTCTGCATCCACCAAACCTCCTTTTTAACCCCTCTGGGATTTCTGGTTTCAGTTGTCAGATTATTTCTGCTTTTCCAATGTTAATCAGCTGCTCCCTGTTGTAAACCACCCGGTTGCTATGGTTACACATCAAAACAAAAGAGTAAATCATATGAAAGTATTGGAAAAAATAAATTTAACTGTATAGCATCCAAAACAAGAAGAAATGGTTGTTCAAAAAAAGCTAGTTTTCCAAGAAAAACAGTAGTGAATTTTTTATTTTATTTACTTTAAAGGAAAGATCCCAATGAAAGGTGAAGAGCTACTCCAACTTGCTGCCACCTATAGTGGCGCAATTCCAGAATTGGGTTTATTTATATATTGAAATCTGTAATATATCTGTAAATATACAAGCCTCGTGCCCGGAGGTAAAATTATTCTGTGATCCAATGTCCATTTGCAGCAACCTACGGCAATGTGAGGAAGGGGTGCAGGTTTATAAGTCCACTCCACTCCAGGATCTCAGTGACCGGGTAGGGCTCGCTTTGGCCTACTGCAGGGCAGGACTCTTCCCTGAAAGCACTAGTGGTAAGATCAGCGGACAATATTCAGAAGGTTTTGCTTTGTTTTTATGTGCTAAACTGAGTTATGTGTATTTCTGTGGCAGCATACGAGCATGCCTTGGCTGGGACTTCCAATGAGAAGGAGAAGGCTTATATCTTGACTGCTCTGGCTTTGTTGCAGCATCGACAGGGCAACTTAGACTCAGCCAAGACTCTGCTTTTCAAATGGTAAGGACTTTTTTTTTTTTTTTTTTACTCATTCATTTTGTTTCAGCTTTAGATTATGTTTGTAACTCTGCATTTGTACCTGTTTATTATATCTGTACAAATGCTGTAATCATATCGATTATACTTAATTAATCTTTCATGAGAGAAAGGAAACTTAAGCTGTTTCTCCAGGGATCATTTAGCAAAGTGTTCAATGACATGAAATATTTGCAAAATGTCAATTTATTTTAATAATTCAGTTCAAAAGGTGTCTCAACATGTGCATCAAAGTAGGGTCTTTCCTACCCACTGCTGTCATGTTGGAATGTTTAAATGGTTTCCGCGTAAAACAGTCCGGTGTTTATTTTGTTCATTCCTGAATTGAATCTCAATTGTCAAGAGTTTGAAACTAACTTCATTCTTCCCTATATCCACAGCTCTGTGTTAAAGGAGCCCATCTCAGAGTCTATACTTTGTTTATGTGCACTGGGATTGGTCCACAGCGATGCTACGCTTGCGGCTGCTGCACTGACGGAGCTGCTAAAGCAGGGCTCAACCTCAGGTGTGGTTGCAGAGCAGCAATGTCTGCTCACTTGCTCCTTGCTGGCTCTTCAGGGCAAGTACAGTGCAGTACAAAGAGAGGCCTCCAAAGCTGTGCACAGGTATACTATTAACCTGCTTTACTTTACAATTTTTCCATAGATAACAAAAAAAATTTGACTTATATATATATATAATTGAGTGCAGAGCTGCATTTAGAATCTTGAATAAGCACATTTACATCCAATTTTCTGGAACACAAGACTTTATCTTTGTTTATTGTATGAACTGACTCAAAAAATATTCTATCATGTACGGAGAACAGAGTGAAATACCATGCCTGTGTGTAAATAATAGCTCGTCTTTTTAAATGCAGTTTGATTTAATGCCTCAATGCTTTATTTTTCCTGCACTTTTTGAACTTTGAAGTGGAAATTGGTGTCTGGGCTGGTTTCAGGCTATTATATAATATATATATATATACATATTTTCCCCTATATTTAGTAACCCTGGAAATCCATCCCTTTGGGCTCTCCTGTCTAGAGTGGTACCACAATACTACCCCAGAAAGGCTCAGGTAAGAACCTACTATTGACATTCTTGTAACTAAGCAGTCTCATATGCAATTACAGTTTTAATCAAATACAGCCACATTTTTCTCTTTTTTTTAATTTTGGCTGTTCTGTCTTCAGGGAGGTGCAGTAGCTGGTCACATTGCTTGTCTTTCTAGCATGACTCAAGGAAAGGTAAAAGCCTGAAAATTAAAGAATTATCAGAATTAGAATTAAAAAAATGTAGCATTTTTCTTCATTTGTTATTCATTTGTTCTGTCTTTTTTGTATTTGTGTGAAACTTTTTTAGGTCTATTTCACAGTTTTTCTTGAGTCAAAGTGCATGTGGTTTTTTGTGCCTTTAGAGGGCGCTGTTGTTCAGTGGCGTGAACCAAGTGGCTTGTGGGAGACACACTGGGCAGGATCGTCACAGGAATGCACTGAAGACGATGGAGAGAGCTGTTCTGCTCTGTCCTGGTACAAAAACTCACAGGACTTCTAATCTGCCTTGAATACAAACCATAATCACAACCACTTACTGCAAATAATATATATATTGTATATTCTGTTTATGTCAAGTTTACATTTAATGTTCCTCGCAACTTCTCCCTGGGAACATTGCTGTGTTCCTTTTTTGTTATGTGGATATGTTGGTTGGTTTTTCTTTAGATGATCCAGCTACATGGGCAGGATTAATGGCAGCCTGTCACACAGAAAACACCGCCTGTTATCTTTCTGGCTCCGCTCCCCGCAGACAGTCACTGGAGCACACTCTAATGTCTGTGGTTTCAGAGAAAGGTGGTTATTGGTCTACTTTACCCACTCTGCTCGCTTTATGTCTATTACATGTCATAACAACCCATTTTTTTTGTTTTCCAGTGCGTAGCACGGATGAAACTGAGCGCCCTCTAGCCCAAGCTCTAGAAGGCTGGGTGTTACAGCAGGCCGTGGCCGGATTAATGCAAGAAGGACAGCTGGAGCAGGCAGAAGCCCTCTGCATGCAGGTAAAATATAAATTACCTTTTTGTTTGCTTGTTTGTTTTCTTGTTTTACATCTAAAGCATTCTTTAAGTAAAATGGGAAAAAATATGCAATCAACCTGTAGTTGTTGATTAACTCGGCCATATTTTTATTTCTTTATTCCAGGCTCTTAATGCGTCTCCAGAGCAGCCAGCAGTAATGCTGTCACTGACGCAGGTTCAGTGTCAGCGCCTCCTGACTGAGAGTGGTACTGTCCTCCCAGAGCAGGTCCTAGAGCAGCTGAACAAAGTCGTAATGATGAACTCATCCAACCTCGCAGCATGGCATGTACGTGGCTGTGAAATACAAAGTAGTGTTGAAAGCTTTTAACATTTTTGTGTTTTACTGGAGTATATCAAAAGCAGAGTTGTGTGGCCCATTTCTTGTGTTTGATTTTCCTGAAGCTTTAACCTGTTGATACCACATGGAGTGCTTGATGTTAATAAGTTACTTTTTCTCCAGACATTGGGTAGAAAATGTTGCATTAAATCAATGGTTACAGTTTGTGTGTATATATATATATATATATATATATATAT
>JAVLVB010000891.1:1788164-1870198 GCA_032876305.1 Orestias chungarensis | reverse complement strand
ATACGGTGACAGATTTCACATTGTAGTTTATTAAAATGGATTTCTGCAAATTGTTGAATCAACAGAAATCTACTCTACTTCTCTTTAGTGGCTGGCTGAGGTGTATCGCAGTCAGGGCCTCCTGGTTCAAGCTGTAATGGCTTATAGACAAACACTGCAGTTTGCCCTGCAGCTGGGTGCGCACAGCTTCCAGATTGCGAGCCTTCTCCGACTGGCTCTCCTGGCTCTTGGGCCATGTCGGGTGAGTCTATGAGCACAAATCTAGACCATAGGGTCACTACTGATCCCAAATGATGATGCTTTAGATATTCTATAAGGAAACATATCATACAATGTTTAAACGTGGCAGCTTAATCATAGAAACCTCACTTTTTTTTTGTTGAACATATTCTAGTATATAATGTTATTTTCGGTTAGTATAAATATTTTTTTTAACTAATCATATTTTAATTTTTCCTACCTTATCATAAATATAACATGACTACACAAAAAAACAGGATAGAAAACTACAATAAATATGGATTAGACGCAAAGCATGTCTCCTTGACAAAGATGCTGGTATTTAATAATCAGTTCGGTATTATATATTATACAGATATAGCTCCTACTGTGAATATTTTAAATCTGATTGGAGGGTTGGAACATATTTTGTAACAAATACAGAATAAAAGGGGGTTTATTTCTTAGGTTGGAGTCCCTGGAAATGAATGGAGAGATCTTGTGATGGAAGCCACTACAGAGGTTTTAAAGCTTGGCTCTTCCCCCATGGCCCTTCTCTTCCAGTCGTTGCTCCAATATATGACCAAGGCGACTGCAAGGTCAGTGCTTGTCCTTTTTATCCTCTTCTACAGGGACTGCACACATTTGTGGAACATTCTTCTAAGGGATTTTTGCTGTGTTTATATGTCATTTATCATCTGAATTGATTGAGTTGTATTCCTAAAGCTTTAGATTTATTTGACCATCTGCCATGACAATATGCTAGTTAGCAGTTATTAAAAATAGATGTGTGTAAGAAATGTAAAAATATGCTGTTGCAACTTTTAAGATAGTTATCACAAAGTTGAAAAGTCTATAAAACCCTTGTTGGCCAAACTGAAACACATCACACCTTATTCTAATTAACCTTTTTTGTTTGTTTGTTTTTTAACACATTTTCTTACATCAGGCATTAACCACAAAAGGTATATGTAGTTTTAATTACCACTTAATTATCACTTAAATAGAACCTGCCTGACAACCTGAGTTTTCAGAAAAGTGTGCATTCAGTAACTCTGTTAAGATACTACATATCACTTCAGTTTTATCAAATCTGCTGAACTCCAGGGATTTTAATTTGACAAAATCTGGAAAAACGGTACGGGCATTTTCTGCACAACAGCAATGTTACACCTGTCCTTTGTTTTTTTTGCTCTGCTCTTTGCAGGGAAACAAGGCGTTTGCTGGAGAGACTCGTCTATGTTCCATCTAGTGATTTCCCAGTCACAGTGGCGCATGTGGCCAGTTGGTACCTCCTTAGACACTTGCTTGCCAAAAATGATGAGCAACTTATCAATGTAAGTATAGCACCAGAAATGGTTCCTCTTGAATTAAACTTTCTATTAGACCTGTGATAATAAGCATGTTCTCTTCTCTCTGTTTAGGATCTTTTGCAACATGCCAAAACAAATGGAAATCAAAGGCTGTTGACATTTTACAAAGACCTAACGTCTTCGTCATCCTGAATTTTGCATGTAATGGAACTAGCATATAATCAGGTTTCTCCACAACCAAGGCACTATGACCAATTGAACCTGAATGTAAGAAACGATGAATCTTATAACCAAATAGTTTTATTTGCATTTTTATTTTTATTTCATTTAATTTTGCTTTGCCCTCTATATGTAAGATCAGTTTTTAAAATGAAAATCATTGCATATTTTCAAACCACATGCGATCATGAAATAAAAACATTTTGCGCAACAGAGTTGTCACATGATGCCAAACTGTTTCATAAATATGAAATAGATTCGGTGAAATTGTCACAAGGTTTTGTTCAAAATATTGACATATTATAACACATTACAGCGTTTTTGAACAATCTGAGCTGCTTCCAAAGTATAATTACAACCTGAGATGAGCGATTAATGGCATAAGGTTTTTTTGTTTCCAGTACTTCACTTCCTAAATCCTCACTGAACAGAAATGTTTGGTCATGAGTGTGCAAATGTTTTCCCCACAA
The DNA here is from genome assembly GCA_032876305.1 of Orestias chungarensis. Taxonomy (NCBI): domain Eukaryota; kingdom Metazoa; phylum Chordata; class Actinopteri; order Cyprinodontiformes; family Cyprinodontidae; genus Orestias; species Orestias chungarensis. The sequence goes on along the minus strand of JAVLVB010000891.1, from coordinate 1,867,977 downwards.
CCCCAACATGTTTGCTTTACATGTGGCAAGTGCTGCATTTGCTTCCTGTTGCAAAGCAGACAATTGTCCACAGTGGCCACACTGCCAATAGCAGCACTGGGGTTTCTCGGACTGCTGGCTAGAAGCTGTTTGAGTTCTTCCACCTCTGCGTTTGGAGCGCGGCCTATGTCCACGACCATTATATTATTCGGGTCAAACACACAGTCCTCCTCCAGGCCGCTGGGCACAGCTTTCATGCCACAGTTGGGTGGTACCCAAGCGGTGTCGAAACCCTGCGTGCTCCAGGTGTACTGCATCGGGTGGTTGTCCGTGTCTATGCGTTTTACGCGGCCAACGCGGACATGCAGCTTGAGCACCACACGATCTGAAGGGTTAACGTTTAGAGGATAGCGTTCTGCCTTCTTTCTGTCACGGCTTATATACACGCCCTTTCCCAACATGCCCTTTTGCGACTGCCGAAAGCCATTGGCAATGATGAGACGTGCATTGGCAACAGTGGTGCCGTGGTACATGGTGTAGACGCCCCGATTTTTGGGCTCTTGGGAGGCCCCAAGCTCCACATGAGAGTCATCATCATAGGTCACCTCCCAGCCAAAGAACTGCAGTGACATCCTTCGTCAGTACAAGCTGATACTCGGGTGTTGGTAGTACCGGTAGCTGTAAAAAGGAATAAACACAATGTTGACTCTTTACTGTATACATGAAGATACAAGTGAACATTTAGCTGTGAAAGTTATTATGTTGGAAGCGGCGGCTATTATGTTGACAGCAGCTTTGTGAGTTCCTATACATCATTTTCATTCCCAGGTGTTTGTGAAAGAAACGTGAACGAAAAAACTGATTGTTTCGTGGTTTTATATAATGATTGGGCTTTGGAACTGCAGGTCAAAAATGTGATCTTATCTTTAATACATAAACTAAAAATGCTGGGAAGACACATCAATGGAGGTCCCACTCTTCAACCTAGATAGTACTAAACACCTTTAGGTCATGCTCCAACAGGGCAGCCAGTTTAATGGTTCAAATCAAAAGATGGGGCCAGCTTTAGTCCACTGGTCATAATGAATTGCCCGGATCAGTGTTTGTAAGGCTGCAATCACATCACTACATTTCATTATATAAGATCACCGGTTTATTTCAATTAACCCCGAGATATTTTCAATAAACAACTGCAAAAAAAAAAAAGAAAGAAACCCAACCAAGTTTTCAGATGTGAACCCTTCACGTTAAAAAAAGAGAGACAGAGATTACTTCTTTAATGGTACTTCTTTAAGTCGAACCACGAATTAAAATCTGAACCTATAAATGAATAAAGCGTAAATAAAAGAGCTAAAGCGAATACTAAACAAATGTATTTTAATGTGTAACCACAATAAGTGACTAAAGCTAGCATGCTGATAAAGTAGCTAACTCGGTGTTGGCTTCATTCTATCGTTGCAATTCCAACTAACTCATTAATGTTGCAAGTTTTATTATACATGTCGTTTCGCTGTCGAAATAAATTCGCTCTTTTTCTCGGTTTACTCTAGTTTTAAGACTCACCGTCGACAAGAACCTTTCTCTTCCCCAAACCTAAGACCGGTTTCGTTTTCTGCCTCACAAACATCTAATTTTGTACTTTCTTCTGTTTCGGTTTACATGGAAAGAGAAGATATCATTAGCATGATTGAGGGACACCGGGCCGGTTAGCTCAGTTGGTTAGAGCGTGGTGCTAATAACGCCAAGGTCGCGGGTTCGATCCCCGTACGGGCCAGTAACGTTTTGTAGATCAGATGAACTTTGTTGAGTTTTTGCTGGAAAGGCAACGCAAGATTGGTTGACACAGTTTAAGAAAAGCGTACTGGTAGTTGACTTCCGGAGGCAGTCAATCAGACTGGAGATCATTTTATGTCAACGCAATTAAGTTTATTTATGTCAACTCAATTAAGTTTATTTATAGTGCCAATTACTACCATATGTCCTCTTAAGGCACTTTACAAGAAAATGACTTCATTCCAGTCATAAATACATGACAAACAATTCAGTTTAAAAAAATGTCCAATCTAATGAGACCAACAAGACTGAATCAAGAATCCATCAAAAAAGGAAAACCGTTTATGTTTAAACAGTGTGTTTAAAAATTTTTTTTTTTAAAAATAATTACATAAGAATGCCATTATATAATTAGAGAGAATATTTAGTAAGCAAACAAAACCAGAACGCCTCTGTTTTGTCATTTAACTTAAGGTGATCTTGCTTTAAAAAAAAAAAATACATATTCCCTTTTGTTTTATTATAAGAAGGAGATGGAGAACCTAAATGGCGGATTGCCTTAGAGGACGAACAGATGAAGTCGGAGGAGGGTCAGCAAAAGAAACAGAATAGCAGATGTAGCGTAGTTTGAATACATGTGGGACAACAATCAAAAACACAATGTGTAGAAGGGAGGGTTGAGTGGGTAGTGACAAATGTAAAGTTATGTGTGACAGAAGAAATATGCCACGGTTAAAAGAGCTGAAGAGTCGTATAAGTGAGATGCAGGCAGGTGATCCGCTGTGGCGACCCCAGAGCGGAGCAGCTGACAGGAGTAGATCTTCACCAGCTTTTTGCGTTCATCTGCTAAGCTAAAGTCATCAACTTCAAATACAGTAGTTCTTCGATAGTGTTTAATATTTCATATTCCATCATATTTAGTTCTTTTTTGTTATTAAAATCAGACTGGGGTCTCCGATAAGAGTTAGGAGGAATTCCACTCACTTTTCAGTTCAGTTTATTTATACAGCGGTGACTTACAACCAACGTGGTCTCAAGGCACTTTACAAGAAAATCTTTTTATTCTAATCACAAACACATGGTAATCGGTTCTGCTTGAACACTGTCGCAGACATGGGAGTGTGTTTCACACTGTTGTTGTTACACGTTACAGCCCTCCCTCAGACTGAGCAGTGGAGAGGAAGAACTCTCCAGCAGCACCTCAGCATCAGTGCAGACTAGTAGTTGTCCCTACATTGCAGTAAACATGTAATATAAATATGTATATGTGCATATTTATAAATCCTCCCCCTATTTGTAATAATGCTAGTAACCCAGATGGCTTTTTTTTAAATTCTGCTTCATTATTCTACTCTTTTCCGTTTCTCTTATGGCTTCTTTCATGGTTTCTTTTGACAGAAGTGCTTGGCCGTGAGAATGCAGATGTTTTGGCCACACTTCCAGCACTGCTGCTTCATGTGATGAGCTCCTTGTTGGGTCTTCCTTTTACACAGCACACACACGTCTTTCTTGTCACCAGCTCCTCCGCTGCCTTGTTTGGACGCTTTATCGAGAAGCTGCTGGAGCTCCTTTTCCAGTGCGGTGGTCGGTGCTTTGGCGATGGACACAACCGTGACCCTCTTGGGGTCAAACACGCAGTCTTCCTCCAGGCCACTGGGCACTGACCTCATACCGCAGTTGGGGGGGACCCAAGCGGTGTTGTAGCCGTGCGAGCTCCAGTTGAGCTGCAAGGGGTGGTTGTCCTTGTTAATGCGTTTGACGCGGCCGACTCGAACACGCAGCTCAAAAATCACCCGGTCGTTGGGGTTGCTTCCAATGGGATAGCTGGCTGCCTTCTTCACATCCCTGCTCATGTACACGCCCTTACCCAGCATCCCACGGGACGACTGCTGGAATCCAGCGGTGATGATGGCGCGCGCGCTGGCGACGCTGGTCCCGTGGAACATTTTGTAGACGCCCTTGTTTTGAGGCTTCTGCGAAGGTGCCAGCAACACTCCGGGAAAACAGGCTCCGTCGTCCACCGCCTCCCAGCCGCAGAACTGGACCGACATCCTGGCCTGTTTTAAGACAATGAGCACAACGTTGAGGAGCAACCGCTTGGTTCGAGTGTTTCTGTAGGTGTGGCGTAGTCTAAGTTGTTTTTGCTGCCATGAAAACGTTTCTCTTCCTGCACAGAGTTGCTTCCCAAAATTAGCGGATTACAAAGTTGTTTTATTTTTTGGAAGCATGTTTACATTATACACGTTAAAAAAGAGAAAAGGAAATCTTCAGTTTTCACTGCTTTGTTTCTTGGACTAGAAGAAAAAAAAAAAAAACAATGTCTACTCATGTGTATTCATGGCAGAGAAAAGATTTTCTAATTAAAATCTGTCTTTTTCAAATCTGTCTTTTTCTTTTAATAACAAAAACAACTTTAGGGAATGGGATTTTTTTAAATTTTTTAAAGTGAACTCACCATCCGCGGAATAAATCGCAGTCTCCGAACTTGGTTTCTTTTAGTTTCGATTTAAAGAAACTAAAAATAATTTCAGCCGGAAAGATCATATCGGTACATAAAGCGCTGACTCGGAGGGGCGTCACACTCGACGCGGGGGTTGGCCACTCCCAACAACTCCGGTACCTACAGACGTTAAGTGATTCAACTCTCGCGCGATGTCGTAGCATGAGGCCGAAATAGCTCAGTTGGGAGAGCGTCAGACTGAAGATCTGAAGGTCCCTGGTTCGATCCCGGGTTTCGGCAGGGTTTTTGTTTAGTCGTATCAGTTTTCTTATTTGGTCTGTTAGACTGAATATCTAAAGGTCCCTGGTTCGATCCAGTGTTTTGGCAGGATTCTCTTTTAGTTGAGTCAGTTTTATTATTTGCTATTGCTGTAACATTCACTGATGCTTTCCCAGAAAATATATAGAACACTGCCTCAACACACCTGAAGGAAATAATTGGCTCGTCACCTTTTTTATATTGGAACAAGAGTTTCCCCCAAATCCTTGTACAAAACAAGAACTTTATGGGAGTTAAGTAAAGGAATAGAGACGAGCCTCTTTTATATCCTTCTTCCTGTTATTAACAATGCTTTCTTTCAGCTGAAACCCCACCGCCTCTCGTGATAAATTGGATGTGTTTGTGCAACATTGACAGCAAGTTGACATCAATTGTGGTTTGGATGTTTGAGCAGCTGCAGAGATGCAATTCAGCCCATATTATTGGGGCCTCGTCATCCCTGTCAAAAACTGGTCCACAGGTCAGAATCAGCAGAATCAGAATTACTTATTTGTCGTTGTTCCCAAGGAGCAACAAAATGGTTTTAGCAGCTTTAACAAAACGAAACAGTGCAAAGAATAGTACAAAACAAAATAAATATTATGACAGTTATATTAAAAACACTTTACTGTAGAACTAAAAAACATATGTACAAGAATTTGTAAACAGTAATTATTGCACTTTTTAACAGCATGTATCACTGGTCACTGATAAACTGGGATTCAGCTAACATGGACTTTAACAAACACAGGACTTATGTGATAAATTGAGAGTGTCATTCAGAAAATGTGCAGCTTCTACCATCCGAGAAGGCCTTAATTCTTTTTTCTCCTCATCAGAGTCAGTTTTAGCACACTGCTGACGCATCCCCTTGGTCATTCAGATCCAAGAGTAACGGCAGTGACCTACTTCCTCTGCATTTTCATTTATTTTATGGCACATGCGTGACCATTGGTCAAGAGTTAAGGTGCTGTCGTCACAGTGATGTACCACCCTGTGAAATCAGCTAAGTGTTGACTGAATCCTTGTGGGAGTGTATGAGGAGTGCTGCTGCTTTGGCCTTCAGATTCATCAAAATGATGGGAAGGATTAGGATATGACGTACTTTATGGATCTTAATCCTGGATTTGACCAATTTAAAAAATATATATTGGTCTTAAAAAAAATCCCAAACTGATCACCCTAAAGCTATTTAGGAGGACTCTGTCATAACTGGTTGCATTTATTCAGGCTGCGCTGTACCTGATAAGACATCCTCTCCAGGATAAATTACAATAATAAGTCCTAGAGTTTGTTTTCTCCTGAGACTATTCAATGTTGGAAATAAGAAACATTTAAAGTATTCGACAAACAGGTATTGCTATAAGCTTAGTAATTGTCATATTGACATATATTACAAACAAAAAAAAAACTTAAAAAGAAAGAATGAAGTCAAAATAATTAGTTAACATTTGATTGCTCAAAATAACTTAATAGACTTCCTGCATTTAGAGCACATACAGATTATCATAGATAAAATGCATTTTCTGTAATAGACCAACACAAAGTAATTCATAACGACATGATGTGAATCATATGAAAACTATTTTCATTTTTTTTTTTTTTTCCCCCCCAAATTTCCACCTGAAAAGTGTTCCCACTTTGTTTTCATCCCTCTTTTTGTCCGACACCTCTGAAATCAAATCCAGTGCAACCAAGTACTTTAATGGTCGCCAAACTTATAAATACATCCCACATGTGGATAACTCAAACCTCAGTGGAAAGGCTGCTGTGTTTTGGTAAAATGAGACTAAAGGATGATGGAATAAAAAAATAAAGGCAAAGAAAAACAAAAAGCTCCTATTAGACAGTGGATCTGTGCGACCTAGAAGTGCTTGTTGCTGTGTGGGTTTAGGCATGGGTCAGCTTATTATGGCTATTGCATGACTCATTTTGAACAGCCACTCTAACAGTGTCTTGCAGGCCTTTCCTTAGGATAAGTGCTGCTCTCAGCTAAATGGCAGCGAGCCAACATATCTTCAGATGTAATCGGGTCAGATTATGCTAATAAGATAAACACATTAAAAACTGATCTGGTAGTGAAGGTAATTGAAACAGTGGCTTCACCATAATTGCTCTTAATAAATATAAGTGTGTCTGTGTGCTGTTTATGGAGGAGAGATCATGAAGCATCCAAAAAATATTTGAACTGAAAATATAAATAAAAAATTATTTTAGTGTTCAGTGTGAATTTGTCATGATGGACCAAAGTGACACGCACAGCTGTTTCAAGGGCTTCACAGCGGCTGTTAGGACTCAGAAATCTTGACATTGCTGCTACTGCATAGTTTAACCATGTAGTAATAAGGGTGAATATTAGGATAAACTGGAAAAAAAAAAAAAACAATAGTTAAAGGGAAACATTTTAAAAATATATAGTTTTAGTCATTTATAGACATCTGTCAATAATTTTTATCACTGTAGTTTTATCATTAACCTGCTGCCTTTCATCAACTAAAACTAGCCTGGATTTCTTTTTTTTTGTATTTACCTCGAAGAGAACGCAGGGTGTGGAGATTAATCTGAACAGAAGGGAAGCGCAATTATGAAGTTAAAACAAGACCCTGGCAGCAAATACAAAACGTCTATTTCAGTTTAGCTTGCTTTGGAATAGAGTAGAATAGAATAGAATAGATAACATATTGCCTGTCTACAAAGCTTGAGTTGACAAAAAGTGCAAAAAAAAGTACAATTCCTCTGCAATTTGTTTCTGGAATGAAACATTAACTTCCTGATCCATTATCAGCACTGAATTACACCTTCCTTCTATCCTTCATTCCTTCCAATACTTAGTGTAAGACAATAATTAATCCTACAAAGGCTTTAACACTCACTTGATCAGATCTTTTTGTGTGTGGTCAGTATGTTAGATCTGGTAGACCGTCCTGCAGCTAATAACTGAAATATCTCGTTGTACATCTGGGTTATTTCCCTGCGCACCATTACAATGTTTCAACAATCTGACTAGTGTAGTTATTTCAAAACTACTTGGACTAGCTCACTCAGGCACGTGCCAAGGGGGGTGCGAAGGGGGCTTGAGCCCCTTCCCCTTTTGCTCCTTAACCCCAAGTGCCCTTTTGGTCTTTTCTTTTTTTCTTTTTTTTTTTCCGACACATAATAACATGTACTAAAATTATTATTTTTATTTTTTGTACTTTGCAAGAACAACAACATAATAAGCTCTCCATACACATTGTTACCTTTGACCTTTTGCCTGTGACGCAGAAAATATTGAACGTTGTATTGTTTCTGCTTCAGCACGGAGTAGCGGTTTAAGCATGAAATACAAGATGTACTATATCTTGGTGTAGAATAATGAAATGTTTCTTGCTCCTCTTCTTTTGTTGGCAATCAAGAACGATGTGCCAATCATTCACAGTGAGGTCATTGACATTTTTAAAGACATGACCAACAGAAAACTGGTGCTGTGAACAAAAGAGAACCAAAATTGCAAAAATGCTTAAAAGTTGGAAGTTTGTTTTTAAACAGTTAAATCGCCATGATGGAAAAGAAGGTCTTGGATAATAATCTTAGATTCAGTTTGGGGGAAAAAAAAGAAAGGTAAGAGATCAAAATAAATAAGACATTGGCCTCCACTCAACAGAGAGAAGATGTGACAATGAGGGAAAAAAGAGAAGATAAACTGACAAGAAGAAAAGAAGAGGAAAGATGTATAGAAGTACTTATACACTAAGACACAAATAGAGATGTAGCTATACATATTGGTGGTTAGTTGATCTCAGTAGGTTTTTCTCATGGTGACATGCATTAATTTAATTTTTGCTTTGGTTCTTTTTTTTCTGCAGTTCTACATTAGAGTTTGATGCAGCTCTGCTTTTCTGAATGGACCGTCTTAATCACCACTGCAAGTATAGCAAACCAGGCAGATGTTCTTTTTTTATAGATTACAGTACACTAAAAGGTTGCATTGTGCCCTTGTTTACATTTTTAACAGTGTAATTCTGTAAAGACAAAACATGTCTGCTGGTCCAGCTCTGATTTACATATCTTGCTAAACTGTGGGTTTGAATATTGTTATACTTTCCTATAACAAAATAAACCTGCAGAACGAAATTATTTATAAAATATTTTACATATGCATAGTTGTACGTTTTATGTAGAGATTTTCCGTAGCTTCGATTGTATGTCTCGCAATTATGTAATTTATCATTGTCCATTAAAGCTGTGTGACTTTGTTAATATTCTGTGCTTAAATGCGGTTAGATGTGCCCTTTTTTTTTGAGCACCTGCCCCTTTAGTGGTCTCTGCACGGCCCTGAGGTCACTCCCATATTTATGGACAATATTCAAAAGATCATTAAATTGAGTAGGTGAGTTCTATATCGCTTGCTTTATTGGGCTGTCAGTTAGCTGTTTGCTTAATAAAGTTCGAACTGGGTTCACGTTTCATTCTGTATACAGCCCTGGTGTTAAACAGCAAGTCCCTGAAATTACACTGGCCAAAAAAAACAAAAACATTCTGAGATTATCAATTTAATCTAGGTAAGATAAAAATCTGAGAAAAAAAAGGAAAGAAGGGAATTTACCTGAAGTATGATCAGAAGTCAGATTTGGAATACAGATGGATTGCAAGAACTAGGACCTTTATGTTTTATGTTCTTTCTTGTAAACAGGGAACTGGAGCACCTACCACATCACTGCAAGTGGCCCATTCTGTTTATCCATCTCCTGTGTTAAAAATCACCAGGAAAATCAATTTCTTATGAATTCTAAAACACTGGGCTACAGAGCACTCCAACAGATGCTAAATGCCATGAGTAGAATATGACAACAGAGTCAGGTTATTTGGAAAAAGGGAAGTTGAAACCCTCATGTTCCAAAACGGCACACTGTCCTTTCTGGGTTTATGTCTTGGGAATATGTCTATGAAAAACCAAAACTGGATCAGAAGCAAATCACATTCCTTGTGGAGACAACTTTGCACTGGGAACAAACAGTGTTTGTGCATGATCCCTGGCCTATTTTGCATCTACACTGGTTTAAGAACCATTAAAAAAAATATAACTTTCATGTGGAATTCCTACTATATTTCTTGACGATTTGAATAAAGTTGCAATCAGTAACAGAGGAAACAATGTAATATTTTACAATGTTAGTATAGTGGTTAGGGGTTACATCAGTGTTGTATCCACATTTTTATCATTAAGTAATATACACTTTCTATCACAGAGCAGATCGCAAGAGCTAGCAGTGGCTGTCCTTATGCACAGGATATTCACTTCGGCTGTTCATCACATGCAAGAATATTCAGCTTGAAGCCTTTCGTGTAAGCTCAGATAATGATAGCTTCTAATCATGTTAATGGTCAATTTGCAAAGCTGGGTATATAATTTTTCTCTTCCTGGTAAGTACTTATCAGAGCAAAGAGATATTCACAGTCAGAGATGACTCCAAAACATGCTAATTTATTAGTGAAATATAGTTGCATTTTTGAACAAATACTTCTGTAGGATAATAAAAAAGTACTATTCAGCGCATAACTGAACAGTAGTTATTAAAACACAGCTCTGCGTAGGTCACCTTCTCAGCACATTGTTAATGTTTTCCTTTATCAAAGCTGAAGCTAATGAGAAGTGAAGCCTTTTTTTTTCCGACACTGCACCATTCCATCAGGTGTAATCAAATCAGCCGGGAGTTTGTGGCTATGACTCCCTGTTGGTGTTCTGCATAGGAAGAACAGAGGAAACAAATGTTCAAAGATTTGCAAAATGAAAACGCAAATCCCACAAAACAAGTGAGCAATAAAGACATGCATTTCTTTCAAGAGCACGTGTTTTTGCCCTCACCAGCAGCTGTAACTTCACCTTCATGCATGGCTGTTTGAGAATCAGCAAGATGACGGGTTTGTTTTCTCCAGCAGCTTGAAAATGACCTGGATAGAGCCGTGCATCGTCTGCAGACACTACTGCCATCTCGTCTTTAATCCTGAAAAGGCTTGCACAAGCTCCAAGACCCCGTTCAAGACACAAGGTAGTAGATGGAAAGCAATCATTCCATTTATGCGATGTCGTGCTTATGGGACACAGGCTTTACATCAGAAATTATGTCGTAAATCTAGACTGCAGCTGTTTCAGATTCGTTTAAGAAGGAAAATCAAGCCATGTAAAGCTAAACACAATAAGACATTGATCCATCCAAAGAAATAATGAAGATTGGATGAGATGTTGTGCACAGGTTTTCATTCTCTCAGGTTACGTTTTAACGTCCCAGCTCATGCTCGAGTCACTGTGCCTCTAGCAGCTGTGGATAAAGGTTTAATTTTATCACTGTGATTTACTGCGCCGTCTACAGGGTTCTGAACCCTTTTTCTAAACTACCATCAAAGGTAAAAGGACTAATTTAGGAGGGATTTAAAAACTAAAAGGGTGACTTATGTGAACAGAGAGTGGTTTAAAGAAAACGTCATCTACAATTATGACCACTGTAATTATTTAAATTTAAAAGTGCATGGTTTAAATCCACACCCCAATTATTTAATATTCTGCCCCCCAAAATATGACTCCCATCCGAAACAATATAATTTTTTCCTTCAACCAACAACTTAATATGTGTGCGATGATACTTTAATCACTTAAATTTGCACTTAGCAATATCTATATTTAGGGATACATTCTGAAACCCAGAAAATGTTCGGAAACGGCATAAATAAAAGCTTGTCTGTTCATCCATGTGTAATTAATTACTTTACTGTATTTCAGTTACTGAAATGAGTTACACACAAAAAAAAAAAAGTTTAATAGTGTTTTGTTTTTTTAATCTGTATTCATTTGACACATCGATATTTGTTTGGACTGTCTTTCTAGGCCTCCTATAGATAAAATATTCCTCCTACTGACAATTAGAAGTTAAGCAGACTCTTAGCACGGTGGAGAAGTATTGCTCCCTTGCAGTAAAATTAGTTCATGACAATACTACTAAATCACAAATGAACTATGGCTAAGAGATCACTTTCTCTATAGCCAAACACAGGCATAACCACTGTCAGACCCATAAAATCAAGCAATATCTGCCTAGCAGATACAGTAGCTTGAGTAAATATAAAAGTAACAAATGATGCCTTCAGATAAAGAAATCCAAAACCAGGAAAGAATTAAAGACATTGAAATCAAACTGGAAACGATTGCAAATATTGCAATGTAATGGTGGTCTAGCCTCCCAGGATTGGCTGTTCCAATAAGATTGCACCGAAAGCAAATTAATGACTCATCTAGGAGATCACAAAAAAACAACAACAGAAAAAAATTTTACGCGCTGCTGGTCTCACTTGACTTAATTAAGGTCAACGTTCACAATTTAACAGTAAAAAAAAAAAACTGACATAACATTCATCAGAGAGCTGGGAGTTTAAAGCTGCTCCACAACATCTGTCTCATGTTTGCCTTAAAATATCTAATTCGGATTTGTGAACATGTTTTGTAGTCTTACAGGACAAAGGAGGAGTTTTTGCTGTAATCAATGCAACACTGACTTCTGTTATCTTTCGCAAAATCCTGACTGAGATTGTCAAACCATCAGTTTGTGACTGAGTGTTCTTGAGTTGAGCAGCAGTATGACTCCAATTGCTGAGCAGTAGGTCAAAAAGGCATGAGGATTTTTGAGAGGTCTAGTCATATAGTTGATTCAATAAATAATTTACTGGATCTAATTACCTCGTAATGCTTTTAATGCTACAAGAAAAACTAATGACTGAATGTGAGATGTGGAAAGCTAAAATCATTTATAACTTAAACTGTGTTTTGTTTTTACACATTCTTTAGAAGCTGTTGTTTCCAGTAAAACTGCTCATTTCAGGAACTTGTTGTATCTGTATAAATGTTGGACATGCAGGTAAAAGCTGTTCTGGATTAGCCTCTGATTAGGCAGTCTAGATTCATTATAAAGAGTAGCCATTCAAGTGCAGACTCATCCGTTTTCCAATGTTTCAGTGGAAATGTTGCGGCAGCTGACGGACCTCTCTTGGCTCGCTTGCTGACAAATCCATCCACTTAATTAAAAAGGGGGCTCAAGGCAAGTCAGAATTTGTAATTAAACATTTTAAGTTGTGGAAACAAGATTGAAAAAAAAGAAAAAGCAATTGAGCAACTGATTCCTAGTCTCATGTTAAGCCACATTCTGTCATACATCTGTTTGAAGGGAAATGTTCTACAGTGGAGTTTAGCGGTGGAATAAATCCCATCACTCAGGGTTTATTGTGTTTGTGTTCAGGGTTTATTCAACGAGGCTCAAGGCAAAGATCCTGCTGAAGAAACTGTTCTTCATCGTCACTCCTACAGGTGTGGCCAAGGTTGCATGGCATTGTTAAATCCATTAATGTTTTGTTTACCTAAGCTGTAAATAAATTGCTCTTCTCTGACCCCCGTTTTATGGTACATTTATGCTACAGTTAAATATAGATATGCATTCTTTCTTTTTTTCTGTGTTTTTGCAGAGATGGGGTTTGGAGAGAGGACAACACAGGCCAGCACTGGAACAAAGGCCAGAGGGGTTGAGGTAATGAATTGTAATACACATCAGAAAATGAGAAGGAGGCTGCTCAGCTCTGCCTGCTCACTGGTGCTGCTCGACTCTTGGCACAATTTACTGAGTTGACCTAAATTGGAAAGGAGAAAATATCCACATATTGAGACTTGCTACCATCCACGAAAATATAAATAAAATATAGCTTTAGTAAGAATAGTGTCACACTCTGCTGTGTACTGTACTATATAGAGCAACACAACATAACACATAATTGTAAAATAAAGACATGGCATATTCAATTATATGCGTAACAGGGCTGCTTTTGAATTCTGCCACATTTTCTTTCAAAACTAACACAGTCTGGTGCAACCAATGTCCTTCAGTTCTCACATGTTTTGTAAATATAGTCCACATGAGTATAATTTTATTTCAGTAAAAAGCTTTTCTGCAAAAGCCTCACATGTTGACCAGAGTTATTAACAAACAAACAACGTCATGAGGACCAAGAAACACAGCAGGTAGGTGGTTGTTCCTAGAAATCAATTGAGGGTAGTATCGATGTAAAATTCCTGTACTATTTGACTGGCATCATCCGACGTGTTCTTTGAAATTTTGTTCTAAATATTAGTGTTAATATTATTTTAAATCACCTAAAATTATCAGGAACATTTTTGTTTAGCAGGGACAAAAAAAAGCTACATATAAGTAATATTGGTATTTAACTGCCACCATGCCAAAAAAAGGGGATGGAGGTTCAAATGCACGCCACACTTTTCAGATTTTTATTTGCAAAAGCTTTTCCAAAGACCTTCTATCATTCCTCTTCAACTTTCTCTGGTTTTCTGTTGACCATAGAATCCCAGTGTTCTACAAGATGACTGTCAGATTCCAGGATGTCAACCAAACATGTACATGTCAGGGTCTATCAGGGTTTCAAACCTCAATCAGAAGCATCTCCACTGGACAGTGAGGGTTTATTTCCCCCAGCAGAAACGGGACTGACTCAAGAGTGGTGGCCAAAGGGAGGCGCAGTGCATTTATTTGAATACATCAATTAATGACAGAGAGCAAGAGAGAGAAGTGCAGACACGCTGAAAACAATCCTGTTTGCAACTTCACCACTCTGGAGATAACTTGTCTAGAAAGTAAACCTGCAGCCTCCTCATCATCCCTGCGTGCGCCTCCTTCTCTGCGGTTTAAACAGATAAAGAGCGCGCATACGCACACGCACAGCGCAGTGTTGTCAGGCTGGGTGGCTGCTGCTGCTGCTGCTGCTGCACCATGGAGCACAAATCACCCAGACCCGGAGGCTCCGGCGGAGGCCAGCAGTCCGCGTCCTACCAGCGCAGGATGTGGAGGAACTTCCAGGAGAGAACCAAGCCGTGGCTCAGCCCCAAGCTGGGCTCGGATGGCCGCGGGGCCCCGGGTGGAGCCGAGGGGGCCAGGAAGGAGTTCGGCTTGTGGATGTTCAAGAGGAAAAAGAAACAGCTGGATAGAGTGTTCTCGTCGTCGCAGCCGAACTTGTGCTGCTCCGCTCCGGCCGCCACCGTAGCGGCCGGAGGAGGACCGAGTTCGGGCGATTCAGCCTCAGGGGCCGCGGGCAGCGAGCAGGAGCCGCCGGAGCCCGGGGGCCCCCACGGGAGCCCCGCGACTCTCCGCGCGTCCCAGCCGATGATGCACCAGCAGAAGAGCTCCTCTCTCGGCTCCGCGTGCTTCGAGCAGCTGGTGGTGGATCCCAGCGTGGAGCGGGGAGAAGAGGAGCAGCTGCGTAAAAACGCGAGCGACTCGGTGAGTATGATCGCAAACACAGTGGAGGTCACGCACTGGTGCCATGCACTGCTGTGGTGGGGACCAGAGGGCAGAGCCCCGTATGGTGCCTGCTGGGTCCGGGTTAGATGGGTGATCAGTGAAGGAGACAGCATCTCCACTGGCATTGTAATGTGATGCGTTCATTGATTTTTTATTTTATTTTATTTTATTTCATTGCGTGTATTCAATTGGCCAAAAAGTGAGCTACGGCCAGTTTCACACAAAATTCAACAGCAAAGGACCTCCAGCATTTTGTTTCCCCATTGGAATCACAGATTGTAGAGGATTTCCCCCTAGAGTGACGTAATTTTCTGCTCAGAAATCATTGGCTTTCCTTTTGGGTTTGATGTAGATTGACTTCCCAACTGAACCCAGACACTATAATCCCAAAGGTCTCATACCTCTTCATGTTTTGCGTCGTTTTTCTTCTTCCAAAACACAAGGTTGCACACATACTTGCAGAGTGGAAGGAAAGACATATGCATTATTTTCAACACTGATACTCTAATGATTCCAAATAAAATCCTGTAGAAGTGTGTTCCTTTAGACATCGCATTTTAGGAGTGTCCCTATACAATATCAGCAAAAAAGGAACCTAAATTTCAAAATATCCAATATAAACACTCTAACGCAAGCAGTCTTTTCCAGCATTTTATCCTCGTCACCATTTCTATTTAGCAGCTTGTTTCCAGCAGAAACGCATGATCACTAACAAGTAGCAACGAGTGAGAGCAATGTCGGTTGTTGCAAACTATATAGTTTTCTATTTCTATGAATAGTATCAATTAATTTCACTAACAAATTGATAAACATGTGTATGATTCATGCTGGTATCGTATCAGGTCGAGATCGTTATCAGGACAATACAGAAGACTACAAAATTGGTAATGCAAACAAAAGTTGGACTCCAGGACACCTCTATTATTTAGTAAATACCACATATGTATAATTTAATCACAGTTTAAATCCAGTTTAAGTGAGTAAGAATTGGAACATGGGAGACGTATCAGGGATACAATTGTAACAAATTGAAGCAGGGTTAGGAAATAAAAAAATCCTCCAAACTTTAAAAAATCTTACAGACTGCTGCCCTTGTGTAACCGTCAATTAACCAAGACGGTTCACCTACTTAGAAAGGGAGCCAAGGTTGCCATGGTAGCTCTGAAGAAGATGGAGAGATATCCCCAACCCAGGCGGGACAATGGGCCTACAGGACATCTAGTTTTGTGCTGCATGAATCTGGTCTGTATGGAGTCGAAGGCCAGATAAATACACTTTCTAATAAAAGTCATAAGAAATTCTGTTTGCAGTTTTGCACAAGCCATGTAGCATTCACAGCAAAAATCCAAAGAAGAGGGTCTTTTTGTCACATGAGACCAAAAAAAAAAACGTTCAAACTGCATTCATATTATAATGTGTGGCATGAATGTTTGATATCACCCGGAAACATTCTTTGAGTGAAACAGCAGGCCACAGTTTTTATATTATTTGTTGAATATTTTGACTTTCCCTTCCATTTAACTCGTAGGTGCTTCTGTCTGTTGGTTTGTCGAATTAAAAAATGTCATAAAAGTCTATAAAGTTTTTAGTTGGATGCTGAAAAAGGAAAAGTTCAAGTGCTTTTGGATGGCACTGCATAATTAAAGCTGAAAAATGCAGACAATTTAAACTGGTGTGATAGACGGCTTGATATAGCAGGTTAACTCATCTCAGCAGCCTGTCATGAGCCAACTTTTTGAGTATAATACAATAGATACAGGAAGATGGATAGATATAAAGGTGTTTAATGCTGGAGAATGAGTGGAACCTTATTACTGTGTTCTGTTTAAGTGGCAGCAGTTACCCCAAAGCTTTTAATTTGGTCACTTTTCACTGCTTTAGGGCTTCAGGCTGCTGAACATCAACCAGACTTCTCTCTAAAAGTGATTTTGTATATAAGAGCTCTTCTGCCTGTAACTGGCTAAAGTCTCTCCAATAAATTTGAAAGAAAAATGCAGAGTACTCGGTTGTTGAGGAATAGGAAGGAAAGGATCATCGGCATGATTAGAATTGATCTGTTTTTTGCACTTTAGACTTGCATAACATCCACAGATCTGGTGAGACGTGGGGTAGTTTTATCAGACAGTTTCCATTTTTATACCACATTTTGTTTGTCGGATGTTTGATTTTCTGTGGACAGTTAAGGAGCAGTTGCAGTGGCAAATAGTTTGTTAACACAGCTATGTTGTGTCAGTAGTATCGTGATGGTCATTTCTTATCAGTTTGAATAACATGTATCAGGTGAATATGTTTGTAAGCCAATAAAAAAACATATAAAGAGGATAATGAATATTGAGATAAACCGTACAGATGAAAAGTACAGAAGATTAGATGTTAGGCATTGTTAAAACCATTAACAGATTAAGGTGAAGCTCTGTTGCTTTGGATTTTACACCTGAGACAGGTTCACAGTTAAAAATAAAGGGCTATGAGAATTATTACAAATCATTATCATGTAATTAACTATTACTATTGCTTTTTTCCATCTACTCTAAACAGCTACCCTATCAATTCTGCAGAAAAGTCATTATGCTGCCACTGGCATGACTAACATCACAAATCCGTTATTAATGAGATGTGCAGTTTTAATTTTTCTCCACGCATTCTACTTACAGATATAAAAAAGGCTAATACTGGTCTCATTTAACCAGATCAACTTTTCCTTATCTTTGCTGTGTTGCCAAAATGGCTTGTTAACTGCAAACAGGACCTGGTAGTGGTTTTCTTCCACCAAAAGCTTTGGTTTTCACCACACTTAAAAAAAAGAAATAATTGATTTAAAATTCTAAGGTTGGGTCTTTCACTGTATGTTTTCTGAGAGCTGTTTAAAGTGGAATTTGGTAACTTTTATAAACATATATTTTTTTCTATGTGTTAAAAGTTTGGCTTTGTTGTGACGATATAATATTAGACAGAGATTTTGTGAAAAATATCAAGCTTGTATTTCTCCTCTCTGTGGTCCTTTTGCAGTTTGCAAAAAGAGCATTTTGTCCAGTCAGAAAAAAACAATCAGAGCAATTAGGAAGGTCTTAGCACTGTCAAGCACTACCCTCACCCTACACTTGCTACTCAAACCCCAAACGTGTGCTCTGCAATGCCACAGCTCCTTTCCCACTTCTTAAATGTGCTGGCTTGTAAGCATGGCTACGGATGCCAGCTAATATTGAGTTTTTCTGTAATGGTACGTCGTTTTTCCACAAATATTACAGCTGCAGTGACCAGGCACTCTAGAACAACATGTTCATAAATGTTATTGGCATTGCTAAGACTCTCCTCCTGGCTCTTATTGGTTGTTTATGACTAGGAGTGGTGTGTTTTTACAGAAGAAGCCTAATATGATCATATGATACTGCCAGGAAAAGAATCCCAGTTTTAACAAATAAGTAAAAAATATATCTTTACATATTATAAAAGTTACCTAGCAGCTTTAATGTTTCCAGTATTGGTTCATAATCTAACTCTGCTTTAAACTTCTCCACACCTTTAAATGTGACCCCTCCCCTGTGTTTCTTGGTTAACATGCATTTTGTTCACTAATATTTAAAAAACAAATCTCTCACGCCTTCACAGGAGAGTTAAAATTATGCTGAGAATTAATTACTATGTGGACTATATTTGCTAATTTAGTGACTTCTGAAGGGAATAGATGGCCCTGTTTTTTATTGGTAATAACAGAGTAAATGGGTGTTAATACAAATGCATATCATCTTTTTATTTAACCGTTAATTTTTTTCTTAGATTTTCACAATTTTTCACTAGTCAATAATTTCACTATTTTTTGCTGTATTATCAAAAAAAAAATCCAATAAAAGCAGTTGAAGTATGAAGTGGTGACCAGATAATACATTACAAAAGTTTGACTGCAACCTCCACTGAAATACTATGTAAAAAAATAAAATGGAAAATATTGCATATGAACAGAAAGCCATTTCAATATTTAATTTTAAAAGTGAGTTATGATTAAGGTTTGGCACAAAGCTCTGGAAGCTCTTTAGTAATTGAATCAATGCGGGGAAAAAGCAGGACATTTTTAAAGCACAGGATTTACATTGGAAAGTACATTTGTTATGTTTGTACAGAGAACAGTAAATATTATAAATGTATTATAAATACAGTGCATACTGTATTCCCAGCGCTTAAGTTTTTCAAAATTTTGTTACGTTACAATCTTGTTGCAAATTCTATTAACAGAATCCCTTTCCTTAAATCTCTACACACAAAAACTATACTTTGCTTTGGGAATAGTATTGGCCTAATGAGTGGTGCCTGTTTTTCCTCTGATCATAACATCTAGTATTCACAACAAAGAGTTATCTAGAGCTGAATTTTCTAGTGTTATGCGGAGTCAATTGCACCAAGGTTGTTTTTTAAGCTTTTTAATGTCGAACATAACACCAACACATTACAGGCCACCCAAACAGGATTTCTCCTCTCTCCATCACTTCCCCATTTTTGACCCATGTGCCCTTCCACATACTATAGTGCCATTACATGGTACTGAGTTTAGATCTTTGCTGTTTATGAGAGGTATAAGTGGCTTGTGGTCACTCTGTAAGGTAAAGGAGTTTAGTCAATAAAGATATCTGCTGAATTTTTTTTCACGCCCAGACTGCTGCAAGACACTATTTTTCTATTTTTGGTTTAGTTACATCATAAAATGTGAGTACTGCTGACTTTGTTACATGTTCTTTCACTTTACTAAATGCATCTTCTTGAGCAATGCCTGACATCAAAGTCATATCACTTTTAAGCAGATCAGTGAGAGGTTTTGTGATTTCAGAAAGGTTTGGCAGGTATCTTCCCAAGTAGTGGATCAGTTCTGTGACTGCATTGACTTTAGCTTTATCTGGCTTTATGCTATGTTTGTCAATTAGGTGTCCCAGAAAATTTAGTTGTTTCTAACGCAGGAGGTATCTCTCATGGTTTAGTCTTAAACCTGTTTCCTTCAGTGTGTCCAGAGATTTGTTTTGTCTCATTTCCTGTTGCTTGAGGGTGTCTGCATAAACCAGTATGTCATCCATGTAGATTACTACTCCTTCTTGTCCCTCCAAGAGCTTGGTAATTTCACACTGTAAAATTTATGGGGCACTGGTAATACCAAATGATAGCCTATTAAAGTAGTATCTGCCAATTGGGGTTATAAAGGTTGTTAATTTGGCACTCTGTGGATCAAGTGGTAATTGCCAGAATCCACCTGCAGCGTTTAACAGAGAAAATACTTTGTCACCAGCCAGTTTGGGCAAAATGTCATCCAAAGTGGGCAGTATATATTTTTGTCTTTTAATTACTTTATTTAGTTGATTCAAATCGATACAGATTCTGGTTTCTTCTTTGTTTTTCTTTGCCAAAGGGTACCATCAGAGCACACCACTCTGTGTACTCTGAGATTGGTTGAATCACTCCACAGTTCACCATGCCATCCAGTTCTTTGTTCACTTTTGATAACATGGGAAATGACACTATCCTTGCACTTGTCACACTATAGGGATCTGCACCTTCTCTGAGAGTTATCTAAATGGGCTTGATTTTCAGCCGTCATATATCATAAGGGCAGGAGTCACTGATTTGTGCTGAGGCTCTTGTTTCCTCTATGAGTTAGATCAGCCCCATGGCAGCTGCAACATTGTAGCTTAAGAGGCAACTGTGTTGTGGTCCTTTAATTACGTTTATTTTAAATCTGAATCTGATGTTATTTCTTACTGCGGTGGCTATAAAGTAACCAATGGAGTGCAGTTTGAATCCAGGGCTGTCTAATTTTTTGTTTTCTGCGGTTTTGGCTTAAAGTAAAGCTTTTTAAATGTCTCTGCAGATGTAACACTTGTATCAGCCCGTGAGTCAATTTTGAAGATGATCTTAGAACATTCATTTCACTGTCCATGCTTTTGTAGAATCCTCCACATCTGTGATTCCCCCCAGAAAGTTGTTCAAATTTTTTTTTTTTATCCTTTTGTGGTTCAATAACTTCATTGACCACACGTGAGCGACAAATGACCGCAAAAGGGCAGAGTTTCTTACAGTTCCGGAACTCAGCATTCCTGGCTGGACAATTATCGTTCTTTGGATGTACTCGGACACATCGTGTGCACTTACGACATCTATTCTGTGTTTTGTTTGCATGGCTTTCTCTGTGTTTCGGGTTCTCTCTGTAGTGCTAGCGCTTCTAGGCCACCTCACTTAGATTAGCACAAGCATTAGCTCCTTGCTCGCTTAGATGCTGCTTCACTTGCTCTGACTGTCTCACATGCTCCACCGCTTTACCGAGGGTTGAATCAGGCATCATTTGCAACTTCTCAGACATCTCTTTGTCAAGTATTCCTATGACCAGTCTTTCGCAGATATTTTCTTCCTTAACACCGCCAAAATTACTAGTGTCTGCTAACTCATGAAGCGTTTGTATGTCATTCTCCACAGTCTACCCCGACCTCTTTCATGTATTGTGTTCACTTTGGGGACGAAGTAGTTGTCTAGTTTATTTAAAGCTATCTTATAATCCTTCTCGTCTTCCCTCTCTCCAAATGTGAATGTCTTAAACACTTGTTCTGCTTCCTTCCTGAGTGAATAAAGCAACGTACAGGCCTGGACCACCTCATCTTCTAGGTTTAGCTTCATGGCTGCCGCCATTTTGAGCGCTTGTCCGAGCACCTTTGAGCGAGCGCGCGCACCTGAGATATATAAGCACACGTTTACAATTATTGCTCCTTCAGATAGCCTGGTGGCACAAAACTCACGCCATACTGTGCGGCGAGAGAAGCGAAGCGGCGCGGCAAAAAGACACAGGGGAAACAGTATCTGACGTGGAAACGCGACTCGACGAAACACCGGCTTGCAAAGGTCCAGCCTCGAAAATGCTCCGAAATGCTCCCACACTGGTGCAGTTACGTTCAACTTTGTAACCAGTTCTATTTTGAGGTTTGTCCCGATATCAGCTAGTGTTTTCTTACGCATTCTAATTAAGCTAAAACACTGGAGAAGTACAAAATAGCGCAACGCCCTGATTTATTAGTTAAATCCTCCCCACGCTGAGAAAATGAAAAAGGGAGGGCCGAGTCTTTTTTTTCATCCAGTATCGAAATAGGAAAAGGCTGGTTAAAACGATAAAGTCAATAAGTGAAAATGATCAAACTAATTTTAAATATCGTACGATTAATTGATTTAAAGTTTATTGCTATAGGCCTAGGCACATATCAGATTTATTTAGGAGAGGCCTAATTTGTGGATTGCTGCAGAGACGTTTGTAGGAACGCTATAACTCTTGACAGAGTGACCATCTTGGTCACCTCCCTTAGCAAGGCTGTTCTCTTATAATTGCCCCATTTACATTTATAGTGGTAGAGCCGGTGCGCCATATACAGAGGCCACTTCCCTCAATGTTGTTGTCCCCAGTTCACATTCTGCCCTGGGTCATTAGCTCCTCTTTTAGTCTGCCTTTCTTGTTGTTCTTCTACTAGACTTTGCCAAAAAAAAAAAAGATTTACGTAAGAATTGTGAATTTTGTTTTTGGTTATGATTCAGAATCGATGTAAAATTTCCCAACATCGATTTAAAAAAGTAAAAACATTATCCATTTTTTAACTAGGCAGGATGTTGTGACATCAATACGCAGCGACTTCTGAAATGTTTGCATGCTCAGAAAGCACCACACCAAAAGGGGAGTAGAGAGATACAAGCAGGCAAACATTTGGACTTATTTTAAGTGAATGCCTAAAAAGATATATTATAAAGCTTCAGGCTGATGTTAGTTGCTCATTCGGCTGTTCCTGGTTTCCAATGAAGTGCCATTAATGTGCTGTAACCAGATGTCTGCTTGGATATATTCCCTACCAGCTCTCATTTTTGTAAGGTTTATCTGGATGAAACCTTAGGAATTAGGAATTATTAGTTACTACTTATCAATGAAAATATGTACAATAGTTTTAAAAAGGTTTAATAACTGAATATTGTTCTACAATTGCGCCACTCATCGTGGCAGCACATTGGAGTAGGTACTCAACTTTCATTGTGATTTTTCCATTTTTTTTTTCAAATTTCGTTCCTGTTTTTCTTGGAAAAATAGCTTTGTTTTTGGAAAACAATTTTTTGTTGTTTTGGATGCTATACAGCTGGATTGATTTTTTTTTCCAATACTTTTTTACATTTTGCTCTTTTAAGATGCACCGTAGCAACAAGCTGATCAAGGGAGCAGCTGATTAACATTAGAAAAGCAGAAATAAAACGACAACTGAAGCCACAAAATCCCAGAGGAGTTAAAAAGGAGGCTTCAAATGCAGAGCAGGACTTAAGAGGAGAGAAAGAAGGAGGAGAAATTTCAAACCCTCCCTGCCATCCATCATCATGGGCAGTCTAAGATCATTAGCTAACAAGTTGGAGGAACTTCAGTCCCTGACAAGGACTCAGCAAGAGTATTGGGAATGCCGTATTATGTGTTTTACTGAGACATGGCTGCAAGATCATATCCCCGACTCCAACATCTCTTTGTCGGCTTTCTTGGCTGTAAGAGCAGATCAGGATTT
This sequence comes from Orestias chungarensis, assembly GCA_032876305.1. Taxonomy (NCBI): domain Eukaryota; kingdom Metazoa; phylum Chordata; class Actinopteri; order Cyprinodontiformes; family Cyprinodontidae; genus Orestias; species Orestias chungarensis. The sequence goes on along the minus strand of JAVLVB010000891.1, from coordinate 1,844,590 downwards.
AAAGAGTAGCAGAAAAACGATAGGAGGAGGATTGGCGGTGCTTGTCCCAAAGCCATCACCATCTACAACAACTCCTTAGTTGAATGAGTTACTCCAACACCATTTAATTGCCCTTTAGGATAAATAAAGTGTTTTTGATTTAATTATATCTCTCTCTCTTCGTTTAAAACCATTTAAATATCCCAAACAGACAGTAGATCAGAAAGTAAACAAAATAAATAAATGTAACTTCCTCTATTTTTGATATGCACAGGCCATGACAACTTCTTTATGAATAGTGCTGTCAATATGAATGTATTTTAGTTTATTGATTCTATTTATATATTTTTATTTTATTTTTATTTTAGTTTATTTTAGATCTATTAATATTATCAGAACAATAATTTAGAGCTTACTAGTATTATGAAATGAAGAAAATGATGATGAAATGAGATGAAACCTGATAAATGAAAAATAAGACTTTGTCATAGCTTGCTTTCTTTAAGAACTTTTGGAGGACAAATCCAAAACAGCCTTTGATAATAAAGTTGTGTGCTATGAACTGTACTCTGTGCCAGTGTTTGCCCCTCAAGCTTTGTTCTCTGCTGTCTAAGTTTGTTTTTGTCACATAATGCCTTAAGTGCTCTCAAGCACATGTAAAACAGGGTTTTAAAAATTAAAATTTTTAGCTTTTTTACTGGTCACCAGAACAATTATTTATCAGACTTTATTGTCATTTCATAGTATACAGACAAAGAGAAATACACATGTAACATGTAATGCATAAACCAAGAACTAATACCAAATTATGGTTAAATTAAGGTTAAAATGCAAACTTAACGCAGCAATAATGCAGCATAACAGTAAATCAACAAAAAACATAGCTCACAATCAATCTCTGGTCAGGGTGAAAAAAAACAGTAAACAGGATGAAAGGCTTTTTCCACTTGTTCAATTGCGTTGTGCAACTGAATGCTGTGCAAATGTATGCTGTATTATTCAGTATCCATAGCGTTAGATACATTTGAATTAAGTAAACTTCACCACATTATGCCAAGGGAACACTAGTTAAAACATTTTTCAATAGTGACACATTTACAGAACAATTAGAGAAAGTTTAGAGTTGTAAATTAGGTATTTAAAAGGAAACTATATTATATTAACTATGACTATATTACTACGTGCTGTTTATTCTGGTTCAATAAGAGCAAGAGAGAGTTAGACTTTTGTATAATAACAGGAAGACTGAAGAGAGCACACCGTAAGTGTTTTGTTTTTAGCTTTTCTAAATTTTTTATCTTTTATGGAACTTGCTAAAATTTAGTATTTGTTGGTCAAACCTTTACAAAAGCGGGAGATTTGATATTTAAGACATAATACTAACTGGTGCATCTTCTTGATCTTCATGTGGAGCACTTTGAATTGTCTTCTACATGAAATGTGTTATAAAGGTAAAATTGCCTGCCGTGCCTCAGCGATAGGGTGTAAAGCTTGTTCATATTGGGATCGGAGATAGAGTAGAGCTGCCGCTTCTCCACATTGAGAGGAGCCGGGACGAAGGGATCTATCTGCGATCTCGTCAAAGACAGCCCTCTATGGGTGGAGCAATTACTTGTTTATATAGATAAATATATATTGATCCTACCTGTGATGCTTCACCTGAGGCTGTTGCTCCACCCTGCTTACTGTCTTCAGCCATCTTTAAATTTGGACCAGGCTGTGGTTGATGAGATCGCAGATCGATTACTCCGCCTCGCGACGTCATCGTAACAATATTTTACTCGTATCCACAAAGTTGAATTCGTGTCCACAGAGAAAGGAAAAGTTTGTAGTCGTAAAAATTAGAGTTGTATTCATAAGACTTTGCACTCATAGCTTTAACATTCATACTCTCGAATTCACAAATATTTTGGCAGAATTTTGGGTCCAAGACCTATATTGACATATAAATACGAACATGAATGTTAGAGTTTTGCAGACACCTTTTTGACAGTGATCTTACTCCATATATATCTATATCTGTCTGTCTGTCTATCTTCCTTCCCACCTGGGATATTTATCAGTTTGCCACTTGTTAAGTATTAGCATTTAACAGACATTGTTTTTGTGCACATTACTGGTATTTTCTCTTACCTTGCCGTAATGTCATAAAAAATATGACCCAAGCAATTGTGAGCATTTATTAAAACGAAAAAGAAGAAGGCAACAGTGATGTCTCTCAGGTAGGCTGGTGTTGTTTCCGGATTAGACCTCACATAGTAAAGACAGGCTGAGGGAGGTTTTTTTCAGGTTCCTTATGCTAATCGGACAAAGATGATTTGCAACTCAATGTTGGCCTCCCTTCCCCAGTGGTGAGTGGATACCAAACATATTCAAATGAGCTTTCCTGCAGTTGTAGTAGTATTAGTAGTAGCTTCACAGAAGGCTTAAATAATCACAAATGTGTTGCCAATAAAGATCAGTTCTGGCATCTTCGCTAAGGTACTAGATATTTGGATTATTGTGAATTTACGAACATTTTTGCCTGCTTCCCGGTGAAATATATTTTATCCGAAGTGTATTCCTACTCCTTACTATAAATGACAAAATTAAATATAAATGGGCCCCATTGTGTCAGAGCACTCGAGAATTTTAAATGAGATGTTTTAGTTTCAATTTATTTGATGCCAAGTTACCGATCTCAGTGCAGCCTGTTGTTTTAGATAGAGGCAGATGAATGGCATGCAATGCAAAGTGACTGACTGTTTGTTTGAGACTGATTTATAAAGATGTGACACAAAACAACAAATTTATATAAATATCTTATACTAATCTTAACAGCACTAGGCTGGTTTAAATCGTATTTGTCTGATAGATCCCAGTTTGTTCATCTAAATGACAAATCTTCTAAGCATTGTAAGGTTACTTGTGGAGTACCACAGGGTTCTTTACTTGGCCCATTTCTATTTACTATATACATGCTCCCTTTTGGTAAAATCATCAGACAGCATGGTGGTAATTTCCACTGTTACGCTGATGATACACAACTGTATTTATCTATAAATCCTGATGAATCCAGTCAGTTTGGTAGATTACAGGCATGTCTAGATGACATAAAAATGTGGATGACTTTAAACGTTCTGCTCTTGAACTCTGAAAAGACAGAAGTTGTTATCTTTGGACCAGAACTTCTAAAAAAGAAATTGCTTAATCAGCCACTTGACCTGGATAAAATCAGGTTGGCGTCTGGTGACAATGTAAAGAACCTTGGTGTTATTTTTGATCAGGAAATGTCTTTCAAGTCTCATATAAAACAGGTCTGTAAGATTTCCTTCTTTCATCTTAGGAATATAGCAAAAATTAGAAATATTCTCTCTAGGACAGATGCTGAAACGCTAGTCCATGCATTTTTTACTTCAAGGCTGGACTATTGTAACTCTTTATTAGCAGGAAGTTCACAAAATGCAATTAAAAGTCTACATTTGGTCCAAAATGCTGCAGCAAGAGTTCTGATGAAACTTAAAAAGAGAGATCATATCTCCCCAATTTTAGCTTACCGTCATTGGCTCCCTGTCAAACTTAGAATAGATTTTAAGATTCTTCTTTTGACAAATAAAGCCCTCACTAATCAAGCTCCATCGTATATCAGAGATCTGATTACTCCTTATGTCCCTAACAGAGCACTTCGCTCTCAGACTGCAGCTTTACTCGTAGTTCCTAGAATCTCTAAAAGCACAATGGGAGGTAGATCTTTCAGTTATCAGGCTCCTCTCCTGTGGAACCAGCTTCCAGCTTTAGTCCGTGAGCCAGAACCCCTGTCTAGTTTCAATCTAGGCTTAAAACCTTCCTGTTTGATAAAGTTTATAGTTAGGAAGAGGTAGAGAAGACAACCTAATCCGGTTGGGGAGGAACCCAGTCTTGACAGACGGTTCTCCTTTGCTCTACCTTTTTCATGTCTCACTTTATAGGGTTAAGTTATTTAAGTTTTTTTTATAGTTATGCTGCTATAGGCTTAGACTGCTGGAGGACAATGTGACCACTTCTCTCTCTGCTACTTTCTTCCTTTGTCCAATCTACTTAGTTACCTTTATTTCAACCTTGTTAACCTTTTGTTTTCTCTTAGTGTTCTTCTCTCCATAGTAACAACACCTGGGCTGGCGTTCTGTTAGCTGAGACAGCTTCTTGGATGAGAACATGGGCTGAGATGCTTCCAGTGACACTCTACAACTGCTGCTATAAACTCTATCATTTCAGTATCCTGTGCTTCTAATTTAGCTTTCTGTCTTTTCAAACCCCCAGTCGGTCGTGGCAGATGGCTGCTTGTACTGAGCCTGGTTCTGCTGGACGTTTCTTCTTGTTAAAGGGGAGTTTTTCCTCTCCACTGTCGCTACATGCATGCTCAGTATGAGGGATTGCTGTAAAGTCAACGACTCGATGCAATCTGCTGGGGATCCTTAGATTGGAAACTTTTTCAAATTGATTTGTTATGATGTATCTTTGATTTTAATTGATTTTCTGTGAAGTGCCTTGAGACGACACCTGTTGTAAATTGGGGCAATTTAAATAAACTGATTCTTGATTCTTAATCTGAAAGGCTGCTTTATGTAATCAGAGTGCCAAAGGGAGACAAATGGTAAAAGAGAGTAGTGATAGATGAGGAACTAATATTTTCAGGTAGTTCTCATTCTGTTAGAAATTTACCTCTCATTTCAATATTTCTCTGTAATGGTGACCGAACACATGATGAGAAACTGGAAAGTAAGTCAGGGTTGCTATAAAAGTGACTGGATTAATCTGTCTTATTTTACTTGATATAGCTTTAGCTAAATCCTGGCTTATTAAACAGTTTAATCATTAGTCAAACGAGCTGCAACCAAGATAGCTGGTGGTTTTAAACATTTAGGAAGACAGAGCAGAGATAAATATACATCTCGGGAAGGCGTGTTTATTTTTTATTTTTTGGTTTGATTGTTTTTGTTTTCTTTAAGTATGCTGCAGTGCGTTATCCAGTCTGTTTGGGGATAATTATAACATAGGAGGAAGACAGTAGGATTGCGCCTGTTCATCCACACTGTTACACATGTATATTTTTAGAACTGTGACTGCTTTCTACGATTGCCAATATTTTCATTCATAGTGTAGATGTTTGACTTCTTTCTAATAAGGTCTATCTTAAAATCCTTTTTTGGCTGAAAAATCACCACATAAATTAAGAAACAACCTCATAATGTCTAAAAAAAAAACCTACTAACAATAGTCTGAATTTTCAAAAGCAAAATTCAATTTGCTATTGAAAAATTTTGCCAATTTTGCTTGTCAACGTGGTGTGTTAATCATAGGTTGTATTAGCTTGTACTTGAAATGTAGTTGCTATATGAGGTTCAGTGAAGCCTGGCCAGGTTAGACCGTTGAAAGAAGTTAAAACAATAAAATAAAAGGAAAGTTAGATTAAGAGGTTTAGCATGTATTTTCCATGTGAAAGGTAGGTTGGTGTGTTGATCCCTAATCAGCTCCGAATGAATAAATCAGAATAGCTAAGTCCAAGAAAAAAACCTTGTCTTGAGAGTAGAAATGGCATGTAGGAGACAGATGCACACAGTGCAGGAAGAATCCTCTATGGTCCTGATAGCCCAGTTTCCTGCATCTCTTTTATGTTTCCCATCTTCACTGTACCGCATCTAGCTAAATAAGTCATAAACACTCATCTGCCGACATTGAAATGGGAAGAATGTTTAAGATGTTAATCCCATGTTTTGGGGAATGAAGACAAAAAAATAAAAGTGGACTGATAGAGGATATGGATTGTGCTACAGAACAATTAAGATTGCATGCAGAGCAACCAAGCAGTGGGTCGAGAGAGTAGGGCAACACAACTCACATACTTGTTAAGATGTTCACTTTAATATCTGTATGACTATATAATAGCTTCATTAGCAACATCTACAATTCAAAATGGCAACCTGCAAAATATTGATGAGCAGTATTGATTTTTGTACAGTTTTACATCAATACAATACTTTATTTATCCAAAGGGAAATTAAATATAAAACGCTGGCCCATACAGTTACCAAACCTGCAACATTGCCGTTATTAGCACCGCGTTCTAACCAACTGAGCTAACCGGTCTTTGATGTGGCCTTTAGTGTCTTGGTTGCACCATGGTAAAACTCCTCACGTGTTATTTTGAGATTTGTAAATCTTGTTAAATAACACCTAGACATGAAATATTACTCAGACCTTGAAATTCATTTGTACATATGTTATTTTCAGGCAGTGTGTTTGGCATCGTTTTAAAATCTTGGCTTTTCTTGTCGCTCTAAACACTGAGCAGTCAAAAAAAGTGTTATAAAATAATAGCAAGTATTTATGTACATTCCTTAAAGAACTGAATGTCTGTATTGCATGTAGGGGTCAACTAAAGGTCAATGTGGGATGCAGGATAACAAAATGGGAAATTAAAAATGTCTGGTTTGTACTATAAGTGTTCTTACAGGCTCTGAAATAAAGTGTGAATTTGTGAGCCCCTTGGAACAGGCATAGTGCCACCTGCTGGTAGAAGTCTGATTTGATTTTTTTTAGAGTGATGAACCTGTCTTGCCATAAGGAATTAAAATTATAAAATTAAAGACACTTTATGCTGGCTATGGCTTCTTTTCTGTATTACCATCATAACAAATATTGTTCTAATTTAGTTTAAATTTAATCTAAAACACTTAAAATTTGATGTATTTACTTTATTATACAAACAAACCTGGTAGGAATCCTAATGGTTGTGAGTGCTGCCAGTCTGTCCCTTAAAATGAAAGCCAAGAGGAAGTCATTGTTAAAAGAAATACGATTTTCCCTTTTATATTTGTAGCAAATTTGTGGAAAATGGTGCTATGGTCAAATAAACTCAAAAGTGAACATTTTCTCATACAAGCAAAATGCTTTATGTGGCAGAAAACCTCCTAACACTTCAAATTGGTAAATAATTCATGACAAGTGGATATGTGGTTCTGGCCATAAATGACCAAATTAATTATTGATTGACCCCATTGTAACAGATCATTTAGGACTGATTTAGAATATGTGATAAAACAAATGTGAACAATAGCAAAAATTATTATATAAAGTTATCTTTTATTTGTATTGAATTGTATTAATAGTTATTCTAAACTATTTGTATTCACATAGTTCACTTTAGCTTGTGTTCATTTAAAAGTTTGATTTTCTAGGTAAATCCCTGGCTTGATTAGAAGTATAAATCATTTATAAAACTCAAGGATTGCCATTTTTTGAATTTTTTTTGTTTTTAAAGTAAAGATCTTTGGATGTTTTCAGATGAATCTGATCTGAGCCTTTTTCCTCCTCTGATAAATGAATATTAATGTAGGCGTCTAAAAGCTTTTGATCTTCATCGTTGCCCTACATGTTTGGCAAGTGAGAATAGTTTTCATGTGTAATCTTCAGAATTCATTTTGAAAAGCATTAGCACTACATAAACTGTTTTCTTCCAGGGAGTAGGATGTGAAAATGATAATTTAGTCTGAAGATAGCACATTATATTGATGCATGGAAGGACTGAGGGGTCTCGCGTGAATGGCCGCCCTGGTCAAGCCCCTTCTACTCCCTCAAAGAATCAAACACGAAGGTTTGATTTTAATGTTAGGTTTTAATGTTCAAATGCTCAAATAAATTGCAAGGTATATCACATTTCCCAAAACCAACCACCCCTTTTTATTAATTTATTCTCAAATCAGCTTATGTATAAGTTTAATGCTGTCTGAGACACTGACAACTAAGTAGACTGACTAAGTAGGCCCTAAAGACTCTGCCTATTGTTTATTGAGTAAATTTGGTTTGAGGTTATTATGTGGAGCATAACAGAGTAATATTTGAGGAGTTGAGGGTCAGTCCTCTTCTTTAAGTATCTCCCACTTGCTTGTTTCAGAAGGATTAAAAAAATCCCTGAGATACGTGGTTAGTTTCTTCATGGTGCCGACTTGTCTCGACTTTTTTGTTTTTGTCGTTTGCTGCTCTGTTGCGCCAGGATTCATTACTGTTTGTCGAGCCTTCCTCTGATGTTCAGGCTTCTCGTGTCTTTTCATTTCCTGCTTGTCCATCCACTCTTTCCACTGAGCCTTCATCAGCACATCCTCCTCCGGTTTTGATTTATCCCAGACGCTTTCCACCTCAACAACTGTGAACATTTGTACGGGATTTTGGGGGCTGTTTACCTCCTCTGATTTCCCCTGCAGCTTGCAGCTGTCGCAGACAACAGGGTCACTTGGTGTAAAAATTGGACCTGTTCAGGGGTTTCTCTTGTTTGCGTCACCACTGCTCTTCCCGAACGCGCTTTAAGCTCGGCTGCCATCTCCATTCTTATCTCAATATTCGTTAGAAGAATTTCCTCACACAGTTCCGCAATTTGCTTCTTCATATGTTTATGCACCATTCTGGTGATCCGTGTGATACAGAGTCTCCTGCCACTTGTTGCCTGCTCTCTCCGACTGATCAGCCAGAGAAACAGATGTGTTTATTATGGACAACTGATTAAGTTTAGAGATACATTTTTAGAAAATTTGAATTCATTCTGAGAGGACCATGTTAACAAGATTCAAACAAAAACACTGGATATATTTCAAACAAAGAAAGAGAATAACAAGGAATATAAACACATTTTGATTAACAAAAAGGCACAACATCTTTATCATGGTTACTTACCACTGTTTGAAGGCTGAATACCTCTTTTTCTCTGCTTTTTGTGTCTGCAGTCTTGGCTGTTCATTTTCTGTTTTGTATATGTTTAAAATTCCCAAATTTTAAGTCAGACTTTCTGCAGAACTTGGTTGTCATGGCCATTTCCATCTGTAGCTGTAACAAGCGCTATCAATACTTCGATGGAACCATTGGGAGGAGTCCTCCAAAGTCAGGACAGTATGAAGGGTGGAAGTGAATTATTGCTGAGAATTCGGACAAGTCTAGCCTTAAACACCTGCTCCCGCCCCTTCCTTAGTGTAACTTATATTGCCTAAGCAAAGGAAGAAAATAAAGTCAGATGTTTTATTCTGTTTATTTATTTTTGGTGGTGGGGAGCATATTCTTCTTGACTTTCAGATTCATGTACATGGAAAATAAAATATGTCTATGCAAATTCCTAAAACACAGGGTTTTTTAATATTTCATATTTCTACTGATTTGCCTGCATTTTAAAGTGTATTGTTGTTACCCTTCTAGTAAGAAATGTTTTTTTTTTCTTACAATAAAATCTTTTGGTTTGAGTTTAACATGTCCATATTCATTCTTAAATCTTAGGTAAGTCATTACGATTAAATTTAACTATTTAGTTGGGAAGTTTAATAAGAATATGGACCTAGAGCGACCTGTCGAGTTAAGGTGAGCTTGCTGTAAGTTCAGGTGGAAACAAACATGTTCAAAAACAAAGATGCAATATTATAATTTTTAGCGTTATATTGACAAACTAACCAAGTAATTGAGATTTCAATGTATGCATTCTCACTTAAAAAATTGCAAACATTTATTTTATGTCACTGCAAGCGAAATATATAGAAATATATATTTCCCATTTTATGGGAAAGAGTGGGCCATGAAATATGTGGCCTCTGAAATCTAGAGACATTAAATCTGTTTATAAACTGTTTAGCACTGAAGTTTAAAATGTATTGTGTAATAAATTAACCTATGTTCTATATTGAATGGAGATAAACTGACTGGAGCCAGTTGAAGTTCAATTAACTTATCGTCATGTTCAAGAAGGTGTGCTGGGATTATTTGATCTTGTGATATTGTGAATTATTATGCTGAAGACAGATATGTGTAAAACAGGTACACTGTAGTCATAAAGTGTGTAAGAGTTTTAAATGGTTCTTAGTTGACACTAATTGTGCAAGGAAAATATATTCCACAGCATTACATTATCACCAGCAAACTAAAACACTGGTAAAAGCAAGGCTAGATCTATGGTTTATATGCTAAATTCGCAAATGTGAAAGTGTGATCCATTAGACCTTCCCCCTTTAACCCTTAAACCATAACCATTAGAACCTGTTTTTCATGTCATGATGTGCAATGATAAAAATGGCAATGAATTGCCAAACAAAATAATTTCTAGCCAATACAACTGCAGTTGATTGTTCAGTTCGAGCAAAATTTGTCAACTACGTCATGAATATATAGACATCTTTACCAGGAGTGCCAGTGAATGTAGAGGGTTCTATAAATTGCACAAACTAAAGGTTATTTCCATGTCCTCTCTGGAATCTCCAACAGGTGGTTGCACCATTTCAGAGTCGTGATTGTGACTACAGGTCATTAGCCTTTTCACAATGCAGACTTACTTTAAATTCCACATCAATTATTCTGCTACCTGTGACTTAGTAGAGCTCTGCTGAAAGGCTTGCTACCAATTTGTCTTGCTGTCTAACGTCAACATCTCATTACATATATTTAGATTGTATGCTGAAAGGAAGGATAGCAGACATGTTGAAGATGGCTATCAACTTAAAACATCATTTTCAAAGTTTATCCTGGCAGACTCTTGAAGCAACACATGGTTGCTGATATTTTAATATATATAATATGAATAATATATAATATATACATATATATATATATATATATATATATATATATATATATATATATATATATATATATATATATATATATATATAATCTATTAAATCCTTTGCTTTTAAAGTAGCTTTTCCCCGATGTTGAGGCTGGACATAGTGTGACACGACAAAAATACATACAGCATCTATGCTAATAGCAGTAAATGCAGAAAGCTTCTGGGCTTCAGTTGTTGTGTGTGTTGTGCTGCTTCAAGAGAAACTGCATTGTTACCACTTTGGAAAGGTCAGTTTCATGTTATTTCAGATCTTTTTATAATGTCATTCACCACAGACACTGATGCTTTCCCCACTTGCAGGCGTCATTGTGTTTTTTATGTTGATTTTATGAAGCTCAGAGTGGGTGCTGGCCACCTGGGTGACAATTATCTTTTTTTTAAATCAATACTTCTGAAGAAAAAAACCCCCCATAAATGTTGATTTTGGCAACCTACCATAATATGGGATAAATATATGTCAATTATTTAAACAAACCAACTCCCAGCTGATGTTTACGCTTATAAACTTATGAGTTTCTGTTACTTCATAACATTGAGGGACAGAGAGATGCCCGATTCATTATGCTGTTGAATGCTTACCGCCAGTCAGTAAGCGACTTATTTGTGTTTTTTCGAATTCTTGTTCTTATCTCTAAGCTTTACTTTTTGTTTGTTTGCATGAATTTCTGTTATGGAAATCATGTTTCATTAGCAGCTGATCTTGCTTTAAAATGAGTATTAATTGGTTTGGCTTTAAAAAATATGAACACCATTTAATCAAATAAGTAACCAGATCGTTTAGAATCTTTAAACAGTGCCAAAATGATTTGGATGTAGAAGACATGTACGATTGTAAAACAGACTAATTAGATTTCAAATGTTATAAAACAATTAGAATAAGAAAACAATGTGAGTAAATAAAAACTTCCATTAAGCCTACAAGTTACTTAAAGAAGGGAAAGTAATGCCAGGTCAGTTTAAAATGTAACATTATAACTCTAAGACTGCAGGACATGATTTTTTTCACAGTGAAGAAAGAGTTTATTTAAAAATAGTTACAGCATTCACTGGGATAAGAGCAAAGAAATGATGTTGAGTTCTTGATGGGTAAAATACAATCATGTGATGGCATGAATGTGCATGTGGGCGTTGTTTTAATGAAAGAGCATGAGTCACTGGGATCTAAGGTTTGCTACTACAGCTTCTTAAATGTAGGCTGGTGTGAAGAAACATTGTGTGCAGGGTGTGTGCAGCACAGAATTGAAAATCTTTTAACATTTTTAAAATATAAACAAATGCCATTACAGTGTTTAAAAATTCTGAACTCTGAGATAACGTTTTTATTATTATCATCTTCTAAATCTAGTTAGTTAGTCACCCTACATAAAATAAAATCAAAGAAAAACCTGAACATCCTCTTCATTAGACTGTTATTGGAAAACAGAGTCTCTTCAGTCAAAGGTTTCTTCAGCTTAGTTGCAAAACAGACTGCTACAGAAGATCTTTTCTGTCCACAGCCATCACCATCTACATCTGCTTAGTTAAATTAGTTATTCCAGCACCAATTAATTTCCCTTTGGGATAAATAAAGTATGAGAGGGAGTTAGGAATTCTTCTTGCCTGAGCTGTTTTCTTTTCATCAGCACTGACCTTTCTCTGATTACAGTCTTGTACTTTTGCACTGGAAAGTGTGCTGTTTGAGTGGGTGCTACGAGCATCTTTTGGTATCTGGTATATTTAGAAATGACTGAAACCCACACGTCTAGTACTCTTGGAAGTCTTATCATTTTGCCCTTCCTTCATAAAAAGTTTCATTTTTGCTTTTGAAAGGGTGTACTTGCATTATCATTATTATTATATATTAATGTAACAATGTGGTTATTTTGGTCTGGTAATGTTGACAATAATACTGTTTATCATCCATAATTTGTATGACAATATATCGTCCAGCAAAATTAGTTATTGTCCCAGGCCTAAATAAATCTAAAGGAAATTGGTTTATACCATTCAAAGATAGAAAACCCCTGAAAATGCCCATTAAAATTATATCTTAAACATGAGCTTGGTAACCAACCTACAAGCAGAATGCAGTATTTCATTATTACTTGAAATGGTTTGTATGTGATCATAGCACTGTACAAAATGCATTTTTTTTAACCACGTGGGGATAGGAAATATGCTCTTAGAAACATCCCGTATGAGAAGAATTTTTAAGGAAAAGATCAATATTCTGGATCTAGGATCCCCAAAGGAATCTCCAATGTAATTACGCACAGATTACTTGTTGCAGGGAAGAAGTCTTTCCAATGACTCCTATAATGGATAAAAAATGTAACTGCTTGGTCTTTAATGTGAAAAAATAATTGTTTTAAAATGGGATTCTATTGTAGCATGGATTTCTTTGAAGCCAAGACCTTGTGTCCAGCAGTGTTAAAAACATAAGGCTGTATGTCTCTAAGCACATCACTTAAAAGGATTACATTGTATAAATGTGCATATATTTAATATTCATTATCAATTTAAAATTGCTTTAGGCAACGCAAGGTTGGGAAAAGAAGTTTAAGTCAGAGGGAAATGTTTTTCTGTCCCATTTTCTTACGTTCATCTAATAGATGTTGGGTACAAATTGGCAATTTACATGCAACCAGAACTTTTCAAGGTTAGTGACAGTTCAAATGGGAAAAGGAGACACAGCAGGGACAGGGGGGCTAGGCGCCTAATCAACAGTCATCATGGTGCCAATTGTGCAGGTAGCATGTGATGACCTAAGGAATGGCAAGGAGTGATACGGAAAAAGAGAGCAAGACAGGGAGAGACAAATAGACAGTCAGAAGTAAATGGAGATGAAGAATCGATCCAGGGAAATAAGTGATTCTCTCAGGTGGGGCTACATTTGCCTTGTATCCCAATATTGATTAGCCATTGTATTTGTTCTGCTTAAAACAAAATAGTATATTGTTTTTTTTCAGTCTTCCACTGCCTTTACCCATTTCATTATGTTTTTTACCTTGATATAATTTTAACATTATATGTATCTTTTTAGTTAAAATTTGTTTGGCAAGTTGTGGTTAACTCCTGTTTCTAAAAAAAAAAAAAAAAAAAACTAGAATATTAAATGATCCATTTTAGTATTATATACATGCATTTGTCTTAGTTTTTTTGTCTACTATCTCTGTCCATCTGTCGGTTAGTTTCACACCGCTCAGTTAGCAGTTACCAAGGCTGTATCTCTTCCCATATCCTCCACACATGACACCGCAGCATAGAAAAGAGATTAACACTGGCTTTCGAGAGCTTTAGCTAACTCTGCTGTCTGTTATGTCATGCAGATTTTACAGCTGAAGTGTTAGGCATTCCTGTGTTTGTTAAGCTAATGATGTGCATTGCCTGTTTCAGAGCATGTCTTGTTGTGTTCCTGCCCTATGATGTGTGAGTTATGAGGAAACAGATGGTGCACACTACAGGGTTTTTGAGATACAAGCATACCAATGGTGGAGATTCAGACAAGGATAAATGAACAACATGAACTTGGTTTGGCATATTTGCTGTGTGCATGACTGTGTGTAAACAGGAAGCTTCCCAGGGTACATGCATGCTTGTTTGTGATTTTTTTTGTTTCAACTGGGCTGCTTGAAAGGAGTTTCTATTTCAGTATACTATGTATTTGAATAACTAAAGAGAAAAAATAGAAAATGTATACATTGTAGAAATCAGCAGATAAAATTATCCAAAATCTTCCAAAAAATTAAAATAACTATATTTGTTACAACTGATCTTTTTTTTCTTATATTTTCTACAAAATGTACCTTTTAAGTCAGAGATTTCCAAAAAGCTACCATCATTTAAAATAAACATGTTTTACGACTAAGCTGTACTGTTTTGTCTTCCTGTTATCTTCTAGAAATACTGCTCTCTTTTTCAAGTCTAACTTAAGGACCTTCTCGAGCTCAACAGCTACTAGCATGATTTGAAAATTGGCCAGTTGTGATCATCAGGCACATTTTTTGTGCGATGGAAATACGTGATGATATTACAAAGCCCGTCTTGAAAAAAAATCTTTATTAGAACACCTAATACACTAAGCCTAATCTGTATATGTACTATTAGCATAGATATATACATTATACATGAATATGCATAACTAAAACTATACATACTTTCTTGATGAATACTACAGTTTTTATTAAATAAAGTAGTCTTCCTTTAACTTTGATGTAAGGTAAAGAAAAGAAAACCACATTGACATGCACTTTTGCTGTGTGTTTTTTTTTCTCTTTGCTTTTGGTTGTGGTCGAAGATGTATGTACTGTAGTCATAAGACTTGCTGACTGACACAATGCTCATCAAGACCCAACACAACAGCCGACATGAAAGCGACAGCTGTCCTGTCCTGGGACCTGACTCTAATGTAATACAAGAGCAACCGCACTCTCTCACTCACAGAGCTGCCCGTTCAGGCCAATACTTATAAATGGTTTGTCTATCTTCTGCTTTCATTTGGTGCTTATTTTAGTCTAAAATCCAACACGTCAAATTTGCTATAATCTAAAACATTCATCTAAGCAGCTACCACATGGCTATGGTGCTAACAACCATGCAGACTTAATAAATATATTAAAAAGCATTGAAAACATTGGAAATATGCTTACCTATGTCATGTTTCCAGCCCTTCGGTTCTTCATTGTCTGTGCTGATTATTCATTAAACTCACCTGCACTGTGCTACTCACTATTTAAAAAGCTGCTCGTCATCAGCTCAGTGCGAGATCGTCTGTTGCCCCAAGTCACAGCTTTCAAGCCTTGCTTCATGTTACTAAGAGTTTTCTGGTTTTTGATCCTGCCTGTTTTTGACCACAGATTTTTTCCTAGCCCCTTTGCTTTTTGATGAGTCTGACCTCCTGCTGCTGAACCCTGACTGTCTCTGACCCTGCCTCTAGTTTAGAGAATCTGATTTTCTTTATGTGAGACCCTCTCTTGCAAGACCATGGACTGTTACACGACTCAGCCTCTGGTGGGTGGTTTTTTGTTCCTTAAATTTGTCTGTCGCCTAGGCCTCCCATAGTCAATTAACCTACCTTCCCCACGGCTGGATTCCTGACCCCTGTGGGCCCCTTCTACACCATTATTTTAAATAAAACCTTTTGTTAACCATCTACTTGTTTTTGGCTGTGTTTTGGGTTCTGGCTGATTTTACTTAAAATGTTACAACCTAAGTATATGTGTATATGAAGTATGCACGGGCCTTTATTAAAATGTTTGCTGCAGGAGCTTTCTGCGTGTTCATGTCATATGGCATGCTCTGCATGCTGTGTTCACTTGGCAACTGTTTGAGTGGGGGATGAGTGGGGGATAGTGATGACTATGCAATGAAATCAATACATTTATGACAGTCGAAGCAAAGCCCTAAGTTTAAGAAGGAATTTAGTAATTTACAAAACTGAATGATCAACAAGTCATATAAAAACTGAAAGAGAAAAAATGACAATGATTGCCTTCCGGGTTTGCAAAACAAATAATTAAAGGCATTTGTCATTAGGAGTACGATGTGAGTGTATTTAAGGTTGGCTGTATGTGTCAAGTCAAATAAATTTTCAAAAAAACCCAAAAAGAATGTTTAATCTTTCTTGAATTTACATTGGAGCAACAAATTGAAGCTGTTTGCAGAAACCGATAGACAAAATATCTATTGCCATCAGGAAAAAATGGCAGTATTTAGAATTTCCTGGATTAATTAGTTGTTGCAAATTTTGTTGAATATTTATATTGCTGCTCAGTCAATCAGCTAATTATATATATAATTATATAAATAGCAGGACTATTAACTTTGATATTGCATTGGATTGGGCCTTGAAAAGGAAAATTACAAACATTAAATTAACATGATTTGTAAGTATGTGCAAAATAATCCCTAGTGTTCACATTTATTCAAGAGATAAGATTTTCTTTCATTATGGAACACTTGTTAAATAAAGTTATTTGTGTCAGTAGGACAAGTGTGAAGAATATGTATAGCATTTAGTTCTCGGCAAAAATGTTTTTCTTGATCTGGTCTAAAGGTAACATGGTCTTTACTATTAATAACCCACAATCCACAAACTTTGTTGGTAAATAATTTCACAGATGATATGTATCTTTGCCAAATCTTTGTTCTTTAGCTTTCTTATTGGACTAATCTAAGCACCTAATTACATTATGTAACAACTAATAGCTAGACTTAAGTTTAAAAACCAGACGTCTCAAAAACTTTTATTGTTTTCATGGTACTCTTAAAATTTTAAAAAATGTTTCCGCGTCAGCTGTTTGGACTTTCTGGAAATTAGGTATCACTTTTGTCTCTGCCCATCTCTCTGGTTACAGGTATTATGAGTTTTGAAAAGTCAGGTTGTAGAAACCTCAAAATGTAACCCCCCGCTGTTCATATGTTGTATAAACCAACACTACTATCTAGTGCTGTGTAAAGTTATGGGTGGAGGAGGAAAGCCAACGCTTTAAACTATGCACTAATCAGTACTGACTAACCTTTCACTTTTTAGGGTAATGCTGTTTATATAAAAACACTGTACTATACTGTAGAGTGCTCTGTATAAGTGTATGTGTATGTATCTAGCATAATCTGCTCTCTGTTAAAGTAAACCTGAAGAAAAAAGATAATAAATAAAGAAAAGAAAGAATAAACAGCAGGTAGTGCAAATATTCTGGCTGTGCTCTTATGCTACATTTTTATAAAACATTGTATTTCAGTAAAGCAGTCGGGCTGCAGTCAGAATCTCCACAGAGTTTAGTGTTTGAGTGACAGTGAGGTGGAGAGAGAGAGAAAGAGAGAAAGAGATAGAAAAGGAGAGCAGTGTGCAAAATTGTGAGTGACTGTCTGTGGGGTAATCGAGAACATCACAGCTGGTTGGCCTTTGCTTGAGGGAGGTGTTATTTGTGTTGGAGGCTCTCTTATACAGGAGAGTAATATAGCAGCAGCCGCAGTTGTACGCCTGAGCGCGTTCAGCCTCTGGATGTTAGCGTTGCCGCTCTTTGCTGTTGGACGAAGCCTTACTGTAGGTATTCATTCATGCATGCACAAAGATGTTTGGAGTGTTTTCCCGAGGTTTATATTTTTCTTCTAAGGGACTCCTTTACATAGGCTGATGTAAAATTTTGTTTTACCTGTTAAAATATGCTGGTGTTGTTGTGTAATAGCATTAGTCTGTTTGACGAATATTTCAGTTCCTAGTATGTTAGACAATATTAAAGAATTTAGTGTGTCAGATGTTTCCATTCCTTTGTTATGTTCACATATTTGCATGCAGATTTCCATACAAATTTACATATATCTGGCCTTTGCTGGCACGTGTTGCTTAAAGAACGCATTAGCCTTAGGCACAGGTGTTAGTGGGTAGTTTTTTTTGTGGCTGGTAAAGCAGGATGGAGGTGCAGTGGGTGTGCCATGTCCAGTTCCTGATGAGCGTGGAACCCGAGCTGGCTGCTAATGTGACATGAGACCGGCCAGGCTCTGGGAAGGGAGGGGCAAATAGTAGAAAGAGGTGAGGATGTCCTGACATAAAGTGGGGAATCACAGTAAAAGTGCTGGAGATGTTTGGTTGTTGAATTTAGTAAAGGAGTAAAACATATCCCACAGCTTCCACTTCTATTTTGAGAAACTATTAAGGATAGATGAATTATGTGAAACCTTATCCCCAAATCCTAGTTTCAGGGATTTGGTGCTAAACATGCTCAGATAAGCGAAAAACCCTAGTTGTGGGACCAGGCGTGGGGAGAGAAAAAATTAAGTAGAGGAGGATGGATGTGATGTGAGAGCAGGGCTGAGGCAAAGCAGCCGAAATGTCTTGAGAATAGAGAGGATGTGAGGGAAGAAGAAAAACTACAACAGGTAAAAATAGAGAAAATAGCTACAGGGGGTTGAAGAGGAATGGTTTTAATTGGAAGATGTGCGCCTTTTTGTGTTTCTATCATCAGGCAAGCGCTAAATGATATGGAAGACATCCATCGAGGGGAGAAACAGGGTTTCATAATTTTTCAATATCAGCTTGCATCACTCCTCAAAATATATCCTTGTATGCCTACAATCTGTTTGAGCTCTGTGCAAGATAGGGCTGAACGATCTGTCCTTTTCAACAGAAAATCGCGATCTCAGACAACACGATTTTGGG
This sequence comes from Orestias chungarensis, assembly GCA_032876305.1. Taxonomy (NCBI): domain Eukaryota; kingdom Metazoa; phylum Chordata; class Actinopteri; order Cyprinodontiformes; family Cyprinodontidae; genus Orestias; species Orestias chungarensis. The sequence continues at coordinate 1,825,862 of JAVLVB010000891.1, read as the reverse complement.
ATCGTCAAAGCTGTGAAGACTAGCCAACAGACTTGCTGAAAGTGTTACATCACACAATAATGTACATATGCTAGTATTATATGCATGCAAACTAAAATATTGCACATGCATTTCTCTAAAACTCATATAGCATACACACTGCAGTATGACACAAATTGCACACTTATGTATTAAACACATATACAGTAATATGGATAAATTAAAAGATTATTCTGTTTGCATTTACACTGACAAACATATTACTATGTAAATAGTTTCATTGTGTTTTTATTGTGTGGATTACATCTATTTGTTAGTGTGTTTAAGTAATTACATGCACTACTATTGTTTTTTAGAGATTTTAGAGAAATTTGTGCCGGTGCTACAACATTTTGTTCTATGCAATTATAAGATTAGCCTCTTTAGCACCAGTGCTATAAGCTAAAAAAGTTAGCTTGAAGCCCTGTCATTATTAAAATCGTACAGCCCTAGTGCAAGAGTACCAACAGTCTGGGTTTGAAATAGTTTCTTCTTGTTCTGCATGCTGGCTCATTTGTATACGGTACATGCATAATGCACACTGTTGAACTCTCCGTGGCTAATGTGTTTTAAACATTAGGAGCAGTTTCAAGAACAAGGATTTACGTGGAATCCTTTTTTCCCCCTAAGGTGTTGCTGAAACAGTCTCATTCTGACATAAATTGTGAGCATTGTTATTAAAAAATACATTTTCCCCAGCATTTACTGTAGCTGTTTATTCATTAAATGACTGTTAAGAATATTTCATCGGTGTATTGATATCTTTTGGTGCCAATCACAAATCCTGATCACCTGTACCTCATGCTTTGCAACCAGCCTTCCAGCCTGCAATCTTTTTTTCTTTCATGCTACACAAATGTGGCTAATCCTAAATGTGTGCACTGTGGATTGGACTATCTTGGAGAGTAATATAAGTATTGCATCCTGCTTGACGTAAAGGAAAAAATATATATGTTGTGTGGGAAACATGACAGAACACTTAAACACAATTGATACATTCACAGAACAGGTAGTGGCTCATTGTAGAGGATGAAAAAAAGACACCCTGAGTGGTCAGATACCAATTAATGTAGTCCATGATTGCCCTCACTCGCCAATTTAAGTGTCATAAAATTATTATAACTAATAATAAATATATAAATCCTTTAAGATTAAAGATATAAATAGTTTTCTGTGTCAAAACAAATGAATTTATAGCATTCAAAATAGATTTGTTTATTTATTGTATTTATTCAGAACAGTTTTATGATTTAATGATCTGTTAAAGATCATGTTACTGATAGCAGTTGTTCTTTTTACGGAATGGTTAGCTGCAATGTGCCTGTATTATTATTATTATTATAAGTAAAGTACAGCTAAGTAGAAACATATTTTTGTTTAAATAAAGTTTTTTTTTTTTGTGATTCATTTATGCATATTTAACGATAATGATTAGGGAAAAAAATACAACCCCTCCATGTGATCAGTGATCTTTCGAATGACAAATAAAGTTTGCACCGCATTGTTAAAAACTAGAAATTGATGTTGGTAAATTATGGTGTAAAATAATTCTGTAAATGCTTTACACATTGTGCTCCTTTATTTCAGCCAGACTCAAATGGGTAGTGACTAATGACCTATGGCACACATTACTTTCCTGGCGCCAAACATTTTAACTGCTGAAAACCCCCCCAAATATTTTCAAACTAATGTGATAAATAGTATATTTTCAAAAGATTTTTAAGGCTTATTTTGTTTCATGTTCCTATAAATATAAGTGATTTATTTCAAAAACAACCACACAATAGTTTTTTTTGTTGCTCTCTAAGTAATGGAATCATTTAGAAAAATCATAGTAAATATTACCAACTTTCATACATTTGTTTTTGATATGTTATTGGGCTTCCAGATCACAATGGGTACATTTTTTTCCTTTTCTAAAACTGAAAAATATGACAAAGACAGCATGAAAGAATAAAATAAATCACAAAATAACTAAGAATACAGCTGAACATTGACAAAGTGGTATAGCTGTGTTTGGGATAAGGCATCAAAGTAGAACACAATGTCCACCGAGGACTAAAGTTTTGTTAATGAAGTCACAATGATGTGGGGATAATGAAGCTTAGATTTGACTTTTGTAAGTGAACATTTATATGATGATTTATACTATAAGAAGGAGGAAGTCAGGAAGGATGTATTAAATGAAGCTTGGAGACCTAAGAAAGTGGCACTGAGTCTACCTGCAATTTATTGTATTTCTTTTTCTACTTTTAGCAAGTTATTATGGGTAAGCATTCAGGAGGAACATTGTGGGAGAGAGGTTACTGATTTAGTGGAAAGAGGTCCACAGATGTCAGCAGATGTGCAATAATACTGGTGGACCTTTTTACTCAAGCTTTGCCATAAACTGTGTCGTCTTTTCTTCCCTCTTCCCTTTTTCTTTAAATAAATCCACGATTCCGATTGATAAATAAACATAAAGTTAAAAGTGTTTTCAACTCTGAAATGGTGTTTTCATTGCCCCCTCACCTTGGTTTACTTTTATATAGCTTACCTTTGTTGAATGCGTAGATGATCAATTAGCAATAGTGTTTATTGTTTCTTTCTTACGTTTAACCATAGGTAGGGGCAGACACACATCCATTGGACTTTGTTTGTCAAGAAACCAATCTATTGTTTGCTGACACCCCTAAAAAGTGATAGCCCTTCAGTTGTGTAAATGATTGTTCTTTATGGAAAACACAAAAACTGTTGCTAAGGTTTTTCCTATGGCTGCTTTTATTACTTTGAATTGTTGGAGTTATGCGTTATGCATAAACAAATTGTATTAATCAATCAGATTTCTTGGGCAATCGGGGATGCAGTAGTTATCGAAGCTCTAAAAAAAAAATCCTAGTAATATTATTCCATGCAAACATGAGAAATATACTTTATATGCTATGTACACTTGTGATGAATGAAATACAGGGATTGTTCAAAGAAGCACGTCAGCTGTCTTTAGGGGCTTGCCCTTTTCTGCTGTGAACCTGCTGAGTCAGCAAACAGGGGCCCAGTTCAAAAATGTTCTAGCTGGATGGGCAAAGATTTATTTTTTTGTTTTACATTTCTGGTCTTGGATCAGTTTGAAATGTTTGTCAGTTTGATTGCAGACAGTTTTTTTCAATGGTTGACAGCTTTGGTTGGCAGTGGGGTGAACAGCCTGTCTTTCAGCAGTGTCAGCAACACTTGATGCTCCCAGCTGAGCTTGTTTCCAAATTCATAGATGACGAGTAGATCTGGTCTGTGTGTGAAACTGATGATATGCATTTTTTTTTTTTATTATGTATATGTAGACATTTTCGATTAAGAGCACATGAACCTTAATCTGTTGCTACTCCAAATTAAAACCATCCTGTCCAATATTTTTTCAATTACAGTTTTTCATTAATTATTCCTTTTGTATTGAATATTTCTTCCAAATGCTCTTTTGTTGTTTACATTTCTGATTCCATCAACCTCCGCCTCAGTCTTACTTTCACTTTGGAAGACCGTCCTTCTTTATTATTTATAGAGGATGCCTCTGTTGTGTAGTTGTCGGGTGCAGCTGGCTTGGGGATGTGTTAAAAGCATTCGTTTCTATTTAATGGAAGGCAAATTTGTTTCTATCATTTACTCGGATCTTTTTTCGCCCTGATCGGAAAGTACCTTGTAACACATCTGATAAGAATGTGATTAAGGGTTTCGTGTAATTGAATTATGTTGTCTTGTGAGATTTAGCACTTGAAAACGATAACAATGGGTTAACAACGTCTGTTTTTGGTAGATTTAGGTAATCTTGAAATCCTGCAGTCATAGAGGCTATACTAACCCACCTAACAACACACACATCCTGCATACACACAGTTTATATTATACAAATGAATCTTTATATTAATCACAAACAATCAATTGTGTGGCACAGCTGGGAAGAGTGATCCCTTTAGAGCTGGTAGGAAGAAAAAAAAAACTGGGTTCATGTCTTACGTTTTTAGGAAAGGTAACAGACATAGAGTTATAGACAGGGCAGCCTGGGAAGGATTATAATACAAAGGATTGTCATAAACCTAGGAGGGATTTTTCAAGAGAGTAATTAGGAGAACTAAGTGAGTTCCAGTAATTGAAATGTATTTAAAAGGTTAAAACATCTAATTTAAATCCTACCTTAATGCTAAATTGTACCTTAATGCTTTCATTTTGTATTAATTCTAAAACCACTATTACTAGGGTTGTAATGATAAATCTAGTTTATAAGAGAGATGATATTACAGATGACATTGGCACAGTTTGGCCAAGCAGCCTGTAGAAGTAGTCTGTTTGGATAGAGTTTTCATGTCTGCCAGTCTTCCCATTCATATGTGGTCTGTTCAGTTTCATATCAAAGTTGTAAGTCTGGCTTTTTGCTACAGATAAAAAGATAACCAGTAAATGACTGCTAGAGTAAAGCACCAGCCGCCCTGCCGAACCTGCAAGGATGAGCAGGTTCAGAGCTAAAGTCCTTCTTTAGAAAATATGAGATTTGAGAAAATTGTCATAGAAACCCTCTTAGACAGAGAGTTTAAAGTAATCTCTAGAAAATTTAGTGGTGTCTCCTTTTGTTCCAAAACATTTCAGCAAATATATCTACCACATTCCTCGATCAGATGACTTGTTTTTCAACAGCAGGATCAGGTATTTGTAATGTTTTTTTTATATAGCAGTACTAATATTGATGAAAATGATGATTGGTTTAAATGGTTCATATGGTTTAAATGGTTTAAATAGTTTAATATCATTATGAAATTTCCTTTATCTTTAACAGAATGGGTGATGATGGTAATAAATAGCCTTTAATGACAAAGAGGCTACTTATCTGCCTTGTCATCGACTGTGTTACTGACAAAAAACAGTGGGAAAATATAGCTTGATTTGGTCTTAATCTGATTTTCCAATGGGTTTAAATCTGTTACAGCAAAAAAAGTTACGAAGTTTTGAGTGGTAGTTACCTTTTGTAAGTAAGACTACAGTCAGGCTTATAAAAGTCTGGAATGTCCTACAATGTTACATATTTTAATTATAGCTGTACATTAAAAGGATATACCTGTTACTACTGTTAATCTGATGGTAGTAGTTTGTACCTATAGGGTCCTCCGTCGTTATTTTAAATATTTTGATTCTTTAGCGAGTTTACCCTTCCAATTAAAGATAAAATGCATCAGCTGAAGCGAAAGGTCAAGTTACCTCTAAATAAAAGACTACTCACCAAGCAGTCATATCTGGACATGCTGCTTCAAAAGGGTGTTTTGAAAGACTATCTTGTGGTATTTAAAAAGACAAATGCAGCTGTTTATGTATTATACTTGACTAAACCAAATCACTACTTCAGCTAATTCTATTTTACCAGAAGTTTCTTATATTATCAATTTTGAAGCTACAAATAATGTGCATATAGTGTGCAATCTCTGGGTACTAAACAGTGTTTTTTAAAACAAGATGCAAAAATTTGTTATTCTAAAAGAAGGGCTATGTGAGTGCTCCACTTTATTGTTAAGTTAATTTCTCAGTATTCATGTGGCTGCACAAAAATTGACTACATAAATAGGGTTACATTTGCTCATTTAATTCCTGCTGCCATTTATTACCTAAGATTTTTTTGGTACTTTAGCATCCATTCCCCATAAGCCATCATTCAATTAGCAGGGATTTCCTTTACTCAAAAAGAAGATCTTTGTTAAAGTCATAGAACAAACAGAGCAACTGATCGTTATCATGCATGGAGGGCTGATGCTATAAGAGGAGGATCCTCAGGAATTAAATTACTTAAACAGCATTTGTTGTACAACATGTTTGATAGTGGGGAAACTTCAGTTGAAGGATGAATGTGTATTGTGTGGGAAATAAAGCACAGCTAATGTAATCTTTATATTGCTTTCTTTTAGAGCTTCATTAACAGCTGAAATACCAAAATATTGATTCCTAAAGTAATTGGCAATTCATTTTTGCTTTGATGTGGAATTGTTAAATTTCCAACCATGGTTACCCACCATTTGTAAAGATCAAGATTTGACTTAAAGATGTTTAATTGGGGGGGAAAGGACCAGGGATTCTTGATGTGGTCGGTGATTGCTTGAAAGTAAATTTAAGAAAAACACAAATGAAATTCAGGTAAACTAAGCTCTAATCTTGACTCTTTCCCTCACAAAACCTCTGAAGTGTATAATGTCAAGCCATGGTATATTTTTAATTACCCCTGGAAAAAGTTTTCTTGTCTGGCATACGATGCTACATGAACAAAAAATTTGAGACAATTGCCTTGAGCTCTTCCTTGGTCATAAAATCTTGTAATTAGTCAAATTGGTTTATTTATTCTAACAATTTTGTAGATGCTGTAAATGAGGTTAGAAAACACATTCTCTTTCATTTTTCACTCCTTGCCACAGTTTATAACGTGGATAGCATAAACATTTTTTGATTAATTATGTGATGCACATAAAAAGTTTAATTTCCACCCATTAGATTCACCTATCTCGGCACTGGAAGAGGTGGAAAGTTTCACCTATCTCGGCACAATCTTGGACAACCACGTCAGACATAGTTTCCTTCCTGATTAGAAGATACTACAAATTTTTTTGTGTCACATTACCATGAGCAGGAAAAAGACCGGACTTTTTCTTCCAACTTCAATTTGTAGCTGAATAGATTTTTCATACTGACACTGAACAAATCAACTCTTCTCTTTTTCACTCACTGTCATTTTACTTGTTAACCACTTCATTGTGTTCAGCTTCATCCATGCTGGGCTGCCTTTCCTGATTTCTCATTTATGATCATGGACAATTGATAGACTGATTTGTCGCCAACTGTGCTGTAAAATCATATTTTATGATCTGAATCAATGGAACGGAAGAGGAAGAAATAATTTTTCACTGCAATTTAACATTTTGCCCGCTTCTGATAAAATGTTTCCCTTCTAATGTCAAGTTGGAATGCCAATTTTATGTTTTCATGACGGAGTTATGTTAGTTCTAACAGATAGGAGCTTCACCTGCTTTGTCAGAAGAAGAATTACCTCAGTCTGGGGCTGGAGTGGGAAGAAGCTTGCAATTTATACAGCAGACTGGTCCGCTATTATTAAGAAAAGAGCACACCAAAGATAGCTCATTATTTAGTTGAGGGGCTCTTGTCACATTACACAGGGCCATCCAGGACATAGTGAGGAGCTATCAGGCTCTTATTGTGGTAAATACTGAAGTATGAAATTGGAGGAGCATTAATAACCGGAATTCCCTGCATTTTTTGAGGCTCTGTTTAACACCAGGTCATTTTCAATGAATGCAAAGCACCTTACTGAAGCTAATCTTTACATTTTGCCTCATTACAAACACAACACCATCCTATTTTACTGGGATTAAAAAGGACAGGCCAACACAATGCAGTGCGTTGACATAAAGCTGAATTAGTTTGGAGGGTTTTCTAAGCCATTTTCAGGTTAAAATCTGAGATACGTCCTAAAATAAAACAATTAAGGATTTATAAAATTAGATTAGATTTTTGAGGGTTAAAAGATCAAAGTACATACATTTTCAAATGATTTGGGAAGATAATTAATTCTTAAAAAAAGTCTTATTTTCTCCCTGAAAACACCATACAATGCATGTACACCTCTGTTAATTCATGCAGTCATTTCCTTACAAATATATTAATAGTCATCCCCAGCTTTTTCCTCTCTGAGTTACTCTTCAGTTCATTATGGACTTATTTCACTGTAGATAATGACTCTTTCTAATGGGGCTTGGTTAGTGTCTTTACAAGGTTTATCCCCGATAAACAGAATCTCTCTCCAATGTCAATGGTCGATGGCCTGACATTGTTGCAGTGTTCATACTTATATGCTCTGGAACATTCAGAAAAACCCCTATAAAATGCATTGATGCTTGAGGGGGTAACATTACAAAAGGTAAACCTTTTCAACGTGTGCAAGTGTTTGTATAATATTTGTTTCCACAAAAAATAGACTTCCAATAATTTCCAGACAAATAAGTTGTTTTGAGACAAAAGATGGATTGAAAGTAATAACAGATGGCGAGTTTACTGGATTTCCTTCACAGAAGAAATGATAGATGAAGGTTACTCACATATTAACCATTTGCACCAGTAACTAGTGATTATGGGTGAAAAGTTTTTAAACATGCATTGACATTTCTTAAAGCAAGATAATAGATCCTGTCTTGGTGATGTAGATTTTAGGGACTGTGAGTCACCTTTAAAAATAAACAAAGGTAGGAATCTGTAACATATTTTGTTGTTTAAAATTTTTTTTTTTCTGTGTTTGTTTTATATATAACAAATATAAGATGATTTGAAGACATGGAAAGCTGGAAAAACCTCTGTCCCCTTCTAAATTTTGTACAAAAAAAACAAACATTTCTAGCAATGTAAAAGACGACACTGGCAAACCTCAAAAGCTTTTTCTGCAATATGTGGTTGTGCTTCCAGTGTCTGTGTGCCATGCTGTTGTGTTTTTAGTTCTATGGTTTAAAGACAGAGGAAGGAATTCTGGATCAGCATTAATTTTATGACAGATTTTAACTACACTGAAATGAAAGAACATTTTCAGCTTATTTAGGCATTTTTGGCAACATGCTTTAACGTAGTTACATTTTTGAAAGCCTGAATGCTCTTCGGGTGGATGCATTTGAAGCCTGTGCGTCATTGGCTTTCCAGGAGCCCCAGTTGCTGCAAATGAAATAATTAGATGAACAGATTAGCCTGGGACAAATCACAATCATGGACCAAAGCGTCCATCGTAGCTTTCATCAAGGTATTCAACAAACATAAATTAGAAGTTAGTTTCAAGATTGGGCATTGTTTTCCAACCAGACCCACAGCAATGCAATCTAATTTTCTGCCAGACACAGTACCCTTGGATACCAAAGCTGCATCATCACGACTATTAGCTCAGCAGCATGATGTGATGGCAACCATCCATCATTCTGTCAGCAAATAAAACTGCTAAAGTTCATCTGTCAATATCGTAGAAAGCAACATCAAAGCCTCTTCCTACCAGTAATAGTGTGAAGTGATGAGACCTTAAAGATGGTGTGATGTATTGGTATTTTATCTCGGGGTTTGTTGGACCTGTGTTTCATTGATTTACTAAATTTGTTACAGGGCTAGTTATAGTACTACCAGACTATTTTATTGTAGGTCATATGGCCAATATATAAGTTCATCTCAGCAAATTTTTAATGTTTATATGATAATGTATTGCAGAAATTCCATTTAAATAATTAAACTTGGTTGTGTAGATTTATTAAACACATTTACATTTATGAGTTTAGCGGACACATTTATCCAAAATGTAATCAAATTAAAATAAAATATTAATTGCATATAAAACAACTTTTACTGCCTGGTCATATTAGGTCAAACATTTTAGTGAAAAGTTAAGTGTAGGGGATAGCGCGACCCACATAGGGCCTTGAGTCCTCGATGCGGCTGTCGCAGGTTCGATTCCCGGAGCTGTCGACATTTGCCGCATGTCTTCCCCCCTCTCCTTCCCCCTTTCCTGTCATCCTACTTACAAAAAAGTGACACTAGAGCCCACAAAAGACCCCCTGGAGGGGAGAAAAAATAGAAAGTGAAAAAAATAAAGAAATTTGCATTTACAATAACACAATATTTTGTACCCTGATAAAAAAAGTGAAACGGCAAACCTGTATTTGCTTTCCGACATAGATAGAGTCTAACATTAAGATCAGTGCTTGGCTTTATATATTTTATCTGGGCCTGATTGCTTATTTATTTAGCTAATTAAGTATTTTACAGTATTTTAAATCTGCTATTTCATGTATTTAAAAGTTTCATTATCAAGGGAAAATGAAGTTTGCTGTTAATGAAAAATGAGAAATAGGTTCAGGTTATTCATAAAGGGACATTTAGAGCATGGAAATTATCTGCCATCACTATGAGAAATGAGAATCCGGCTACATAATGTGCCGAGGGCTAACTACAAGCCTTTTCCTGCACAAAACAAGTAACTGTTGTAATACTTCCCAGAAAGTAATGTATGGCTGGTTGGTAAGTCAAAGGAAACTTTTTTTTTTCAAAAAGCGTACGCAAATTCTAAGGCAGATACTAACAATGGTCAGTTTTTCACTTTTGACAAGCTGTTCCCTAAAAAAAAAAAAATGCCATTTTGGATTTGGGCAATGTCTGACCCTAACTAGTTTTTCAGTCTAGTTGGCAACAGAACACTGGCAGCATCGGTAGAATCAACAAAGGTGGTATCTGACTGGTGTGGCTATTGTTACTCAGAGACCAGGGGGCCTCCTTCTCAACTCCTGAGGTCAGAGGCAGCAGTCTCTGTTCGTACTTTGGCAGTATTGCACTTTTTTTGTTTTTGCTCTGTCAGATGTCAGACCAGGTGTGTTTTCACCATTGATCTTTCTCATCTCGTCTAAAATGTCATGCATCCAGTTCCAGTTTGTGATTACATTAGGGACTGCTTTACCCTTTATACCAGCCCTATGGCTAAAGCTGTTAGTCAGACCATCCTGCAGTGTTATGCATTGTGACCTTTGAGATCTCTATTGTTCATTATAACATCATTATCGTGCGAGAGTGTCAATAACACCAAAACTGTTGGGCTAATTTGTTTGAATGGCTTTTTAACAGGTCTCTGAGCTCAGCAAATGCTTGCTAACATCAGGTATGGCCACGTAATCTATTAAGAAACCATTTAAAAAGCTTGCCTATGGAATTTCTACAACAGTCTTTGTGTTCTAAGAAAAAGTGGGTACCTACAGAAAAAACTGAAATTCAATGTTACAACTTAGACTCAACGTTTCAAATGAAGAAAGAAGATGTTTTGTTGTAAAAGGAAATGATGTTCATAAATGTTTTAAAGGAGTTAACATTGACTTTGAAGGTTTTTCTGACTAGTACAGAACACTTGTGTCCAAATCCCTGGAGAGCTCTCTTGTGTTTTTCTCCTGTGATGATTTGTGGGCAGTAAAATGTCTCTGCTGGTTGAATTTATATAGTTTATTGCCTCATGAAGCTAATGAGGAAAGCCTGTTTGGGTAACAAAACTCAGTGGTGCTTGATGCAGTTTATTCTTGCATGAATTTATGAAGGATATTACAGAAGAACAGTACTCTGTTTTGTATATGTCAGGATTTTTTAGATGATTATGTTTGGATACGTAGGTCATAGACATATTTGCAAACTGTGTGCCATCCGTGCATAAAAGATTGGCACACCTAAAGCAAAAATGGCCACTGGAAATATTTATAAGGCACTTTTCACAATGTGGAGCAGATAGCAGGAGAAATGTTTTCTGACAGCAGTAGCCTAAAGAACTAACAGACCACTTTCTAAATCTATTAATTTCGAAGCATTCTCTTCTAAAAACTGCCTGCCTGATAGTAAAAAAACATAATTTTATGGCATTCTGGTATAGTTTCTGATCTACTAATATTCAAATTACCATGAATGTGTCTCTTTTCTCTAACAAACAAGATACACCACAACACTTTTGTTTACTACCTGTCTAGTAGCTCTGTGAATCTTTGCTACGGTGAATGGAAGCAGCAGAATGTCTTAAAGGCAGTCAGTGTCAATGTTGGCAATACCTAAGCATAGTTTTCAAAATTTATTATCAATCATTGCATACATTTTATACCTCATGATGGGTTAGTTAACTGTAGTGCATGAAATAAGCGATTTCAATGCTAGATGTTACTTTTAGCTCACTTAACTTCAAAACAAAACCTAAGCACCATTTTGGCTTTTACATTTGAAAATAGAAAAAAATGAAAATAAAAAAAGACCTCAATACAAAATATAAGCACATAGATATTGGAAATAGCTGAACAGGAAAAGAACAAAACGCTAACCAAACAGAGTGAGAGCACATTAGACCACTGACCACCAACTCATCATGCTGTCCAGTCAGCAGTTATTAAAAGCAACATCTAATTAGAGGTAGAAATAAGTAAAATACAATATATAGAATCTAATTAATATATCAATATTTAAAACTATACCAGTCATATAAACTGTTTACATTGACATCACATACATCTGCAGAGGCAACAGCTCAGAAAACAAAATGAAACAATTTTTTTGTTTTTTACAAACGATCAAATCGTTCAACTTTTTGAATGAACGGCATTAATAATTTTAGTATCCTGGCATACAGCAATTTCCCTTGACTTCATAGTAAGTCTTTCAGCCTTAGCCGCAACTCAATCTCCTCAATTGTCAAGTTGTTGTTTTTTTCTTCTCCATTGGTAAGGTTACTAACCACACTGTATCCAGGCTGTCTTTAACTTTTTTGTGCGTGTTCACAGAGAGCGTGGGTGAGTGAGTGAGTGAGTGAGTGAGTGAGTGAGTGAGTGAGTGAGTAATTTGTTCGGGACAGAAAAATTACTATGAAAATCCACATTGGCTATAGTCATTTTAAAATCTCACATGGCTTACACCTTCAGATATTGTATTTGTCAACTTGTCCTCCAGTCCTTGTCCATGTTTCTAGTTCTTTGTAGTAATCTTACTGTCAAAACATAACACTAAAGACACAAATTCTCAGACAAATTAAATTCACTGGACCGTAAATGTAATTTGTAGTTATTAAACCATGGGGTGGTTGGGTCAGCACAGTAACAAAACCTGGAAGGCAAAAAAGCCAAGCAGGAGAAATGTTATTACCATGCATGAAGGGTTATTAAGTTCACTGATGTCTGCCACTTTTAACATTATGTGTGTTTTTGATGTTTCTGTTGTTTGTTACTCAAAATGTCACATTTAACTTTACCTCAATGGCTGCGCAATCCTTTTAAAGTCAGTTTTAATTGTTTCTTGAACTTGACTTCGCAAATCATACAGGAATATAGCAGCTTTGCAAGATAAATTTGGCTTTAACTTTTCACAAGGTTGTACATTTTCTTTGTTTTCTAACATTCATTACAGTGGATGTTTATATTATGTTAGTTTAATATATCTATATCTTAAACATCTATAGTTAGATCTATTTGCAAAGAAACAACTAGACAAAGATGTTTAATTAAAAGATATGAAACGGGTAGGTTTTTTATCAGTCAGTTAGTTTTATAGTTTTATTCTTTGCCAAAAGAGACAGGTTTTTTATAAACAATCTCTTGTATTTGCTGTTTTGATATCAGGTCAACATGAACATCATATAATTCTTATTTTACGTTGGCATTTTAAGTTTTTTATGTCTTACAGGAATAATATTTATTCTATTTTGTGTTTATCAATACCACTTTTTCGCTGGTCCTCATGTTTTTTTGTAGTTATTATTAGACTCATCTTCGAGCACCACAGCTGGTGAAATATGACACCAATGCTCACCAAAGGACTGCCTGATGGGGAGCAAGGAATGAAATTAGCAAAAGCTTGAGAAACATAGTATTTTGTTGTGTATCCCAGAGAGTTGCTCAGTTCCTGTTGTGGCTTGCAAGTAAGTGGCATAAATACAGCCGTAGGGGGTTCATTGTCAAAGTGCAGCACTAACCTCAGGCTTTCAGCATGACATGCAAAAAAGAGATGGCACTAGACAAGAGTCTACGATTGCAAGCTTTCCACAAATAAGTGAAACTTCTTTATTTGAAGCTTGAAGACTAGTAGGGAGTGCAGCAAGCCAAATTAATTACTACTTGAACAATTCTCAACAGTATTACCTAAGCTGACATTTTATGGTATTTTGGGACATTTAATTTGGGTTTTGACCAGGCCTCTACCTTGGGGTTTAATTTGCATATGTTCATTTGTGCGTATTGACTTAGGGGTTATGAATTATGTCAACAGCTGGTGTAAGTATGAAAGTATATCCACATGTTAACATGTTTTTAGCAATACAAACTGAGTTTTTTATTTAAAGATACAAAATTTAGAAGTGAACATTTTGGGTTGATTCAACAAACAGACGGTTGGATTTGTGCAATCCATATTGATTTATATTGGGTGATATATTAAATATATATTAAACTGTTTTTACTATGTGCTTAACAACACTAAGGAATAATTATATAATACAATAGTATTTATTTTTTCTACAATGCTTCTTTCCCTAAAATTAAAAATATTAAGTAGGCTTGGATAAAATGAAAACATAAATATGTTTTGAGAAAACCCAAAAATAAAGATAACTATTGCTTTCCATACTGTTTACACAGGAATGTGTATGTTGAACGTAGCTCTAGACTTTGCTATATACATAGATTAGGCTGTTGTACAGATCATAACAGCTGATAAAGCTCCTATGACTGTCCTATGACTTCTCTAACCCAATAAAGGTTTTCCTTATCTTTTAGCATATTAATTGGGTAAAACTAGGTGAAAGGTCAGAGATTAGGTTTTTGAGTACACACAACACATTTCTTTCAAATTATTTATGATTTATGCGTATTAATTCAAAAAGTACCAGATTATTTGTATAACTTGGACTTTCTATGTTCGCAGGGCATCAACATAGTTGGTCCTTCTAATGCGGAGTCTCAGCCTCATATGCCTTGCCCTGCCATGTACCAACTGGATGTCGTCTTGAAGAAAGGGAAAAATCTCGCCATTCGTGACCGAACAGGTAGGACACCAGTTATTCCTCTTATCTTACACGATTTGAGGTTAATTTAGAGGGAGATTGCTAAGAAGATCTTTCTGGAGACTAGTCATTTTTTCTGAGGACAGGGACAATGCCATCCCCTTTTTAATTTCTAAACCTTTGGTCTTTAGTTTGAGGCCTCAAGGGTGGTGTTAGGTCTAACACACCTAAATCAAATGGTTAAATCATACCCCCAATCAAGTTCTCCAGAGTGTTGCTAATGACCATGTTATTTGACTGAGGTAAGCTGAAGCAGACTAACATTTAAAAGTTGGGATGGATTTAGGTATCCTTGTTTTATACATTATAGTCAGTGTTGCAAACACTGGAAAACTTACCTTAGAATGGTAATATTCTCACTAAAAATTCGGTTTAGAAATGACTTAATATCTTTTCTATTGTCAAAAAAATCAAAATGACAAAATAGCAGAAGATTAATTCACTAACAACACAACCTTTCCAGGCAGTTTATACTGTACACAAAACCCCATTTACTTTCCTAAGCCTGATAAGAAGCAAGTCCCCAGAGATGTACACATTTTTTATTAAAAACTATTTTTCAATGAATAGGTTTGACTCTTATGTTTTATGAAAAACAAATATCTCGTCTTTACTATCATGGCTTATAAATGGATATTTTTGTTCAGTAGCTACCTCTCAAACAAAGTTAAATAAAGCAAATGAACAGCTTGTTGTCTCACCCCTTCAGAGTTGAATTACATGCTGATGAGGAAATTGGTTGGTTTATTAATCTGAATCAGGTGTATTAAAAAGGGATGCATATAAGAGTGGGATAATGGACAGATCTAAAGATCTAGAGTTATGCATCCCTGATCTTCGGCTCAAATTAAAGCAGGGTAAATACAATTTGGAGGCTTGAACAAAAGAAAAACAATAATTCCCATCCTTCTGTTAGGTAGAAAGTTTGACACTCATAACCACTTCATACTACTACAAATCTGCCTTGGACTGCCAAAGGGAGCTTCTTACTAGCTATTTGTTACTGTACCATATACAATTATATGATCAGATAAACAGACACTGATGTTTTTTTTGGTATTTTGAAAGGTTTTACCCAAAAGATTACTGCAGGTTTGAAATCTTCTTTTAAGCCATTCATCTACAGCTTAATTGCTTTACATTTTGGCAAGACAGAAATGGGGTGAGAATAACTTGAAAGTAATTTTGAAATGAATTAACAAAATGTGAAATATTTTATTAAATGATGATAAATGTAGTTGAATGGCACAGAAAAACATAAAAAGATCCATCAAAAAACGTAAATCCTCAGGTTGTATTTCCTGTCTTTGTCTTTCTTTGCAAATCTACACACAAATGTCATAAGACTGCCTTGAGTCAGGAACAGGAGTCGTTAAATTGTAGCAGGTGGAAGATTATAGCTCATATTTGCCATGTTTGTTGCTGCTGTCAAGCATCTTTTCAACTATCTTCCGTACATCTTATCAGAAACATCACGTTGTTTCTCCAGAGCCCTAACCCTGTCTGAGTTGTCATATCTTGGATAAAAACAGATTAGCCTCTGTGTGGCCCTGATTCCTGTAAAACACTACAAGGAGAATCTTGTCACCAGGTCTTTAGTTGTCATTCTTGCTGTTCATTTATGTATATGGGTGGGTGGTTGAAAACGTAAAGCTGTGATCCATAAACATTTCTTTCTTTAAGGCATCCTGCTTGTAAATAAAAGAATGCTGACATAAGAAAACTTGTAGAAATAAAGTTTTTTACACATTGAGGCGTTTTAATCCACGTTAGCGCTTTAAATCACTAAAACAACTAAATTAATCATAAAATTGTTTCTGCTATGACAAATTGTATGAAATATCTGCCTCTCTAAATGCTCTGCATCATTGTCTCTGCTATTTTCTGTTAGTGTACCTTGGAGACAGTAATATTGAAAAATGTCACATGGAAATTTAACCATTAGGTGTAAGTGGGTCTGTTTACAGTTATTTATAAACATATTGGAACCCCAAAATCAAATGGCCATTTGCTATTTTGTAAAAGTTATGTCAACAAATGCCAATGTATTGTATTGCAGAGGTGATGACTCTAATCACATGACTTGGACTCAAGTCAGACAAAAGTCATCAGTATTTTGACTTAAGACCTCCCTTTAAAATATGTTGAGAATTAACTTTGAGCTTCAAACCAATGACTTCTGTACTTGAAAAGACTTCATATTTCCACCAGATTCTACATTTTGAAACATGTTATTTATATGGTATGTCCTATTCAAACATTTCGCTCTTTAATATGTGATTAGCATTAAATGTATTGCACACACACCAATAAATGCCTTTAGACAAAGAAAAGAAAATGTGCCGAAAGTAGGGAAATTTGAGCGGAATAGTTCGTTTTCCACCTGTACTGAGCATGCGCATGACGGTGACTCTGTGATTGTTGGTAAAATGTAATGAGCTATTCGATTGGCCTGTGTGAATTTGATTGACAGATTCATCAGCCAATGGTGACGTTTGTTGACCTGCGCTGTCAGATGAGTCTCAAAATTCCCCGCAGCGGATTCTCTCCCGGATGCAGCGAGTTTCACAAATGAGAAACGGGTTTCTAATCCACATTCAGTGATTCGTGTGACCGGTGGATTTAGATTACAAGTGGAAGTAAAAGTTATATTTGTGAACCAGAATGTGTGCATTTGTGAAACAAGTCGTGTGCATTTCCGAATTTATATTACAAGTTTGCAAAAAATATATATTTGTGAAACGGAGCATGTGCATTTGTGGAAAACACTGCATGAGTTCATTTTTTTTTGACTAATCTGACCTCATAGATAACTGGTAAAAGGTGAGCGGTGTCCATTTTAGAAAGCAGATATTGTACCTGAATATAGGAACAGTGTTTCTCTGTCGGTACTTCTCTGTCTCCGAAGTTTAATTAAACTGTGCAACATAGAGTTGGGATATTTAAATTATGTTTTTCTCTCAATTTGTAAGGACAGCAGTCCATATTTCATCACAATATGAGAGAAATACAGTAATACCATAGAACACGTGGTCTATTGTTTAAAATTAGCATATAATTGCACAATTGTTAAAACAAATAGTCAACTGGATGTTAAATTCCAAGTTTCAGACTTGAGACCTGGTTTAACACTAAAGAAGTTCCAGTTTTGGTTGATTTCGGCGCCACTGTGGCTAAAAGCGGTAGTGTTTTGCTTGACTAATACTGCATTTCCCATGAGGACCAGCGCATAGCATCGTAAAATCCTAATCTGGTCGCTTGCAGTTGGATTGAAGTACATTTATGTTTCCAGTGGCTGTGTGAAGGGTGAATAGGGCTAAGGTAATGAATCTAATTGTAGCAAAACAATGTCACATGATAATGTTGACAACAACAAATGGAGGAAGTAATGTATGCCGTAATGCAGTCAGGACATTTGTAGTTGTTTTGTGTGGCAGGGTTCCTGCCACCCTTCTCAAAGTTGCTTAAGTGATACGGACACCCTCGGGCCATGACGGAGGGGTCATTCAACATATTGACTGATTAGACCAGATAGACACAGAGGGAGCAAGGAAAACATATACCAACAAGTATAACTGATCAATGTAACTGAACACAGTTAGCTGAAGAAGGAAATTCAATGCCCGATAACTAAAGATGATTAACAATAAGCAAATCACAAAACAGTAGAGAATTTATGTCAAAATAAAAATAAACATTTCATGGTTTCCCCCCTTGCGGAACTTCAGATGGTATCATCCAATTTTTCAGTTTGATTGCATTGCTTCAGCCCAGTTGAAGGTACTCCCAGAAAAGAAAGCACCAAGAATATTAATTGTTTGACAGAATTTAAAAATACAACAGTTGTCCAAGTGTGCATGCTACAATCAGAGCTGATATATATTAATAGTTTCAAATTAAAATAAACAAGACCCATGTTTTTATGCTGCAGTAAATTTGATATATATGATAACTCAAAATTAAAGAATGTTGGTGTGTGGGGTTACCAACCGTGTGACTGCAGGTGTGGCCATCACAGTGACACCAGACCAGTCCAGACCAAATTCAAGTCTTATCTTGACTGAACCTTGGCAAACACTGCCTTCTTTACATGTGCAAAGAAAGTTGAGGACTAACTAAAAGGGCTTGAAGCTCTATTGCAGTAAATTGTAGTGCTGGAATGTATGTTGTACATTTGGAAAAAATGTTTAAAGGCCTTTATTTTCCTCCCCATTTACAATTATGCTTTTTAGTTTTAGCTGGCATGTCGCAATCTGCTGCATGTCCAGTAAACCTAAATGACAAAACTCTTTACTCTTCCCTCCTGATAGGGCTGTACAACAACATGCTTCTACAGCAAGAATAAGAGCCAATAGTTATCATTAAAAGGAGTTTTGAGATGGGCAAACAGCTATAATTAAACAGCTTTAATGAGCAGTTGTGCATAAGATGTGTTAGAGATGTGTAAATATGTATTTGCTTTGAGCCAAGGCATTTAAAAAAATGTATTCTGATGTTAAAAATTAAATGTTCTCATTTTCTGAATAAAACCTACTACCCAACATCAGATCCTTTCTGCTCATGGCTTAAAAATGAAATGCAACATTGTTTTATCTTTGCCAAAGATTAAGGCAAAATCTGAGAACTGGCACCTACTTGCTTTTGTTTCATCTTTAGTCATCCTCCCTCCTTTTGTAGCTTGTTCTGAAGTACTTGCTTTGCATTATCTTTATTTCTGTATATCAAGCTGAGCTGCAGAAGACATGATCTCATACATGATATTGTCTTAGAAATTGGATTTTAATCAGAATCATGTTTGGTTGTGTTAAAAGTTCACTTGTGGATAATTTGATTATGTTCATTACAGAGAAGAGGCACATTTGTAATTACTCTAACTCTGAAACAGGTGTTCAGGTGGAATGCCAGCTTCTCACGATAGAGTGACTTGGATGAAAAATCCTTTCTAGCAGACTGCATTCTGGGTAATAGGAAGCCCTACAGCTGCAACCATTAATCAGTCCTGACATTACATGAAGCGCTGGAGGTCTATCAGACACAGAAACCCACGCAGATCTTTTCTTTGCAGCTTCACAGTACTTCAGCTGTATGTGTGAGTCTGTTCTTGTGCGCGGCTCAAGCATGACTGAAGGTTTTATGGTGGCCTTTACTGCTTTTTCGCATCTCTGGTACTCTGTTCTCTGACAAGCATCAGTGAGCCTCCACCATGCTGTGATTCTTAATCAGATATTTTGACGGGAAATACGTTGGTGTAGGTTCTCCTATAGTGTTTAGTGAACCACTAGAGATAGGTAATCAACATCCGAGGTAAATGTGTAAATGCTTATATATCTGTTAGTTATGCACTAAAAATAGCCTTACATATTTTTTTTCCAAAGTACTTTTTTAATTATTTCTATTTAATGTCAGCTGTTTTCATATTTCATACCCTTAGTTGTTGAAAAGTTTGTTGTAGTATCTCTAAGGATATCTAACCTTAACCTGTTGACCAGACAAGGAAAATTGCAAATTTTTCTTGACAAATTTCTTAACATTTTCAGTCACATTTAGGAAAAATGCATTTTGTTCTAACAACACTTAGTAGGCTGTAATGTTGGATTTTGAGGTTGAATGTGAATTCCCAGTCCTAATTTTGGTACGTCCTACCTCTGTCATGAGGGTGTTATTTACAGGGTGTTATTTTTATATTCATTCAAACTAAGGTTCCTAAACCTAAATTAATGAATTGGAATATCTCACCTGAGGTTAAAGAGATTATATTTCAGTAGGACAAAATTTCTGCCAATGCCACTGTATTAAGGCTCTGTAAAGAGAATTAAAACCATTTTGAAGTTTCTGCAGATTTGTAATAATCTACAGATCTTTAATTAAAAATTCAACAATATGTGTCTTGTCTTTTTACACCATAAGCATATTGTTTTTGTATTTTATTGTGTTTTTGCATTGTTTGGATTTTATGGATTGGATACATTAAAATGGAAGCTGCTAGTCTGCTGCTCCGACCTCAGCTGAAAGAGGGAGAACAGCATTTTATAGTTCAGATTTTTTTAAAGCCTCCTTACAGATTTAGCTTTTTTGTCACAACTAATTATTCTAGATCATTAAATAAATGGGGTACCAGACGAGGATAACTTGAGTGAATTCAAATAAAGATTGTTTCTTTATTAAAGACAAAAAGTCCCAATGTGAAAAAATAGAAATATTCTGGGGGCAACGAGAAGGAACTTTTTAAACCTATTTTTCCCATTGCATCTAAACTAAAACCTACTTATCATCTCAGTTAGATAAAGACAAGAAATCAACAGCCAAACATGATGGTTGTAGTGTGATGGCCTGGGTTGGTTTTGCTGCTTCAGAAACCTGGTGTGAGGTGGATTTATTCATTTCTGAACTTTAACATGATTAAAAGAGCAGGGTAGGTCAAACTTATTGTTTTTTTTCATCTAGGGCCTGGATGGTTTGGCTCTTATAACAAAAGGTATTTGATAAATGTGGGAAGAATAGGGGTGTCATAACAGTGTCATAACTTTTTATCCACAGGTATTTTTAGAGGGTCATATTACAATTTCCTCTGAAATGTAATAGCCTGCAGGAATTTCATTAATGAATAGATTGGCCACTACTGACAAAGAACTGTTGCTGATTAATGGGGATTGAGTAGACCAGATAGTGATGCTGAAAATAGGAAAGTTAAATATTTAGCTGGTTTAAAATCATGAGAAATAATGAGATGCTCTAGCTCTGTATGAAGCAGCTGCATCCCCACAGTATACTTAGCACTAAAGGATGTGTGTGTGTGTATCCAGTACATCAAACAGTCCCAGTAGTGCTTTGGGAACTATTCTTATCTTTAATCCAAAATGACATTAGAGTACAAACCCACACAAAATTATATTCCAGATTTCTTTTGATCTTCAAAATCTACTCGTCCTGTCATTTCCAGGTTTTTGCCAAAAGGCTCTTGTGTTAAACAGATGTTGAGATTGCTGTGTATTTTCCCTCCAGTCAGCACCCTCCTGTCAAATACTATATAAACTCAACGCAAACCTCAATAACATTGTTTTGCCATGCCAACTTATAATTGTCTTTATATTATATGTTGCCAATTGCGGCTTTATACTGTTAAAACAATTTTTTTTATAGCAGCATGGCTAAATAATAATGCATATCACATTAGCTACATCCACAATCATATTTTTATATCAGAAAGTAATACAATAAGCAACATAATTTTTTGTTTTGGGCTTCTATTAAATTATTTGCCACATTTGCTTCATTTTTTTCATTGAGTGTTGCAAGCTTTTCTCTCCATTCAAAGTTTTTAAAGCTGTGCGAGAGCCACATACAGGTATAGGTCTGTAATAGCATCTGAATGTTTAATCTAATGTGAAGTATTCATCATATGTGTAAGCTGAAACTTGAAAGTCTAATGATTTAATTTAAATGCTATAGCAGTTCTTTGACTGAGCAAGAGCTTAATATATCCAAGAAAACATAACAACACTTTAGAAAAAAAACAACAACAAATAAAAGAGCTTTCATCTTTTCTCACACATATTTCTGAAAAGAAATGATGATCCAACTTAAGTGTATTTGCCAAGTGTCTAAGAGGAATAGGTGAATATTTTATGCAGTAAGTTATATTGCAGGAGTTGATTTCACTGCTAAATATGAAAAATATGACATTAAACACGTTTAGCAATACATTTACTGTATCTGAATTCATAAGATCTACTATTTAGTTGGTAATATATGATTAAAAGAAAAAAAATATGTGTGCGTTTTAATTTTTGTTAAGTACATCTTGCTTATACTGGGTATGAACCTATAATCAATTCACAACTGCCTTTGTTCTTTGTTGAATGGATTCAGCGTGTTGTTAGGAATACCTAATAGACATTTTGATCCAAATTGGCATGATTACATTGCCTAGTTGCTAAAGACCTGGCTACACCATATAAGTTTAATCTCTTGATGAATATGAAAGCTTTTTATCTTCTTTTAATAATTTCATTTATAAAAAACACCCTTCAGTCTGGCTCCAAATGTAATAACTGTTTGCTTGGGACCCTTGGCACCCAGCAAAAAAGTTTTTTTTACATCAGTGTAAATTTTTCTTAAAGTTTTCATTTTAAATATGTCTAATTGAATTTTTTTTTCTTATTCATTGGCCTTAAATTACACATCCTTTGTTAAGAATAAGATAAGAACCGTATACATATATTGTATGAAACACATTAAGATACTTCATTTGGAAGTTGAATAATTGTGTTACTGCCAGTCACTGGAATAATAAATAGTAAACCTTTTCTTATCAGACATTTTTTTATTCACATGACGTAAATAAACATTAAACCGCCTTTAAGAATATCAACAAAGAGTTAGAGAAGGAATGTTATAGGAAATGGTCTGTCACTCTGAAATGGTAAAACTGTTGTCAAATCAATCAGTGTTTGGGTTTTGGTTTTTGAATTTTTTCTGTGAGTTTTTTGTGTTAATAATTAAATATGTAAATATATTTTTCTTTTATTTGTTATTTAAGGTGTAGCCATGTGTTTTGTTTTCTATAAAGTTGTTAGTTGTTCGTTAGATACTTTTTAGGTTTTATATTTTTCCAGATTTTCTCACTCGCAGTTTGGCTTCTGTTTTTATTAATATTCTTCCAGTTTCTACATTACACATGCATACCAGTAATCAAGCTCATTCAGGCTCGACTCGGCTTGATTCCACCTCAACATCACCCGTTTTAACACCCTGAGTTGATCATCTAGTTTAGGTGTGTCAACTCGGGGTTGTCTGACAGCAGACATCCAAATTTTTTACATTTAACAGAGATGTAGGGCAGGAATAGATAGTGTCCTGGTTTAAAGGTGGTAGTCATACAAATGTGGGTATAACTAAACAAATATGTAATTTCCCGTTGCCTGAGGAACAACCATGAAACTAACAAGAGTGAATCAGGAAGAGAGAAAGATCACTAGTCATTATTTCCACAGCAGAACTTTACTTTTAAAATGGTTTGCATCGTCCGAATAAATGAGCACATTAGTAGTCGAGTACTCATGTTTTTTTCTCAGTTACATAATTGATCATCTAACCAAACCCAACAGGTAATACTGTCTTTGGGACAACATGACGTATTAAATTTGAGTATTTTCTAATTCTAAATTTGAAGACTAAACATTTATGTCTATAAAAACCGTAACACTGAGTTGGTTTACTGGTGGTACTTTTGTTAAAGCTAATTATTAATATGTAAGGGTTTCCTATACAATGTTCCATTTGTGCTTTTAACAGGACCACTTTTCTTATCCTCTTGACTCAGGTGTCCAGAATGGCAGTCAGGTTTAATAGCAAAGAGACAAGGAGAGCAGTTTTTATGGTTGATTTCCCATTAGAAGACAGAAATGTGTGCTTGAACACAGAGAGACACTCGTAAAAAGAGGTCTACCATCAGCTTTGTGTGCTTGTACCACACCCAAGGCAATGTTACCTGCTGTGTCCTCTGCTGTGTGCTGTCATAAACAGATTTATTTTTATTCTTAGCTACCGTCACACTGATTTATACTTCCTTTCAACAGGAGTCATACAAAATTGAAGATTTTGCACTAATCAAACTAAGAAGCATTACTGTAAAATGTTGAACCTTGTTGAAATTCATAATTCCAACAAACCTGCAAACACCAGCACTAACTGACCAAATAATCTTTTATTTAGCTTAAACCTCATTTTCACAATTTACATTACATTTACAACAATTATCATTGCAGGTTTCTAGGTTACTGTGTTGTAGATGTTGTATTATACCCAGTCTTCTATTCCAGACTTTCTATTTCATGCTCTCATGCAAGTGGATATAACAGTCAATGGTACCAAAGTCTATTAAACACATTTGTCAATAATTCCTCATTTCTGTAGAGCTTATTGAGCTTACAAAATATTTGTCTTATTGACCCCAGTAGCTCTCAGTGGTAAGTCCTTCAGTCATTTCCAAGCCAAATTGGTAAAGGTCTCATTTGAGTGAAACAAAAATCTAAGCAGATAGCTGAGATTTTTTATCCAGAAGGTGGTTCCTTTCCTCTTCTTCTCTGTGCTGGACCCACTCCTGCTTGTTTTCATACATCACCCTCCTACACTGGCTGCATTTTCCATTTCACGCTCCTCAGTATGTGAGCGTTATGGCCCCATAAAGCTGGCACTGTGGGATGCAGAGCCTGTGAGTCAGTGATGTGTGTCTGGGTAATATTGACCTGGGAAAGGCAAAGGAAGACGGCATTACAAAGGAAAAGACTTATTTTAGGCGAGCGTATCTTCCAGCTAAGTTGTGGTTTGGGACCATTTCTCGTTTTATTATTTAATTTAAATGATATCAACCATGCCTTTTAAATTGTCATGTCTTTTGTAGAATCCAATAAATTTAGCTTTTCAGCTTTAGCAGTCTTTTAGAGATTTGTAAAGGGTAACAGGCAAAAATACATGCAACCATGATAGCTTTGGTTATTAGAGCATACGTGTGCATGGGTGTGTGTGAGGTTTTCTAAATGTGAGGAGATCTTTTCCCAGCAGGTGCCTGTTAGCACATATGCTGTTCTCACTAGCAGTACAACATTGACATCTTTTATTTAAACGCATTGTTTTGTCTCGTTTTTATGGCAATAAAATACGTTTATATGTTCATAGTTATTTGACAAGATAGGAAAGTCGGTTATTGACATCTTTGTTCTCTAACTGACATTAATATGCATGAAGATGGCAATTATGTGGGAGTAAATAATTTACTAATTAATGATTGAGAAATACACTATCATAATCACATGACAGATGAAAAGGTAGTGAGACTTATCATGTCTTTGGTGCCTGACATTATTAGAAAATACAACTTAACGTGAATCAGTTTTGAAATGTTTATTCAGTGCCTTGCAAAAAATATTAATACAGTTTAAACTTTTCCAAACTTTGTCCTTTGTTGCAAAAACAAACATTAGTTATTTGTTTTATTAGGATTTGATATGATTGACCAGCACAATATATTCCATAGTTGTGAAGTGGAGGGAGTAGCTTCCACTTTATGTAAGAAATAATTATCTTCCTTTTGAATGTTTTTGTTACTATAGTAAAATATATTAAAACTTACATTGTCTATACGTTTAAAAGTAATGTTAAATGTATAGAAAAGTTTAGTTTAATGGTGTCAATTCACAACACATGTTATCTCAAGGTACTTTACAAGAACAATGTTTTTTGCTCAAACACAACTCTGAATAAAAACATGTTCACTATAAACACAACATTTTTTCCTTCTGGGTCTGCCTGATATATTCATAGAAACAATTTTTCTCTTCCTAACTGAATTATTCTTACATGTATTGTTGGATAAGCTGGAGCATTACAGACTTTAAGACAATTCTTCCCTCTAGTGGTCAAAAACAGACATTGCCTTCTGACATATACACCAAAAAGTACACCCTGCAAATGTTGCAGATTAGTAATAATAACAGCAATAATAATTTTGCTTAAATAACAATAATTCAACAAATAGCTGAAAATAATTACAATTCATTAATTCATAGAGCCCTTAACAAGCGATCAGATTTTAAAAACGTAATTTAAAAGTTGTGCTTTAACAATTAATTTAAATGCTAATAGTTCTGTATAGCCTCCAATTAATTGGGGTAGTGTTTCAAATGTAGGGGACTGCAGTGGGGAAGGTTCTTGCTTTTTTGAATTAAATTAACTCTTTTTGTTTACACTGTTTTATTTTTATAATTATTAATAAAAAGTTTTCTTCAACTAATATTGATTTAAATTAAGTTTTCCCGCACAACTTTGGCCTTTTTTTAAATCTTCGCTCATGCAGAAATGTATTATTATTTATTAATCAGTATTTTATATGGTTTTGTTGGTATTTCTTTATAGGTTTCCATTACTTTTTTTTTCCCCTCCAGGGACCAGCGACCCGTATGTGAAGTTTAAGATCGGAGGGAAAGAAGTCTTCAGAAGCAAGACAATCCATAAAAACCTTAACCCATTTTGGGATGAGAGAGTCTGCCTTTTGGTGGAAACTCTCAGGGAGCCACTTTATGTCAAGGTAAGCCTGCTTTTGAGCTTCAATGTCATTATGCAAAAATGTGTATAGTAATGTATTGTAAAATATGTTGTTTTTTTGTATTGTTTTTGCAGAAGGCATAAAAGATTGGCTTTGTTTATCTAAGGTTTTCTTTTATTTTTTTACCCCTTTTAAATTAATGAAACAGGGTTTGGTTCTGCTGACGTTTTATTATCACAAGCACTTTTCTTAGAAGATTGTCCATTTTTTAATACTTGTTTAATACAATTTGAGCTCTACAGTTTCTGTTTTCAAAGAAACTATAACTCCCCTCTTAGACTTTATTGCAACATTAGAGTCAAAGTTTATTATTCATTGAAAATGATTTGAGAAGTGAGAGTTTTCTATTTAATTGTGGATGTCCAAACTTCTTTGACTTTTTGATAAATCTCTGTAACCATAGTAAATGTAATAAGTCTGACATTGGAAGCAACATGGTGGTAATGGTTTTCCTACTAACAGTAACTGTAATTATCTGTAGGTGTTTGATTATGACTTTGGACTACAGGATGATTTCATGGGTTCGGCATATATTCATCTGGAGTCACTGGAACATCAAAGGTCTGCTTGTCTCATTTTTTCTCGTCCTTTTTTGAAACCCTTGTTTTAAGCGGTTGTATTTTTGTATAGACTGACCAGGCACTTTGGGTTGCTTAAGTACACAGTTATTAATATCAGCTTTTAAAAATAAATGATGCTAAGATCTAGTCTGTTTTGAATTATTTCTTAATTTCTTGTTATGCATACAACGTTTTCAACAGTTGTAATGCTTTTTAATGTTTATTTTTAAACATTATTACATTTTCATGTTAAACTTACATACTTGCGTATTTAATTTCCCTTTTGGATAAACAAAGTATTTTAGATTTTTGATTGATTGATTGATTTGATTTGCAAAGCATGAATGAGAACCGTTTTATTCACCCCCTTCGAGTCTGATACTCTGAAAAAACCAACCAAGTCAAGTGAAGACACTGTGGTGTTCTGGTACTAGCCATTTATGGGTTGAAATTAAAAATAATAGGAATGTGTATAATTGGCACATCCATAGAGAGACTTGGAGCGGTTTTGAAGTGTGATAAAAATCTGCTGAAAGATGTAGAAATATATGTTAACAGACTTTGGACTAAGTCTGAACTTTAGCGAGAGAACTGAATTGTTTTCATTTTACTTCATAAAAATAGAACATTTATTACACGGGTTTTTACAGCTATAATGTGAGAAAGGGAGGAAAGTTTGAAGGGAACAAATGCTTTTTACAAGACACCATTGTGAAGTGCTTCAAAAGATTGCAAAATTGCTTTAATTTAGGGGTAGGCAATTCCAGTTGTTCAGGGTCTGTGTCCTGCAAGTTTAAGATGTGTCTCTGTTTCAAGACACCTGAGTCAAATAATCAGATCAGTAGCAGGACTCTAGTTGATTGATACTAAGGAGATAAGTCAGCAATTTTTTTGGACCAGCGAGAAATTTAAAAGTTGTAGGACACCGGCCTTCGAGGACGGAGTTGTCCACATCTGCGTTAATTAAACCGGAATTTAAATTCTCCAGAACAATTTTTGCTTGCCATTTAGTTTCCTACATATTTAAGTGCTAAAAGAATACATATTGTTTTAGGAATCTGCAGGTTTTTATGTGTTGGTAAGCCCTTCCCAGACTGGGTTTGTTGCCCAAAGCTCACTCTTGTAACTCACTGTAACTTTGAATTCAATTATAAATGTACTTTGTTCTGTCTTTCCATAAAAATGTAACATAATGAATATCAGATTATTATCCATATCTATTCAATTTTCTTTATCAGTACTAGGAGGCTATAACTTTTAGCAATTAGGTGTGCTTTTTTTTTCAGACTCTTTTTTTCTGACAATTTTGACAGTTTTCACACTTAAAAAAAAAAGAATTGCAAAAATTAATAAAATTAAACTAAAAGTTGTTGCTGGATTATTTCTTGATACAATTCAATATTTATACCAGAGTTTTTGGCAAAATGTGAAAGAAACCCTTCCTTAGGAAGTGTGCATACTTTTCCCAACACTCCTTTTAAGTCCAAATCTGATTCTACCTGTAAAATGTTCGCACACCCGCAATCATTTGCTTCAAAATATAATTGGCTTTCCAAATGTATGCAGAAACCCTCACTCCCTGCATGCTGCAATTGCTGAGCAAACTCTGCACTTGTCACAAGCCAATCCCTTTGTTAAAACCTTCTTAAGAAACAGTTCTGTCACTTGCTGAATATCCTGAAGCACCCTGAAGCTTTCTTTACAAATGAACATCTCTACTTAATGCTCTTCACAATTTGCTTAATGGTTTATTTTGGTCCAGTCCAAAAAAGCCTCTAAGGTACATATGATGCAAAAAAAAACAACACACAATTCATAAAGCTAAGAAAGGGAAGGAACATTTTTTGAAAAAGCAATTATTTTTAAAGCAGCCATTTCTTCTTCCTAATTACCGGTAGTCAGAATGGCCGACTGATATCTGCTTTGTTGTCATTAACACTTCAGGCTAAGGTAACCGTAAGGCATCAAATAATTAAGTTGGTTTATTTGTTTTTTTCTTTCTTTCAGTAACTAAGCAATTATTTGCTGTTTAATCTGACCAATCTTCTACTAAGCAAGACTTACTGCGAATTATTACAGTAAAAACTGAGACATTAAAGTTTGTGGAAAGCCTTTTTATTGTTGTTCAAACGTTCAGCTTTGACTTTCTACATGTTTGAGATTTGCTTAACCAATAGAATATTCCTCTAAATGCCCTTTTAGTTCTTACTTTTTATATGAAAGTCTTAAGTGTTTGCAGTGTTTGCCTGTTTGAGTATAACGTTTTTCATATTAACATGTTGGGATCTCCATCACTGTAGGACACTTGATGTTACACTGGAGCTGAAGGATCCACATTACCCAGAGCATAACCTAGGTAGCCTGGAGCTTGCTGTCACTCTGTCGCCAAAGGAAGGAGACATAAGGGATGCTGTAAGATATTCACATTTTACCCCATCCTATCTGATACCATCAGCTAGTAATAAATCCCCTAACACAGCTCAGTACCTTGCAAAGGTATTTGTTCTCTTGTTTTGTTACAGCGACAAATGTCATAGTATTTTTTGTTAATAATAACACTAAATGGCATATACACTGGGATATAAAAGGAATTGAACAGTGGTTTTCAATGTATATTTTTTTTGTCTTAAGAGTTTTGCCTACATGAACGTTTAGTCTTCTTTATTTCGAATGAAATAAATAAAATCCAACTAACTAATCTAAAATCCAACTAACTAATCTTACTTTAAGAAGTCACTGAACTTGAAAGTAGGGTGTCATTTAATTGCAATATAAAACCAGTTGCTCTATGAAGAAAAACCAGTGAACAAACAATGTCATGAAGGCAAAGGAACACAAAAGACATGTTAGTTGTGAAGAAGTTTAAAGCACTGAAAAGCTGTAATGGGGAATCAACCTAAACTTAGAAGCAAATCAAGGAGAGCATTATTCAGAGAAGCTGCAGTTTCCAAACATCAGACCTTTTTATAAGAGTAAGGACAATAACAGGCAATATGCATCCTGAGCTTTATTAAAAGGATTTAAAGAATACCAATGTGTCAAAGTGACTCAAAGTCCATAAGATTTTTTTTCATAAACAAATTTTATTTATAAAAATCATTCTCCATATTCATTCCACCTTGTGTTTATGTGCTATTTTGAATTGGTCTGTCACATGAAATGAAAGTAAATTTCAATTGATGTTGGGTTGAAATACAATCCAATGTGCAAAAGTTCTGAGTTATGAATATTTTTGCAAGGTTCTGTGTAGGATATCAATATTATGTTTCTTTTATGTTACAAACAAAATTTATAGACAGTATTTTTAGGTGCTTAACGGAATTACAGCGCATCGCAATCGCGTGTAGTTGATGTTGCTCGGCAAAGTGCTGGCTTGTGTCCGTTGTAGCTTCTGGAAACTTTACAAGTCAGCACATACAAAAGCAGGAACACAGAAATATTTTTTTGTTGTGGAACAAACTCTCCATGTTCAAAGAGCACAATATCCCCATTCCTAATTACTTTGGCTCTCTCTCTTGATCTTGAGTCGGAGTTGCATTTATTTCTGTTCAATTATTTGTTTGGTTAATTGGATTCTTACATGTTCTGCTCCAATCAGGTCAGAGTCATGCAGGACATATTTTATTCCTTTTGATCTGATATAACTCAATTCTGCGGTTTATTCAAGGTTCTGCTTCACAGAGCCCTATTTTGACAAAACAAATACCTAAATAACAAATACATATTTAGGTTAAGCATCAGTATGAGTTTTCCTGAGGAAAAAAACCCTGCAGGTTTGAAATGATTCATGTTCTTTTGTTGCCATCTAGTGGTCTGCAAAAGAGGAACACAATTTCTAAGGTTATTATGAAAACATGCAAACTTCAGATTGTGAATTGAAGTTACTGTGCAAAAGTCTTGAGTCACTCCTCAGTTTTTGTATTTTCTTAAAAAAATCTTAAAAAAATGTTTGTTGGTCTTTCAGTTTGTTTGTTTTTTCTATTATAGAATGACATTTTTTTACCTATTTAATTCAATCCATAATCAAACTGTGATGCTATATGATGTAATTGGAGCTTCTAATTGGTAACTCTGGTTCCTTCTTTATTAGGCATGGATACTGTTATTACGCAACGCAGTAGCAGAATTGGTTAGTTGAATTTGTAGGATTGTATTTGTTTGCAAAGATTTGGGGGGTTTAAATGTGTTCCTAAGTTTTTTCAAAAACACAAACTTCCATTTTAAATAACTGAGCTTGTGAAACCTGTGGTGTATTGTTTTCTATATTTCATGTTTGATAAAAAAAAAATGTAATAGTGTTTTGTTTTCCACAACTGTATGTATTAAATCACACATTAGACATAACTTAAGGGACAGACCAGGGGTTTTTGATACAGTTCAGTCCAAAAGTATTAATATTCCTGACAGATTTAAATTTTAAATTAAGATGAAACTAAAACATATTTTTATTACAAAATATTTATATCCTCAGTGTTATTGCCATTGCAGAAAGTTAATTATTGTTCAATTTAGAAAAAACATGTTGAACATTTTAAGAATTATTCTTTAGGGGTATGATAAATTTAATCTGTCAGGCTACACTTTCTTTGCAAATTTATATCTTTACCATCTTAAATGATTATTTATGTGAGCCCTGTTTACTTTTAGTTTAAACTAATCAAACTGAACTGGAAAAAACCTAATTAAGGTTGAAGTTGATACTAAAGCAAAAAGCTTAAAAACACTAATACTTGATGTATTCACAGTGAGTGAACAAATAATTCACATAATGAAAAATAAAAATAAGGATGTATTAACCATAACAAAACTATAATCATGTGTTATAGACTAAAACAACTAACAAAGAATATTATTCATATTATACATGATCCCAACAAGTAACAGAAGAGCTTTACCTAAAAATAGTCTTACTTTAAAGGGAAAAAAAGAGAAAAGATGCAGTGGTTTGTGAAAAGATAGACATTTATTTACTGTTGTATGTCCAACATCAGAAATGGTCTCAGTAAAAGGGTTAAGGTCAAGCTGTAATGAGGAAAAATTATATAAAACTGATTTAAACTTTACTTGGACACAGCAGAAACAAGGTGGATATTTTCGTATTACATGTTATTCTGTGTCTGTGTAACACCAGTTCACAGCAAATGTTTTCTCCAGATCCTTTATAAATCAAACAGATCGTATCTATATACCCGGAAACAAAGTTGAATTGAATACCGGTACTATCCAGAGAAACTAATTAGATCCTAATATAAAGCAAAACATTGAAAGAGATTCCACTTTCAATTTACCCTGATATTGAGTTATTCAGTCATTCTGCACAGTTTGTAGCAACCTCAGTTTGGCACATAGACCTTAAACCTGTGATGTGCTACTACTACTCCTACTACTACTTATTACTAGTGCAATAATAAAACAACTTACAGAGAAATACAAACAGGGCATAATAAATCATTGATTGCTCGTCAACATTATTGAAAGTGTGAAAAATTGTCTCCTTGAAGGACACAGTAGAAGGGTTTTAAAGTTTATGTAAATTTATAATGAAAGCAAATGTAATAAAGATAGTTCAGCATGTGTTATAGAACCAGGTTTTAATGCAAAATAAAGGTGAAAGAAGTTAAATTAATTTCAAACGTTGTTCTTTTCTTATATAGTCTTCTATTTATGATTACATAATTTCTGTAATTCTAGTAAAAATAGAGATTAGAATTGGTTCTTTCTTTTTTTTTAAATAGCTTTTTAGTGACACTTATATTTAATAAATATCACGAAAACAAGAGTCTAAACTGACTAATTAAAGGAATTCAAAGATTTTCAAATTAGTACTCATTATCTTTCAATTGCCATAAACACAACACATCATTCGCAGCAAAGACATAAACAACAGCTGGTACTTGTTCAATAAATGACCAACAATTTGGCAAAATGTAATAAAGGAATTTAAAAACTCAGCCTGGATAGCTCAATTTGAAAGTCACCCAACTCTTGCACTGGGGCTCTGGATTGGAATCCAGGCTCCGGCAATGATATCCAGCATCCAGTGTGGGTCCTTAGGCATACTGTTTGCGCAAATGGCTACTTTGTAAGTCGCTTTGGATAAGAGCATCGGATAAATACAAGTACAAAGATTTAGGTTTGTAGCAAGAGCACAATTTTTTAGACTTCAAAGGGAGCATGTTTTCCATAAAACTCGCTAAAAGCGGAACACTGCAATATTTTCTCATAAAAAAAAAAAAAAAAAATAAGAGCTGTTTTCTGTTTATATTGGATTTACCAACTGAAATATGAAAGATAAAGAAACAGAAAGATAGATTTGCTGTGAGAAAGGCACAGATTTCATTTAGTGTTCACTTTCTGGGTACTTGTCTCTGTCTATGCATTTCATTGTTATATAACTACATCATTACATTGCGCAATAACTCTGCTAATACACTTTCTGCTTATACTGCATGATGGTTACTGCCTCACTTTCCTCATGTAACCCTCACTTTGCTTCAGGCCAGGGTTATTCCCTTTAGCCTTCGTGAGAGGACAGTAGGAGGCACTCTGTAACCCCTGTGTCTCATTTACAGACCAATGTTTTGAGAAGAAACTGGAAACGATCTAGTAAGGTAAACTAAAACAGCATGTCACCCACCAAACCTCCGATTCTGCTGTAACTCCACTACCTAACACTGCACTCCACCTATCCTTCCTCCTGCTACATGAATGGACTGTACCGGCCCTATCTCTCCCATCATCCTTTTCTTCCTTCCACGATGGTTTTTGCATCCATTTTATTTCCCTCAGTTCCCATTGTGTCCTGCTTATTTTCCACAAGCTGCAATATACTTGCTGCTGTCTGCACAAACAGAGGGCATGCTCTTTTGTATGGTTTTTGGATGCTTGTGCAACAAAAGGTTGCCTTTGCCCTAGAAGTTTACTTTAGGGCGGATTAGGTGGGTGCACATCAAGGGTGAAGGGAAGGTTCTCGATATTATCTTATATTACTTTGTTTTGTTATAGTGTTTGGAGGATTTTAAAGAACACTTTCTGTTTCTGTAGAGAAAAGGAATGACTGCTGTTGATGTAAAGCTTCTCAAATCTTTAAGCTAAAACCAGATATTTAAAGTAAAAAAAAGGATTGAATGAGTACCAGAGCTGCAGGACTTAAGTGTCTTTACATTTTATTATATTATTTTGTTATTCCACAGTAAAACGAATAAATACACATTTGCTGTTTTTGTACCAAATAAATATTTAAGATAATAGGCAGGTATTTTAGTGTCTGACAAAGGTAACTTGAGTAAATTCAAAAGCTGTCAACTAATATTGGTTTGATTCTTAGTGGAAACGATCTCATAAACCAACCTACAATCGTGTGAAAAAGTAATCATTCCTTAAACCAAGTCACTATTTTTTGCCAAAAAAATAGGAGGACTTTGATCCCGTTTACTTTACAGAACTTTTTTCCATTCAGCCACATTGAAGAGTTGTTAAGCATTTATATTTAAGCATTTATTTTACATGGTCCAGGTCCTTAAGAAGCACCACACCAGCGTTCTACCACCACCATGTTTTACTCTAAGTGTAACGCTCTTTCTCTGAAATGTGGCTTTAGATGTATAAAGCAGCTTTCACTTTAGTCCCATCCCTCCACGGAATATTTTCCCAACAAACCTGATTGTCAACAAATTTTGGAAGAAGTAGTTTTTGCTTAAGAACTCCCATGCCAGTTCACAAGAATAATTGAACTTGACCAGTCAGTAACTGAGACGTCTGAAAGCATTAGCAATGCCTTTTAACCTTTTCCATACTAACAGTCAGTTGGTTCTTGGTTTCTGAAATGTTTTTTCTTTATGGGTTGCTTTCTGAGAGTATGTAGTCATGTAGTTTACATCTGTTTGTTGTTTGTACAGGTCAGCAAGTAACATGACTTGTAAAACTGTAAGAAACAATGTGACTGATCCCATTAATCCATGATTTAAAACGCCATTAACTTTTTCACATGGTGTCAAGTTGGTATGGTGTTTTTTTTTTAACTTTAACAAAACTATTAGTAAAATGGCAAATGTTTAGACGACTATGATTACCAGTGTCTAATATCAAAGTTTGTTAAATTTAGATGTGACTAAAGAAATAAAAAAATAAATCTTTAAGGGAGGAAATGCTTTAGAGTACTGCTATTTGAGCAGTACACTAAAGCACTATAATTGAGCTGTAATTGAGCTAAACACCTCAAGTATGTGTGCTTCTTCACCTTTGATGTGTGTAATATTGCAGACTCTGTAAGAAAATAAGGTGTTTTGGAATATTGAAGAATAATGCCCAAGAGAACAGCTGGGAAATATTATACTCTGCTTTTCATTGACTGACTGTATTGCATTCTTAAACAATTTTTTTGTTGCTTCCATGAAATACTATTTTGATTTTGTTTTCTGTTTTGCATACTGTCGTTTTATGTATGGCATATGCCCTTTAGTTTGACCTTGTTTTGGGGGATTTCATTGCTGTACTGCCAGGTCTAATGTGAAGCATGCTGATCGAGAGACTTCCTCCTCTTATTTGCTTGTGCATGAATCCTTTTAACCGTTCCTTTTGTCAGCATTTTTTAGCAATATTATTGTTGACAATATTGTCCCCAAAATTGAATCGACTTCATTTGCCCATACCAAGCTTCTTTTCAGGTGCCTTGTGAAGAAAAGGTGTTGTATTATCAACTCTAATGGTGCTTTAACTACAACCCCTGAATCAGACTGAAGGTTTTCCTAACTTAAATTAAAGATCTGTGCTAAGTATGCCAGGTTGGATTTAGGCCCACAAACTTCTGTGAGGTTTTGATGATTTATGTATAAAGTCTAAGACCAGACCCAATCCTGTGACTTATTATTAGACTCAAGTTTACACTGCAGAGTTTTTTTTATTTTCAAGCACTAACAAACACTAAAATTAAGGAAGTCATGGTGCTAAACAGCCTCTCATGAGGCTTTTAACTTCCCAGTTTGACTCTGGAGTTATGCCTTATCTTTAAAAAATACACTTTATATATGTGTGTACTAGACTATTATCACAAAATATAATAGAGCAGAGCAAAAGTATTAATATGTGTATAGCTTTGTCACAGTTTTGTCATGTTACAACCCCAACCATCAATGATATTCATGAAATTTTGACAAAAAAAAGTAGTCTGAAAAGGTAGGCTATTCATAACTGTCAGTATTAGAGTAGTAGATTCACCATCCACAGAGATCACAGCAACAAATCGTTGTATGTGTGTCTTGAGAGCATGTGTGATGAAAGTGGTCTTGACACAAATTTGAAATTGGATTTGGGTCCAGATATTGTCAAGACCATTTTAACACATTAATGTGCTTTTTGTAAATAATTCGGCTTCATATTTTGGTCGTCATCTTGCTGGAATCCCAAGTCTTTTGCAGCTCACAGCATGAATTTGTGCCAACACTACTGTGTGATTCATTGTAAGGATTATGTACAGTGGTTTTTTACACACCTTTTAGATCCCGTTTTTGTGAAAATTTTGAAAACAGTAGTTTATCTGCCTTCAACTTCATAGTTGGGTGATGCATTGTGTTGGTCTAGCATATACAGTTCCATTAAAATGTTTGTGGTTTCAACATGACAAAGTGTGCAAAAAAGTTACGGATACATTTGTAAGGCAATGTAGGCAGCAATACAAGAGTAAATGGCTCATGTTCTGTCAGTACAAAACAGTGACCTCACTATTAGCATACAGCAGCTAGTGACCAGAATTAATGGGAGATGTGGGAGTTACTGCATGGCAAGATGACTTCATTGCAGGGAGCTATTCGCAACTGTTTAATGTCTGGAGAATGGAAATTAAGAGGCTCTGTCTCCAGATCAAAGGCCTGCTCTCACGAGGCAGGGTTTGTTCAGAGTTTAATGAAATTCACCCGCAAAACAAAAGCTATGCTAATAAACTCTTCCTAACAAGGAAGGAGGAGAGACGGTGAGGTAGAGATGGAGGGAGGATTTGTATTTGCTTGACACATAAAGCCTAGATTTTGTTTTAGTAAAGGGTACCAACATGATTCAAAGGGGTTAAATAGGCATTTGAGAGCTAAAAAACTGAAGATGGGAAGAACAAACTTGTAGAATATAGTCTAGATTTGAGCTTACAACACAATTGGAGTAACAAATGTTAGATTGCATATTACATGCAAGTTTAAACCAGATTTTAAGAGGATCGTGTGCAAACTTTTTCAACCGAACGTACAGTTTTCAGGTTGACTCTACGTCACACTCTAAAGATGGAATGCTTGACGGGATGTGAATAGATTACCAGTTCTGTTGAATTATTTGCAGTTGTAATTTGTGACTTTTTTTTTGTTTGTTTCGTTTTTGGGTTGTGTTAATGTGCTTGAGGCTGGTTATTTCCCTAAAGTGTACACTTTTTT
>JAVLVB010000891.1:1754531-1773640 GCA_032876305.1 Orestias chungarensis | reverse complement strand
TATGTGCTTTATTTATTCTTTATATAAATTTGTACGATGAAGCCATTCACACTCAAACACTGACCAACCTTTGGAGTCCTTTGCTCACTCTTGTTCCTGTGTTTGTGTGTGGTCCAGCAACGTCAAGGACATCCACTCAGTGCTTGAGGTTACCGTTTACGATGAGGATCGAGACAGAAGTGCCGACTTCCTTGGTAAAGTGGCTATCCCTTTGCTAAATGTAAGTCAAAGGCAAGATCTATTTGTGTTTCTTTTTTGCCATCCCACGGGAATAATGGAGAGAACGTACAGCAGAGGAACAGAGAGAATAAAAACAGAGGGGGATATAAAAAGCAGAGGTTATTTTTGAAACTCCATTGACGGCACTTATTATTTCTCAAAGTAACAAAGTTGACAGGAAGCAGAAATAAATGGAAGAGCTCAGTAAAAGGAACGGTATGGATTGATAGCTGAGAGGATATAAAGTAAATGGATGAGAGATGAGATGAAAATAAGGGCTGATAGACAGAAAGATCCAACTTGGAGGTGAAAGAAGAATGCTTCTTATACTTGGTAAAAAATATAGATAGTCTGTGAAAGAAGTGCGCACTCTGAATAGCTGCACTTTGCTGAAATGGTGCGATTCCCCAGGATAGTTAATTTCTGTTTGACAGAGCTGAGCTGTGGTAGGTAATGAACAGGTACTTGTCAGTGTTGCCACAGTTGTTTTGGGTTCCCTGTCAGCGCCAGCAGCTCGGGTTCAAAGGTGGCCCGGGGAGCCGATTCAGCCGGGTATTGCCAGACAGACGCCTGTCATGTCCCTCTCCCACAGATCCAAAATGGAGAACGCAAAGCCTACGTCTTGAAAAGCAAGGAGCTGACAGGGCCAACAAAAGGGGTCATCTTCCTCGAAATAGACGTGATTTTTAATGCTGTAAGTCTTTTTTTTTTCTTTCTTTTTTAGAGTCCCCTCCGTGTTTTGTTTTTATACCTCCCACCCCTTATTATCCGCTCACTCTCATCCTCCTCTTGTTCTCCCCACCATTTGCCTCTTTCTATACTGCTGCTGTCTTTATTCTGTTTGCCCCCCCCCCATGTCTATCTCATCCCTCGTCCCTCGTCCTCGTTTTGGCTTTAATTATCGAAGACTCCCTCACAGCAGCCTTTGTTAGCCCATTCACCATCGCTGTGTGTGTCCTACAGCGGCCATCTTGCAGCTCTGCCTCCTGCTCTTCCTCTCTCTCTTTCTCAGTAGCCTCTGACACGAGGCGCACTCTATATGCATGTACTGCTATGCTGTCTCAGCTGTCAATACGTTTGAAATAACCAAGACATTGCTCCTCATTATAACATTTGTGATACTTTGTACTTGCTGTATTATCCAGGTGAAGGCTGGTCTTAGGACGCTGACTCCTGCCGAACCAAAGTATATTGAGGAGGAGCCTAAAGTGTCCAAACAGGTACATATACATCTAACATTTATCATCTGCCTCACCTCCTGTTCTTCCGCCCCATTCACCCCCCCCCTACTTTCCCTAAGTATCTTAAGCAAAAAGTAACAACACCGCTGAGTGGCATCCCATAAAGCACAACAACTGTGTAGGCAAGATACAACAGGATGATTGAAGGAAAAACCGCATTTGTTTTTTAAATTTTATTTATTTATTTATTTATTTTCCACTCCTCTCTCCTCTTGCCCGTTTTCTCAACTCTTCCCCCTCGCCTCCACTTTGAATGGTGAATAGAAATGTCAAGCTGTCAGCTCTGGGGCGAATAAGTAGATTGGCCATCCTTATAGTTGGCCCTCTCGCCACTGCTGCTTTGCACTTCATTGTCACGCTGCTCAGTGTGGCGGCACCACAAAGGGATGAATGGTGGGGGCTGGCTCGCATCAGACGTGTCATATGAGTGACCATTCGCACTCAGCAGTCAATGTTCCGCCATGCACAGTCGAGCGTGGCCCCCGGGCCTCGCCCCGATGCAGCACAGCGCACATCCTTTTTTTGTGAGTGCTCCATCCTCACCCCCACCAACTCCACTGCTCTCTGCTGCTCCCTTCTCTCTTCTCACTTTTTTCTTTTCTGCCTCTCTTCCCCATCACTACTTCACCCCTGACACATAGAAAGGACCCATGTCTGCGTCTCTCAATGATGATGTCATTGGCTAGTTTGGAGGGACTGCACCATGAGGGATCCTTTGTATGGCAGCCGCTCCCCTGATGCATTCACACACAAACAAAAATATATATATATATATTTGTAGGGTCCATATTTAACATCTTTCAATTTCATAATTACAATATTAACACTGGATGCAATGTAGAAATATTTGAGTTTTTAGGTGCTTTCCAGAACGAAATATTCATATACAATGTCCCTCCAAGCCTTAAACTATTTTAAATGTTGTGACATTACAGTCACAATCAAACATAAGTATATTTTTAGGGTTTTATCTAATAGACTGGCACAGAGTTGTGCATATTTATGAAGTGGAAACAAGTTGATTCATGATTTGCAAATTTTTTTAAACTAAAATCTTTAAATCAGGACATGCATTTGTACTCAGTCCTCTTTTTCTCTATCACCACTTACTGAAATCCAATGTGACTAATAACCATTAGATGCCACATCAGCTAGATAGAGCAAACTTCTGTGTAATTTTATATTTTTTATTATGAATAGAAAGAAAATCATTAAAAAAACACCATTATAAAGACAAATGAACACACCAGTCGTACAGCTGTGAAGGTTTATGCAAAAATATGGTATAGGATAAATTTATTAATTTGTCCTAAAAATAAATTTAAAAAGAATGGCTCTGCTAGAAACTTGATAAGGTATGACAGTCAAATTGCCAGGCCAAAAAGGAAAAACCAGGAAGGAGCCAGTAGTCCCATGGTAACTCTGGAGGATGTGCAGAAATAAAGGACAGGACAACAATTGATGAGGCACTTCTCAAATCTTGCCTTTATTGTAGAAAGAAGCCAGAAATGCATGCTTCTTTTTGGACACAAGTCATTTTCCTTCTATCTCACAAATATTCACATGTTTTCTTTTTATGTAATCAGCCCTGAGATGTTTCATGATGTGGGTAAACCTTGTAATTCTTGGGTGTAATTCCAATGGTTTTGGTGATTTACAAGCGGACTGAAGCGGACTGAAGCTCTAAGAGGTTTGGATTTACCATTGGATAAAAATAGGATCCAGAATTGTGTTGAATTTATTCAGACATACATTAATAATATTGAAGCACACCTCTGTAATCCTATTTGTTATTACACAAAGCCAAACATTACCAAAAATCATTTTTCTAGCTTTTTTTCCTTGAGTTGAAAACAAAAAGTTTGTTATTTTCCTTTTTTTTCTGGTTCACTTTCAACTCCAAGACTTCATTTGTCTAAGATTTTACAATTGCTTTGCTTTCCCCTCAGCTACTCTTGCGCAACTTCAACCGAGTCAGACGGTGCATCATGTTCCTGATCAACACAGGCTGCTACATCAACAGCTGCTTCGAATGGGAATCTCCGCAGAGAAGCATCTGTGCTTTTGTGGTAGGTGTGGGACCACCTGCGGTTACTCTTTTTTTTTTTACACTGTACGCACACACACAGGCTAGAACAAGCAGGGGTATTATATTATCAGGGACATTTTTAGGATAATTTCTGAAGTAGTTAGACTATTTTGATACTTGCAGTGTAATGTGATTTTGAGAATTGTCATTGTAGCTTGGAACTAATCGTTGCTAAACCCTCCGATATCCATCTACAAAATGCATGCAACCACAAGCAGTTCCGGCACACAAATGAAAACTACTCTCTTCCACATCTCTTTTGCTCTCCTCTGTCATCTGACTCTGGTATTAAAAGGTGAAGCCTAATTGGACTGCAGAGCTATCAATGTAGGACATTCTACTGCAGGGCAGTGAGAGCCTGCTTTGAGCTTCCTTCCCTAAAAGATGACAGAGCAGACATTTATTCCTGTCTACTTTATGTTCTCTGACTTAAGTAGCTACAGGACAGGTGGGCCCACCCTGACCCGGTCCTTTACCACAGGAGCACTAAGTGTCTCCACTGCAGACATTAGCTCCATTTGGCCGTTTGACACCAGCTTAATCTTCACTGAGGCTGTATGTGTGTGTTTGTACAGCAGGCCACACTTTCATCACGGGACTTGGGTCAGGCGAGACATGGTATTGATCAGTTAACGTTTTCCATTATACTCTGTCTTTGCGAGTGTCTGTGCAGATCTAGAACGCACGTTTGCATTTCATTTCAGAGATACCCAGATCTCACGTTGTTTTGGGTGAATTTCTTAAAGTTCCAACATGTAGATTTTATCCAGCTCTCCTTAAACACTGTCAATCTGTCATACCATAATCATTTTTTTTTTTACTTTTTACATAAATAGAACGTGATCTCAGAGAGTTAGATAGCTCCATGTGTAAAAAAATGGAACAAACTAAAAAGGCTACCTGCTTTTAAAGACATGGTTAGCTTGTTTTTGCACATTAAAAATGTCAACGTTTGCAATATTTAGCATATATTCATAATCATAATCATAAAAAAACATATCTACATTTATATTTGAAATGAAAATGCTCTGATTTACTGTCATGTGCTATATATTATTAAAACTTTCACTTTCACCAGGAACTCTAATCCAGATTTATAAAATCTAGATAGCTGTTGGTCTTTTCACAGCTGTGCCGTTATAACAGTTTTAAATAATATTTCAAAATGCAGACAGTGTTAATAAACTGACATTTAAAAATGTCTTCAGCTTGGTTACACTTTCTATGTGTGTATTCCCTGTACAGTAAGTAGACCCTTACCTTATATACGATATATCCAGAAGGTTCCCAATAGATCATAATCTAGAGTGTTGCAAAAGATTAGAGTTAGAATTTTGCTTTTAAGACTTTTGTTCCCTTGTTTTCTGCGAACTTACCTGAGTTTTGATAAATATAAGATACATTTCCTTTCTAGAATTTTACGCTGGTTTTTGTGCTTTCTTTCACTTGATTTTGAAACACATTGCAAATATTGAAAATAACATGATTCACATCCTTACTTAGCTACAACATGACATCATAGCACTTTGTGTTGAGAATTCGTCTTTTAGAAAAAAAGGGAATTCATTTTTTTAAATTTGTCTCTCAAATTGCCATCAGTGTCTTTAATTTAGCTGTAAGGATTGTGTAAACGGGTCAGACAAATAAAATGATCTAGAAATCTACACGAAATCCTACCCTTTTTTTGTAAATTTAAATGTTTAAAGAATACAAAAGTGGGAAAGCCTTGAAAAATTCACGCTTTGTGTTAACACTCATGAAGCCGTTCAGCCTTCAAACGTGCACAGCTTGAAATGCAAGGTGCACAACATACCTGTTTAACAGCTCAGACTAGTCTTATTGTGCACACTTCTACCCAGAGTATTCAAATGACAAAGGGTGTATCTAGGCCAAGGACAAAGTGTTTTATAGTTTCTAGTAATTCTGAAATTTAGGTGTCATTGTAACCCCCCTCCTTCCTCCTCTCAACTCCACCCCTACCCTTTAGGGAGTCTGTTAGCGTAGGAGTATGCACTTAGCTAAAAGCATTGGAGTATTTAGGGCCTTTTCTCCACACAGGTATACCCTCCCTCTCCTTCCATTCCTTCATCTTATTTCTTCCTTACTTCGAGAGGCCTCTTAATCACTTCACTCATCTCTTTAAGTGGGTTTTTATGGGGGGCCATCTGGCCGAGGTGGTGCATTCATGAAGGTGTGCTGCTGCGTGCGATTACGTCCGTGTGTGCGCACACATGTGCGTCCCTGCCTGCAGACAGATGTTGCGCCAAACTTTCTGTGGGCAATTTAGTCTCAGAACTTACAAAATGTGGGCAGTTTATCAGATTCAAGGAAGCTTGGGGTGGGGGGGGGGCTTTAAGTTATTTATTTATTTTATTTTATTTGACTGGCTTCTTCAGAAGTACATCAAAATGTAGTTGTCATAACATGTCACAGCAGAACACTCCCTCCTCACAAAAAAAAAATTAAAACTAAAAATTCACTTCATGGTTTCTTGCTCTCCTTCTGCCCAATCCTGAAATGCCATCCGCATGTACACATCACCCATTAGTGCCAGCTGTGATTAGTGTGTGTTTTGTGTCCATGTGTGAGAAAGAGAGATACTGCATAGTCTCACATGGAGGC
Source organism: Orestias chungarensis (assembly GCA_032876305.1). Taxonomy (NCBI): domain Eukaryota; kingdom Metazoa; phylum Chordata; class Actinopteri; order Cyprinodontiformes; family Cyprinodontidae; genus Orestias; species Orestias chungarensis. Next base: position 1,767,469 of record JAVLVB010000891.1, on the reverse strand, counting down.
TTTCTCTCTCTCTCTCTCTCTCTCTCTCTCTCTCTCTCTCCCTCTCTCCCTCACACCCACACTGCTGTCACCCACCCATCCCGACAGTGAATCAGCCACCGTGGCAGCTTTGCCTGAGGCGTTGGCACAATGGACACTACTGGAGTTACCGCCTGTCGTGCATATTGGGTGGTGTCTTTGTGTGTGTGTCTGTGGATGGTGTCTCCATTCCTTTTTCTCGGGGTTAAGCGTCTGCTTCCGTTCTGCACACCTGCGAGCGGAGTATCTCTCCCTGCTGTCCGCCCATCCATCCATCCATCCATCCATCCATCCATCCATGCCAGTTCTTCTTTATCTCCAACACCTCCTGCCTCTCCCTCCTTTCCTTCACCTTGCCTTGCAGAAAGTTGAGGCCATTGTCAGGGCGAGCAGTGTTGGGTTCTGTTCTCTCGCTGCTGCCAGCTCTCCCTCGCGGCCCCTGCAAGACAAGGCTGTTATTGCCCAAGGGACCACAGGGCTCGACAGCTCTTCCTCCAAACAAATTTGCTGTAACTTTATCTGCAATTGGGCCCTGAATTGGGAGCAAATAGAGGCAGCTTTGTGAAGCTCAGGGAAGGGCGAGGGCAGCGAGCTGGGGGGTTGTTGGGGAGGCAGGGGAAATGATACCGGACTCTTTTATGTCAGGCAAAGTAGGACTCTTATCAGGAAGAGAGCCCAGACAAGGGAGCTACTTCTAGAGGAAACTGGAGCACCTATCACCTGCTTTGCATTTAGATAAAAATTCACCCTGCTGAAATAAAAAATGAAGAGAGAAAAAAAAAAAAGCAGGCAGGTACAGAAGCAACCATTCGAGTGTGTTTGCACATGTCTGGTTGTGAGCAGTGAGCGGTACACACCAACCTCTCTGGGTGTCTTTAAATTGCTCCTTTGACTTCTCTTCAAAAGAACCTCTGTAACTTTTTAAAAGTTTTAAATTCGGGACTTCGTCTTTGCCCACAGCAAGGGACAGCTTTGAAAGATATACTTTCACATTTTTCTGCTTGGTTGATTTACAAAAAAAAAAAAAAAAAAGAATGATAGATGAAATATTATGGCGTGACTGACAGAGAATACCAAGTCAGGGTTTAATCAGCAGAGATAAAGACACAACAGAAAATGAGACCCTTTCATTAAGGAGTCAGAGGATGAATACATATAATAGCTACTGTCTGAGATTTCTCTTTCTGAGGACATATGCTTTGTTTTATTTTACCTTGTCCTAACAAGATTGGACAGATTTAGCATCATGTCAACATAAACTTTACTTCATCCACTGAATGAGCAGCAGGGGGCAGTGTAGCACCATTGAATAATGTGTAAATCTGGTCACAAGCAGGACAAGCTCCCTCACTACCACTCCCCTTCCCCAATCCACTACTCTTTTTTTTCATGTTCGCCCAAACTTAACAGGACTTCGAGTTGTTGTCTGGAAACACTTAGTGCCAGCATGGATATTGATGTAAGAGAGATAAAGGGGGAACTCTGAAATCCAAACTTCAGTTTCAGTCCACTGAGACTGAGCAGGGGGAAAGTTAGCCTGGTGTGTGGTTAATGTAAGCCAAAGCACTGAATATTACCCTCCCACAGTGCTGCAGCAGAAAGCCGTCAGCAAGCCGGCTCTGCTTTCTAACCAGAAATAAAACTTTTAAAATCCCCTCACTAAGCACTTGAATACATTAGTGTGACTTTTTTATTGTCTTAATGTTTTCAAAGACCTGACACAGTAAATTAATACTTCAGGAGTTTGAATATTTCTACAAAAATATAACAAACAAAGCAAATTGGGTTTTACTTTAAAATGTCAGTTTTAATTATTCGAGCCATTTGATTCTCAGATTGTTCTCAGATGTTACGTTTGCCCAGTTCAACTGTGGGCTTTAACTGCTGTTAAACTGTTTTAGGAGATTTGACAGTAGAAAAATGTCTTTTTTAATGAAAGAAATTATGATTTTGTTCTCGTCATTTTCAGAGAATTGGACTAAAAGAAGCTTTGTTTAATGAAATATTAAAAGATGATAATTGGTTTAAGGAACCGTGCTGCTCTTTTAGTTTCTCACATGCTTATAATAATTTGTCAGCATTACTGTGAGTTTTAGTAACAACAAAAAATAAAAATGAAATAAATAAATAAAAACTCATATTGATCCTTGATCATTTTGAAAACAAAAAGCTATTTCAGTTTCCATTTCTTATTATTAAAATTTGAATTAATTCACATAGATCCCAGAACCAGACTATTTTAAAAAGTTTTACCAATATAGAATCGCACTTATAAAACCACTAACATCCGTACTACAAATTAAAATGGGTGCATCAACCGTATGTGTGTGTGTGTGTTTTTAGATATCCAGAACAAGCCATAATCATATGGATTTTTGGACCACACAGAGTAATCCAATGATTTCCATAGTCTACATCTGGGACTTCACTCAGACTCACTCAGACTTTTTTTCCATTCGATCCAGTTTGTTTTTGTAGTTGTCTCCCCGAGTATTTTTCTCTGGTCACTGACATCCACAGCAGGCGCTCCTTCCCTTTCCACCTCTCCAGGCGAAGAGCTTCCTATCTTGTTTAGCGAGCAGCTGCAGCGGGGGTTCTGACGGTGGTGGCTGCGTTTTCGTAGTACTGGCGGAAAGGTCCGGGTACCGCTGTGGCCCCCAGTGTCCAGCCGGTGGGCACAAAAACAGCGCAGGGGCCGACCACGGCTGAGCCCGCGTGTCCAGTTTCCTTAGCTGCCACTCAAAACTTTGCCTTCAGCTACTTTTTACTTGAAAGGAGGAGGAAGAGACACAAAGACTTAAACAACCACAGGCAGATAGAAAACAAAGAGAGCATAAAAACAAAAAAATGAGGTTTATTATAAGCATCTTCATAATGCAGAATTAATTTTCCATGTGAGTTATTAGATAACCAGAAAATACATTTACACAGCAGGATGTGTACAGTGTATTTATAACTGTGAACTTAAAAGGAGCGACTGTGGATCTGAATAAAGATGTTTGCTGTTATTTATAGAATCTACAAGAATAGGTTTAAAAGGAGTGAGCTCCTTTGTTTGTTTAACTCAAGTCAAGTTTTATCACCTCTCCTGAACACAGTTCCAGGGATTATTTCTGACTCTGTTACCGAGCGTATTGTTCTGACTGCAGGTAGGGTTTAAAGTAAAAGTACTAGAAATATTAAAACATTCCGTAGAGTTTATCTGTAGGATTTTTTTTTTTTAAGATTTCGCTGTTGTAATTGCTCTTAGAATGCATGAAAAAGTTGTTTTGCTTTTTGGTATACAAATACTGAATTATTCAACTGTTTGTTTTATACTGCACAGCTGGTTAAAAACAGGGAGAATGGTGGGGGGGTTGTGGCAATGTTGAGCCTGATAGAGAATTTGTGAGGTTTCCTTTAGGGAGATTTTTGAGATGAAATAGACAAACCAGATGAACAATAACTTTTTAAAAATGTTATGATGTGCTGGACATTTTTTAATGATTAATTTAGTTAATTTTTTTACTCGGTGGATATTTAGTGTTTTTTTATTTTTAGTTTATATAAATATATATATATATATATATATAAAGTGGATTTTGACCATTCAAACTTTTCTGAACAAAGGAAAGTTTGCTATGACACACAATTCAGTTAAACTTTTCCAGCAAAGAAACTATTGTTGATGCTCATAGTCACATTAACCTTTATCAACTAGAGCAATTAAGAGCTACCAAACTATGAAATACATACTTTGAAATGAACGGTTTAATTGTATTAAGCTTCCTCCTTTTACTTGTGAACAGTGTTGTTCTATTTACAAGATAAATTAATTGTTACACAGACCAATAAATCTGCTTTATATAGTAACAGTCTCCATTTTACCACTCTTGAAAGTTTCCTGCCAGAGCCAATTGCTAAACGGGGAACCATTTCCATCCAGAAGTAATTAATTTCAAATCTTCTTTTGCTCCTTTTTTTTCAAATAATGGATTTGCTGTACTTAAATTTGATAAATATGTTTGGCTAGAGGACATCCAGCGCTAAGCACAGCTTACATTTTCAGCGTTCCGTTATAATTGCCGCCAAGATTTTATCGGTTGTGAGAAATCTCCCTGCGCTGGAAATATGATACCCTTTGAAAGGATAAATACGCTTTTGTGCCTATTTGTTTCTGATGGAATGTTTTTCCCACACAACCCATGCGATTTTTTTTTAGCCACAATTGAAACAAAGGCACTTCACCATTATCACCAAAATCTTAAGCCATGAGCATTTGCAATTTCCCTTTCCCACAGACATCTTCTCCAACTGCAGCAGGAATCTGTTGTTGGAGGCTGAAGTAGCCTTAGAAAAACCAGAATAGGGGGTTTAGGGGAAGGTTAATTTTCAGATGGTCCTGTTCTTGTTTGGTGATGAGACGGGAGGTATAGAGGTTATGGTTTTGGCAGAAAGGTGTAGAGGAGGTTAGAGACAGGGCATCTTAGTCTTTCGCAGCAGCAGAAGAGGGTATTGGGGCTTGGAGTGACAGGGTTAGAGACTTGGGGTGTGTAGGGTCATATTCTGGAGTTTGGGGCCGAGCTCGAAAGGGTCAGCTTTGATCAGCTGCAACTGAAATGGTACACGACCTCGGGCTGCGGGATGATTGGCATGAAGGAAAGAGTCCATAACGGCTCATAGTGATCCGTCTTTCTAAACCGGAGACCAACACATCTCTGTAGGGCCAAGATGTTAGGACCTTAGCTTCTGTTTTCTTAATCTGATCCTCCCTTTTGTTTCTTCATATCATTGCGTACTATCCTCAAATGCACATGTAGCCATTGCAAAGTAACAAACAGTATCGGCTATGAAACGTTTGTGTTCCCATCCCACATATTTGGCTTTATTCTTTTCTTTTTTTTTTCTCCCTACAGATTTTCATCATTGTTGTCTGGAATTTTGAGCTTTACATGATTCCTCTGGCATTAGTCCTGCCGCTGGCCTGGAACTACATTCTTATTGCGTCGGGGAAGGATACAAGACAAGATGTCGTGAGTAAACCTATGCTCTGTTCGGAACGCGGCCGCCTTTCTTTTGTTCATCATCAAAGAGGAAAAAAAAAAAAATCGAATTAATACAATAAACTTCATACTTTCTTACATATATTTCCGGACTTTACACAAGTAACATGACATTAATTTGTGCAAATATTTAGAATTACAACAACCTTTGTATAGATGTAAACATGCAAGCAACAGACATATAATTAGAACATTCAGAGCTCCTTTTTAAATAAATGTGGCTTCCAAACTCTGAATCAGAATTTGTTAATGAAAAAAACCCAATTTTGCCAAACAAGGACCTTGCATTTTTCTTCAGCATCCCACATTTCGCATTTTGCCTTCTTTGAGGCAAAGAGAAGGCAGAAATAATAGGCTGTCACCTTGAGCTATGTTACGCCACTTACCTGGTAGTATATTTATTTAATTCATTTTATTTTATTTTTTTAAATCTTTTATACCAATTAAATAATGTCAAAGCAATGTCATGGAGAAACAGACATGTTTTAATCATGGTAAGGCACATTTGGAGACTGTAGAGTGGAAACAATTGAGAGAGCTGGACTATGCAGTGAGCGTGAACAATGAAGTGATTAATTTTAATAAGTGCCTTCTTCCAAGACTCAGTCAGAAATAACTCGTTTACAGACTCCATTTTTTTTTTAACATCCTTGCCTTCTTTATGTATATTTATCTCATCCTAAGAAATCTTTGGATTACATTGGATTGGATTTGGAAGCCCCGTATTAAATTCTGTCATTATATTAAACCAAATCTAATAGCTGTCGGTCATTGTAATGTTACACATAAGAGTGGAATTAGATTTGAAAAGAACATAACATACTCTGAAGATCTTTAAGTCTTTGGTGCTGATCTCTGTTCCTAAGCCTCAAATATTGTATTTTTTCACAATCGAAGTGCCATTAATTTGAGGGAAGTAGGACAGATACTATTCTTATATATATATATATATATATATATATATATATATATATATATAATGTTCTTTTAACATAATTAAATTTTTCTCTAGTATTAAAAAGAATGCTGTCCTCTACACCTGGAGACCTAAATATAAGCAAGTATATATTTTTTTGTCTGTAGATGGCGACATTGCTTGACGAATTAAAGACATACAAAATGGTAAAAAAGTACCTCCCTCTCCTTTAAAGATATGCAGTTTGATTAATTTTACTCCCACATTCTATACTCTACTCTTCTTAAGTAAAATGAGGCAACAAAGTCCATATATGATTATAATTGTGATGCACTCAACAGCGATCTGTAAAATAGGACAAATATATTCCACAAGCTCTGAACTATATAAATTAAAGCAGTTGAATCCCACTATTATTTTTGTTTGTGTAATTTATTGCCCTGGTACGATGCTGTTTGTGTTATACTGAAGTTTTGTGGTGTTACTTTTTGCCTATAAACTTTAATGTAAACGTATTCAGGTTGTCGGACATCCGTGGGGAAAGGTTCATAACTGACTTCCTTTCTGTTTTATCTCTTCTTGTATGAGTAGTCAGACAGATAAACGCTGTAGTTTGGTTAGTACAGGAAATTGCGGAGTTTGAATGCACATAAAGGCTATGTTAGTGTTGGAGTGTCAGTGCAGATTATTATTATTTATTTTTTTGAAGGGAAGGGAGGACTGAGAAACTTTGAGACAGTTGGAATAAAACTGCTTTGGGAAACTTAGAATGCATGAACATGAAATTATGCTTTATATGCTCTTAGTGAATGTCTAGGTTAATTTGTTAAACAGTCCTATCAAATCCTCTTTGCTATGGTGTTACTTCGCTGGACAAAGGAATTTTGTTGATGTACTTATATTCAAAAAAACTGTTTAAAAGCAAGAAAGGTGCTGATTACATCTTATTTCTAAAACTAAACATATGCGTCCACACGTGCTTTATCTAAGTTGGACAACAGTATATGAATACAAAGAAAAGTTTTTATGTGTCATACTTAAAACGGATGTACATTTGTATGTATTTTCTTGTGATTGAAATACACCAAGGTTGGGTTTTGCACGTTCCTCGCCGTGCATCAAATCTGTGTTTTAGGCTGCCGTGGTGTAGGGGGGAGTGATGAGGGTTGATGGTGAGTTTGCTGGTAATGCCTATGTTATGCTTCCACTTTTTTACACATGTACATACAAATACAAATATATGCACACCATGTACAAATAATTCTAATGACTCAGTTACATGTAAACACCAAATTAAAGCAATTTAGAAAATATAAATTCAGTGTGCAGCCTAAATACGGATGGGGGCAGTACACAGGTATGGTCCTATGCTGTTCTTTTGTTTCCTTTTGTTTCTTTCTCTTGTATTATTTTGCTTTGTTATTATTGTTGTCATGTCCTAGGCTCCGTGTTCCATCTTTACTACCGTATAGATGTTGTTGTATGTCCGTTTTATTTGGTCAGTTATGACATTAAGCAAATAAAGTTAATTATGCATTAAGAGGAATATTTCATTTCCAACCCTTTTGTCAAGTAAATGTGACCTAACAGTGCAAGACAACTGGACCCACCAATAATGTGTGCGTCAAGTTAGCATAACAAAAAACAAAAAAGACATAAATGTTATTTTCCCTTGCCTGAGTTGCTTGTGTAATTGAAAAAAATCACATTTTCATATTGTGTTTATTCTTATTATCACACGGAAATACTTGAGCTTAGGGTAGTTACATACTGTAAGTGCCATTTGAATCTTGTCCCTGTTTGTTTTAACTTTGCCAATCCTTGAATTGTAGGACATGGAGGATCAATCCCACTGGGAGCGTGAAATATCTTCGGTTCTCTTCTTTCTTTTCCGTTCAAATTGTTACTCTCCTCCGAGTCGCACGACTTTCCTTCTGCGCTTGGCAAAGGACCAACAAGAACAAAACAGGAGAAATTAAGGCTTTCTAATTACCTTTAGGAAGACACTAAATTAAAGCATTGTGCAGAGCCGGGTATGGGTCAGTAACCGGTGGACTTCGGTTTTCCAGCAGTCTAAAGTGAGAGTAATGCCAAACGAATCTCTGCAGTGTTCACGCACAGGATGAGAAAAGTAGAGGAAAAATCAGAGAAAACAAAAAAAAAGAAAACATGTACTTGAGTCAAGACTTGTTAAAGAACTGCCGTTTAATCATTGGAAAAGTTCAACATTCGGAGCTTTTCTCTTTTCTCATATCTCTACATTGAAGCCACAAGTCCATCGACGTGTCTGTTGCAAGTAAACAAAGTGTTCTCCACATGCAGCAATTCGAAATTCAGGGTCAGTGACTGTTGTGTGGTTACATGCTGCTTTGTAAACAGATCCCAGATCAGCACTTCTTACCCTAGCCCCAACCTTGACCAGAACCTGCTAAGCAGTCAGAACGTCCCTAAAACAGGGATTAAAGGAGGCACTGCACCAGTGAGGTCCCTGACCTCTTCTCTTATCTTGTAACACTCTGACCCATAGATGCTGATTCTTTAACACTGTTTCCTGACCTGTGTGTCATGGGGTAACATGCTCACTGAAACAAACAAAGGATCGTGGTATGATTTCAAATCTATGTAGGGGAAGTTTTTCTTCTTGCATTCAAAACCGTATGATGTGTTATCAGTGAAGACATGACAAAAGTCATGTCTTCACTGATAACTGGGAGGTGTAACTGGAATTTTAAATACTTGTAACCCTATTTTCATTTGGAAGGCTTGAAGAACTCAAAGCTTACATGATTGGGCAATGGACTTTATCAACTAAGGCACTGAAAGATATCTGGAAGAGCGTTACAAGTTGTATACATAAGTGCATGCAAAAAGAACTGAAACCTCCCATATTTTATCTTAAAATACCAAAATATTCTAGCCACAAGTCATTTTTAAATTACTTATAAATAAACCAAAACCTAAGCATGCATTCTGGATCAACTCTGCTTTGTGTTTGTTGGAGTCAGATGCCATAGATTTATAATTAGCCATTAATCGCTAAATTATCATTATAAATAATCACCTAATGTCATTGTAAAATACATTGAAGCTTGGGTTCACAACATCACTACTTGTGACAGAGTTCAAGGGTTGTGACACCTTCTTTAAGGCACCGTAAAAACATACTTATTAACACTGTTTTATAGTAATTTACATCGGTCTATCTCAGAGAATGTCCCAGACCTTGAGTTGGAACCAGCAGGGTTCGCATCCAAACGGATATTCCTCCTCCCTGTTCTCTTGGCCAAGAAAGGCTCTTACCAGATGTTGTAAAGGTGTTAGTTTCAGGGTAGGCTGTTGCGGAGTGTACATATGGAACATGGCAATGTCTCTTTCTGCCACAGGATGACGGGCAATTAGGCCTCGTCACACTGGAGGGCCATCCTCTTTATCCCGTCCTTCAGACCATTACATTGATTCACCCAATGGATCTGTCAGCCCATTACGGAAGAGGAGACCTTAATGGCCCTAAGATACTTCTCACTTACAAATGTACCTTCGGCTAGGACAAAGCTAAGTACATTTATTCCACTCTAAATCCAAAGTATTTACATAAGTACTATTTTCTATAAAATCACATATCTTTAAAGAGAATATATAAAAAAGCAGTTGAACCCCAAAGATTAGGTATTATTAATTCATGTTTATTCAGCATTGCATGAAGTGATGCCTCTATGTGTAAGGCGTTGAAACACTGATGAGTATTTTATTTCCAAGATAGATGTAATATCTAGTCTTATTTCACCTTTTAAATTTGCAAACCAATACGTCAGAGCAAGTTTTATATATTCTATTTGCCTCACAATTTTGCATCTCTAACTGCTTCTCTGTGTTTCTAAACGTCCCGAGCCTTGACATCTGCCCTCATGATTGGGAATGCAGACACAAAGGTGGAGGGGGGGGGACTATCAGGAAAACTCTTACCTAATATACCATATCTTTCCTTTTAAGAAGTCACACCTTCACTTTACCCACAAGAACACAACTCTGGAAAGACAAGGAGAATGAGAAGAGGAGATGGAGAGGGAACGGGAGACAGAAAAAGACAGAGAAGCTTTTTCTGAGAGAGAGAGAGATGAAGAGACAGAAGCAGAAAAGGAAGCAGTGGTGGATGGCAGGCACTCCTCCGTGTGGAGTCAGACATGGCAGTTGGTGACAGGTGACAAAATCAAAAGGTCATGTCACTTTTAACTGGGAGCGCCTGTGCCCCGCTGATTTCCCCCGTGCCGCCCCGGCATCAGCACCGCTCATCTCTGTTCCTCTCGCTGCCTCTCCATCTCTGCTAAACTGGCAGATAGGATGGCAGCCTGGCAGGCAGAAAGACAGGCTACGGGCAGAGTTTGAAGCGGGACAGGAGCATCAGGGACACCAATGCAGAATCCTCCCTGTCTCCCTTTTCATCATGTTGCCTTCTCCCTTCCCCCGTTTGTCTAGCTCTCTTCGTCACTCTGAGTCTTTGGAAGTATCGGTGCTCTTTGCAAGCAACGTCAGCAGTTAAGGGTTTATGCCTGAGTGCTTGTTGTTGTGTTGTCTGTGTGGCACATACTCTGTTGCTTTTTGTGTGCTTTTTAGTTCATATCTTGAGCTAAAGTCTACAGACGTGCCTGCTGTAGTTGTGTGGGTGTACATGCAAATCCAAAAGGCCACCACTTCTAAAATGTTTCTGCAGATGAAATAGATAAAGGGTGTAAACTTGCCAAATAAACACACAAATTATACTATGTTTTCTATAGTAGTAATATTAACTAAACTCATCTTTTCATCATTAGCTTTACCAAATAGCTTTAAAATAAGCCTTAAAATATTTCAATAACATAAAAATATACAGGAACTCAAATCTTTGCCAAAGTGTTTTTCTATTTCTGAATATATAGCTACCCTTATTACCCCCTACCACAAGCCTGCGGCTCCAGTAGCACCAGCAGCTTCAACCCTATCTAGCCCCCCACTGGGTGAGCCCTGGCTCGGGTAGTGCAGAAGGAAGGGCCTCCCTCTGAGGGCCATGGCTCTGACAGCTTGTGAAGCCCCTCATGTTAGTCGGCCTGGCTCAGTCTTATCAGACGCACAGCCCTCCACTAGTCTACAGAAACTTTAGTGTCGGCAACACACATGTGCACACACATATACACACTCGTGGACAGTGCATACCAAATAGGGCCTTGAGATCCCCCAGCCAGCCACCACGCCAAGCCTCGGCAGCTGGAGAGGTTAAAACCCCCTAACATATCAAAGAGAAAAAAAACAGCTGGGCGGAAGGAAGGAAGGATATAGGAATTGGAGAAAAAAATAGCAGGGAAAAGTATATTTTTTTCGTGTTCACCTGGATGTCTGCCTCTGCGTCAATTCCCCCTGCGGCTGTCATTGAGAAGGTGAGGAGGAGAAGGAGTAAAACTCAGTCTGGCCAGCGAGGAGAAAGACGTGTGCGCTCAGAGGTGTTTCTGAGAAGGGGGGGAAATTTAATTTATGTTTTAAAATTTTACTTTTCCCTCTTCTGAGCTGCTACAAGCTCTTGGTCTGTTGATCCAAACAAGTGATACTCAGTTTAGATTTGAAGAAAGTGATTGACTGATATCACATTTGTTTTTCTTTGGTGGTTATGTTTTAACATACCACAGGAAGGACTGTTTATCTGGTGCATATTCGTGGACAAATGATGCACCAGTCTTTAACTGAAGGAGCTTTCTAGTTCAGCAACAGCTTCATCGAGTTCCTCTGTCTTCCAACAACTACACTGGGTCTCAAACTCTCTAGATGGCCACCAGTGTTAGTTTGGTGGCTTAGCACCTATGGAAATCTGCCAGCAGCTACTTGGTTTTTCCCACATTGATCCAGAGGGGGTTCCTCTAGCACATAGAAGTCTACAATGTATTGGGGAATGAGGAATGGTGCCCCCCCCCCCCCCAATATGCAAACCAGCCTGTGTCCTCATGTACTGACCTCAGCACATCCCTAGGAGGTACAAACCTCCTAGGGATGTTTGGTCTTTTAGCAGTCGTATCACACAAGCTGTCTTCCACAGGTGTGTTACAGGAACCTGGAGTAGATGCTTCCAAATCTGTAGCTTTTCTCACATTGATATTTAGTATCTCATTACAAACCTGGGGAACAGTGGGAAGGAGTTTCCTGCAGTAAGTAGGGTGGGGAAAATGACTGCTACCTTAAATATCTGAAATTTGGGAAGAAAAGATGGCAAACATCAAAGATGGGGTGGATGGGGCGTGTTGTAGCAGTAGTCATTTCCTTCACAGTATTGCTTTATATTTTGCAAAGAAGAAATGGTAAAAAAAAAAAAATGGAGACATACCCCAAAAGACTTGCAGCTGTAATTGCAGTGAGTGGGTCTAATTATAAATGCCTGCTACACTTTTTAAAAACCTTTTATGATTTTTTTTGCACTTCACCATTATCACATTAAGACAAACTCACTTTCTGTGTTTTTATGTGGTAAAGTGTTAAAAAAAAGTTCATCATAACACTGTTGAGTCATACATTCTGCAGTTAGAAAGTGACAGTAATATTCTTCTGCAACCTTGAGCCCATGCTCTCTGTCCTTGGAAAAACACTAGGGGTGCTGTTGCACTGTTGATAGCAAGTAAGCAGGAACAAATGACAGTTGTTGAAGATATCAATTTAGACTAGAAACTGTAGTCAATGCTTATGCACACAAAGTGTGCATCACATAAAATGCCAAAACAAATTGTGATGCATTGCTGCCCTGCATCTTTTTCTTTAGCTTGTTTCCTGGTAAAAAACACACACACACACACACACACACACACACACACACACACACACACACACACACACACACACACACACACACACACACACACACACACACACACACACACACACACACACACACACACACACACACACAGGTACAAAACCAGATTTTCAAAGTCATAGTCTTCACTTACATT
>JAVLVB010000891.1:1711673-1754431 GCA_032876305.1 Orestias chungarensis | reverse complement strand
AACAGCTCTGCGGGAAATCCGATCCAGTCAAAAGTGAGACTTTTTGATGCAGGCACAGTGTAATGATAGTTATTCAAACAACATTATAATGGGAGGATAAGCAGGCAAATGAAAACAATACACAAAGCAGGTCTTAGAAAGAAGTAACAAGGAGGCAGATGGAAGAAGAGAGCAATTCAGAGAACAAATGAGAGATATTTAAAATTTATCAGCTGCGGTAATTTATGTCCTCCCTCACTGAAACTCCAGCGTGCACATTTAGCCGTGAAAATCTTCAGGGCAGATGACATGCTCCGTGTCATTTTTGTAAATCATTTTACACTCTCTCATTGCAGTAAACATGACTTCTGTCTGTAACGAGAGGCAATATAATGAAGTGAGGAGAGAAGAGAGCGGAAGGAGAAAAACAGCTCTATCATTCACCGTGTCTCTGTAGGTCATGCTTCTCCAGCTAGCTCATGCTTATTCCTTTGTTTAAAGTTCGGAACATGTGCCAGGCGTGCCCTGCTAAACCCTCTGTGTAGAGGACTATTATGTTGCTATGCTGGCATGAGTGAATGGATTCGAGGGGAATTGTGATATCTTTTTAAACAGTTATAGTTCATTTGTTTGGAAATGCCACAAGGCTTTCATTTTATAGACTTGTGTAAACATCTTTCATCTTTGCTGAGTGCAAGAATTTCTTTTCTGGTGTCGGGGTAACATGGTGCTGGGCTTATTCTGTATCAATAAAGAGACTGTCAAATGTGAAGAGTTCATGCTCATTTGTCTGGAGGATGATGGAGTTCATAAGCAAACCTGGAGCAACCACTTCCTCTTCTGTCAGGAAAAAATTTGGAGTTTTGTACATACATCCACAACTCTTTACCCGAGTGATTCAGAGCTATTGATAGAACACACTCACAAACATGCACGCTATTGATTCTACCCTTTCAACTCTGCTGTTCTGAACTCCTCTTTGTTTGTGTGGGAAGCTGCATTTACATAAGAGGCTTATGTCAGCTGCAGCACAGTTTCCCCCCCGTATTCCAGTAAAAAACAAAAAGGACAAAGGCCATTGTCTTGTTAAGTAATGATTTTTGGATGACTCTGAAGTAGTTTGTGCTGTTTCTGGAGGTGGGAAGGATTGTGGTGAAGCCCGGGTCTGATTAAAGTTTACGGGGAGTTTGGGACTCTGTAACACAACGCTTGGTATACCGCAGATAAATGCTGAGGTTGACCACTCTGTTTGGCCCGTAGGAACAGTGTTTGCTTATGTAAACATGAAGTGAGAGTGTGAGCTCATAAATGTAATGTTTGATTGACAAACGGAGGGAGAATAAACCTCATTATTGACCTCTGCTTCTTAGGCAGCACCTAAATTGAGAACGCTCAGAAAGAAACTTAGGTCTTGTCTTTACTATTGAACATTAATCTTGATATTAAAAATGGTGAATCACACTCTTATGTTTCAAGATGCACCAATCTGAGATTTATGGCAAGTTCTTCAAAATGTCCTGAAGTGAGTTTACATTTACATCCTGTGGCAGATGTGCATTTGAAAAAAGTAAAAAGCAAAAAAGGACCAAGGACTGGAATGACATGCACCAACCAGAAGTGTAGCTTCTGAATCACGTTAAATTAGTCAACATGTGGAAAAGTTTTCTTTAAAATTGGCTCTTAGACCTTTTTTGGCATTTTGACTTTTTTATTGATTACATTAAAGCCAGTGTGTTACGATATGATGTACTGTAACCTTGTAGCAATTATGCATGGTGTTTTCACTGATCACAAAGAGACACAAGTCAGTGGGCAGAGTTAGTCAAGCAAGAAATCGTGTTTTTTTACCAGACATTTTATTGATACATCTTCAAGCTATGCTTCTATTTACTCCTGAGTACAAATTCAAATACTAGTATAGATGTTAAAGCTAAAATTTTACTCATCCGAATGCCTATAACTGTGAATGTAACACGTCTTCTGCTTAATAACATCTTTGTATCACGGTTGTGTATGAATGTGTATGAATATGATTGTGTTTTAAGGCGAGTGATTTTTCTTCTTGTTCTACAGTATGTCTCGTGGTGTCTTCGGGCTTCACAGCAACACCGGGTCCAGTTTTATCAGTCGTGCTTCAATGAAGCACATAGTTGCTGTTCTTTGTGACTTTCTACCCGGGCTTAAGGCTCTTTTTTTGTAAATTTTTTCTCACAGAGCATCTTTCTGTGTGAGCACAAAAGCTGTGAAATGGGTCAACGTATAGAAATTGAAGGTAGAGCTTGTGAGCAATGTAAAAGGTTAAGGAGTTCAGTATATATATATATATATATATATTTCTTTTTTTTTCTTCTTTTTTTTGGTCCCTCCCAGTGGAACGTTACATCATCTGAAAATGTTTTATTTTTTCACTGCAATTTGATTTAAGTAGTTGAATAGACTTTAATCCACAGCCCTTTGAAATTTAGAGTCGGAGCATTTGCTTGCACTTCCAGAAGTGTCAACATGTTTGAACAACAGAATGGTTCTAAAATTAAATTTGTACATCCAAAACAAATCTGAGCACTGATGACTTTTTAGCACCCGAAAATCCAGTGGCTGCGCTATCTTCAGGCCCTCCATAATCATAAACAAACTGTAGACAGATATAAGCATAACCAATCAGCGTTAATGTGCCTCTTTGGTTGTTCAGATCGTGTTTATCTGATATTTATCTAATGTTTTTAATGCCTGTTTTTGCTTGTTTATTTATTTATTTCTCATTCCATTGCATCTGTCAGCAAGCTGTGGAAGACCTGCTAGAAGACGAGGATGAGGATTCTGACAAAGATGACAAGGTAATTATGTCTCATGTCTGGGAAGCACACACGCACGCACGCACTCACGCACGCGCGCACGCAGGCATGCACGCACGCACGCACGCACGCACACACACACACAAACACACACACTGCCTCAGGAGGGGTTGACACTGTTTCACAGACCAGAAACACATACAGACTAACAAAATGACTGCTTCTTCCCCTCCCATCTCCTCCCCCTGTTCAGTTATTCTAACCGCCTTAGGCACAAACACATGTTCACAGATTGTATAACCTTTTAACCTTTCTTAAAGTTCCGTACTTGGGTAAATGCGTGATGCATTCCTCACCTTTCCACTTTGTAGTTTGTTTTATTTTGGTCTGCTAAAGTGGTCAGTGCACTATCCTTAGATTCTCTTACACGTACCAATGTGTTGAATTTGTACGTTATAACATTGAGCTTCACAACGTTTCTGGGAACATGCAACTGTTTAAAGTGCTTATTTAGCTTTTTAGGTTCATTCTCTGTGCCTTTATGTTGCAATAAAACAGCATCTGTCCTTGTCCAGACAGTATCAGGTAACAACAGGTGGCTGCTTTATGGCCTCTGCTCGTTACACTGGAGGAACAGCTACTGAAACAAATGCCACTGGTTAGGACCAACAAAAATGCCCCATTTGGGAGTTGTATTTCTCCAAAAATCTGTTGTTTTGTAAACTTATTAGTGTTTTCCATGTGTGCGCTTCTATTTAGTAAGTTGCTATTGATATTAAATTTATTTTTCTTTTGTTGCTTCGGAAAATCTACCCTACATAGTGTAAATCCACAGTAGTATCAAATAGTTTACTAAGGTCTAACCCTCTCTCAATTAGCTTTCTAATTTAGAAAACAACACAAAAGATTACATATCTGTTGAACTTTTTTTTTAAATATTTTGTTAACTGGGGGCAAGATCAGTTTTCAAAATGTGTTACAATTACAAATCAAATATGACAAGCACATACGAATACTCAATAATTAATGGAACATTTTTAATTAGCAATACAGCAATCAAACTCTTTGAGGACTTAGTGGTTTAAAGGTCTAATTTCAGTCATCCTTATCTGCAGTTCCCCTCACAGATTTGCTATTAGATTAATGTCCTTGCTCTATCTTTGCCCCTTCCTTATGTTAACGTTATTTCTACTCAGAATGAAGATGTTGTTCAAAATTGAAGATTACTTTAAACTTTTGAAATGTAATAAATACAAATAAAATTCACTTTAAAGTTTTTATGCAGGTTTTATATAGTTTTTTTCACATTAGCTAAATTCGGATTAGTTGTCTGTTTCTCAGACCATTAGGTAATGTCAAAATGCTTACAGTGTGATCCTTCGTATGTGTAACTATGTGTATAAAGGGTATGGATACTTTTCTAAGGCCCTGTAACAGTTGTGTGAGGCAGGACATAAAGCTAAATGCAGTTTATACGTGAGCTATAACAATTTCCATTATAGCCATTTCCATTATTTGTAAATCCTTTGCAATCTTTTCTTTCCATAAGAGCATGTATACTGTAATTACTTTCACTATTTTGCAATAACTCTGTAGACATAATTTACTACGACTGTTTGCTTAAACAGTTACTAAAGAAAAAATTGAAAAAAAAAATCCATTTGTAGTGCAGATGGTCAAACAGTCATTCCACTTGTTAGTCAGCCAGGCTGCCACTTTGGTGATGAGCATACAAAGATATGTGAAAATTACATCCTCTCCCATGGTGAAGCACAAGAAAAGTTTCATGATTGTGAAGTTCAGAGGCTGTGATGTGCAGGAGGGGGAGCGGGTGTCGCTACAAACAGAATAAATATTTCACAGACAACCTTGAACCCTTCTCGTTTTTTTGTTTTTTTTAACACTTGTTTACATCTGTCCTCCTTCGTTGCATTTCCTCCCTCCTCCCATTGTTAAAAATGAAAATATCTGCATTTGGAAAGCTGAAGATTATATAAAAATGTATCTTTTTTTCACTTTTATATTGAAATGAGGCAGCGAGGCAGCTTGTGTGGCACCAGTCAGATTTGGTCCCAAACTGATTATTCCAAATAAAATAAAAATAATAATAAATAAAAAAGTCCTGCTCTCTGTTCACAGATGACTGGGGTTGCTGGATAGCACAGATGCCACAAAAGCTACAATTTACCAACTCTGACTTCATACATTTTTAGCCATCTTTTTCCCCTCACTGTTAACATTTCATTGAAGCTGTAAAGAGGTTGAAAGGGGAGCATTTAACTTTTTTTTCTGTACATACATCTCTGCTCTCCTCTTACTTTTCCTTTGCACACTCGTCTGCTTTTTCTTTTTTCCTTTCACATATTCTCTCTTCCCTTTGCTTAACCGCCAACCTGGTTAAGTGCAGGACAAAGAACAGTCTCAGGGCCAGGCAAACTTTATCTTTTGCATTCAATGTGAGCTACAACTTCTGATGGTATGAGTAAGTATGAAGGACGGGTCAAAGGAGGCCTCTTTTATGGCACAGACCTATAAGAAAGACCTCGAGGAGCAGAGGGAGCAAAAAGAGAGAGAAGAGAGGGGGAAAAAAGATTAATAAATGTGCCAAGGCCTCATTTTAATTGAACTTGAAGCATATGTTGCAAGTATGTAGAATCTGTCCCAGATGTTCACTATGGCCATGTGCGTAGCTCTTCCCATTGCACCACAAGGCAGCTATTAGCGGGATGACCTTTGCTCCAGAGGCTAAATGCTGTATTACATGGCCAAAAAGTAGAGCACCTGTTTTTCATTGCTGAGAGGACCTTTTCCAGGGTTTATGCCTTAGTCTACCACACGTGTGTTGACTTAGCAGATTGTTGGGTAGACATAAAAAAACGTCTTTCTCGTGAGCAGGCACTGATATTAGTCACTTAATCTCAATGAAAGTCCCGCATGTTGGCTAATTGATTGAGACGGCTGAGTTGTTAAAGCCAAGCGGGCCAGCACACGCGGGATGAAAGAATGGCAGATGTGAACAAATTATTCGTATTGCTTTTCCCGCCCTTGTATATCCTCCTGAATGTTTATGTGTGTGCATGCAGACTTACAGCAGTGGATGTTGCTTGGTTCCTCTTGTCGATACACAACAGTTTAAACAAGGTCTTAAATTCCACTATAATGCTTAAAGGCCGTGGTAGAGTATGCAAAGCATTCATAATGCCCTTTAAATGTTTCACATTTTGTAAAAAGGAAGAAAGGTGATTAGAAATGAAAAAAAAGTAAGATTTTTCCAGATTTAGTTTTCAAAATCTGTATTATGAAATTTTTGTTTCTTCAGGCATTGAATTCATTACGCAATTTTTCCTTGCACTTGTGTTTATGATTTTTTTTTTTTACATTAAAATTAGCACCAAAAAAATAGACCAGCAAAACATCTCCTTCAACTCATCACCTTCAAAACCGTACCTGCAAAAATCTGTCAGCAAAATTCAGCAGGAAGAATTAGCCTACAAATGTGGTGTCCTTCTGATAATCCAAGCCAAACCAATCAGCACTACATTGAGTTGAGTGGCTTTTAAATCAGTCAAAATATGCTCAGTTGAACACATTAGATATTTAGTACAGCTAAGTAGTAAGGGACATCTTTTGGTTTTATATGGCAGAAACATATGAAATGAGGTACATTTGGTTTCTGCACTGGGTTTGTACCGACTTTGGAAGTTGTTTTAGGTGTTAGATCAATATTAAGCTTTTTTTTTGCAAAAAAACAAAACATCAGAACTCAAAATGTAATCAAAACATCCTACCTTGATAAAGTTAGCGACAACAAAGGCTTTCAATAGACTACTGCATTTCTATAGTTGTAAAAAAATTTTTTATGGAGTATTTCAGTCATATAACATGTATCGGAGAATTAGCCGTGCAGTTTTAAATATTTTTTTATTTAACTTGATCTGACTTTGTAGTAGCCTTTACAGCAATTGTCACCATAAACCTCAAAAAGCAGCCATGCTTTTGTAGAGTACGGATTTCACCAGGCCTACAAAAGTTTAAATAATAAAAAAAAGAAGATGGAAACAATAAGCAGTTGAAATTTCCGTGTTTGGATGCGTAGACATCCTTAATAGGTCTGTCAGCTCTGTGGCGCCCACTGTTATTTCTAACACGAGTTCAAAAATATTTAATGACCTATTCTTTTTTTTGTAAATATTGACACAGTTTAGATGTGTAGCTTTAAATGAATTCACAAAATCTTGAAAGTTTCATATTTTGTAAGTTGGTAGAGTTTCACATATTTGCACCTCATTTATTATGTCATATGTAAAATAGAAGTGTGGTTTACACATCATTATTTTAAAAATATTGATAAATATTAAATTTTAATGTCCTAATTTTAGTGAGGAAACAAGAGTCATGCTTAAATAAAATAAATAATAACAACTAATTCCTACAGCATAACCAGCAGTAGATTTGATGTCTGATGGTAAAAAATAAATAAAAAAATCGCTTAATAAGTAATTGCAAATACCACCGTATCATCTATTTGCTCAGTACATATATCAACCAGCTGCCTTGGAGATGTTATTTGTTTAACTACTATAAAAACTCCATCCTAAAGTAAAGCTTGAGCAGAGTTAGACTGAATGAAACCTCCCACTCTTATATTAGGCTGCTGGCTGCAGTGCCTTCACTGTGTAATCTAACCCATGATGTCTATTCTCACCTGTAGGCTGAATGTACAGAGCTGGTTGGAAACAATCACCTTTAGGCTATGTGTGTGCGTGTGTGTGTTTGTGTGTGTAAATGTGTTTATCTGTTTATGTGAGTGTCTAACATTTGTGTGTGTGCAGCTCTGCTTCCTCCCACAGGGGGGCTTACTCGGAAAATGGGGAAAGATAGAGTGAATGAGAGAGAGATAGAGAGTGAAGGAGTGAGGAGATTACCCTCGCACGGTTGACTGGTCACTGAAGCGCTTGTGCTCCGCTCAGCTAGGCTCCACTAGCCTCAGGAGGACCTGACACAGATAAGATACACGCTGCAATCATGTCCCGCTCAGGGGCTTACTACCTTGTGCACCGCCTCTCTCTTTCTTCCAGTGTGTATATCTATCGGTATCTCTCTCACACATATGTATCTACAGAAAAAAGTGTCTTCCTCTCCAATTTTTTGCTAAATTTGTCCTCAAGGTTAAAAAAAAACAGTACTTTTTTTTAAGAAAAAGGTGAGTTTTAGTGGTGGGGTGGTCCTTAAGACACAGACATGGTGAACACCAGCAATTACAGCCAAAATTAGAATATTAGTTTGATGTAAACAAATCTTCATAAATAAAGACATACATTTTGTTAAAAAAAATGTATCAAGAATCCTTAATATGCATTAAAATCAACTATTTCATAAAGACATATTTTAATTTAGAAAACCAATCTATTTGAGCCGTTTTTTACCCTGAATCTTTTGTAAAGCATAACTATGATAAATGAAAAACATGTAACGAATTTAAAGACATTGACAAATTATCTTTTTTCAGATCAGATCACAACCTGTTGCTGCCCTTTTGGCATGCAGCAATTGAATTTCCAAGAAATCTGTAAAACCTCTTGGTCGGTAAAGTAGTTCTATGAGCCTGCACCCAGATTTTCTATAATATAAACTGCTGTACTTTCCATTAGTTTGCCGGTGGTGGCATTGTTAAAGAAACCATGGGAACTGGTGGTATTGGTGGTTAAGCACCATGCTGCGATTTTAAAACAGGTGTATTGTGTTCCCACCCTCTGGTCCTTGTCAGAACCTGCGCCGCTGAGTTCTGGAGTATTTGTACGCTAGAAATACTCTTTTTACGATGACCAGAGAGCAGGGCTGCATTAAGAACCTCTGTGCTGAGAAGAGAGAGAAATGGGCGAGCTCTGGTGATATTTTTAAGATGATAAAATCCTGTTTTGCCACAGTTTTTATGTGTGGAATGAAATCCAGCTCAGATTCAAAAATGACTCCCAGGTTTAGAACACACCGAGACGTTTTAAAACTTTACAGTTTGCTCGAAATGATCTCTCTCTTGTCTTCACGACCAATGATTAAAACTTCTGTTTTGCTCTGGTTAAGCTGTAAGAAGTTCTCTGCCATCCATTACTTTATGTCTAAAATGCAATTTAAAAGTACATTAATCGGCTCTAGGTCGTCAGGAGACACGGCGATGTAAAGCTGTGTATCATCAGCATACCTGTGAAAACCAACACCGTGTCTCCTGATGACTTCGTCAAGTGCCAGCATGTAAACATTAAAAAGCATTGGGCCTAAAATTGATCCTTGGGGAACCCAACTCATGATTTTGTGGCTTTCTGAGGAGCATGTATCAATATGTACTAAAAAGCGGTGATCTGAGAGATAGGAGTGAAACCATTTTAAAACAGTACCTGAGAGGCCCACCAGCCTTCTCAGTCTATCTAATATATCTGGTGATCTACTGTATCAAAGGTGGCACTAAGGTCCAGCAGCACCAGGAATCTTCCTCAGAAGGGGCTTCACCACTGCCGTTTTCAGGGCAGATGGGAAGACACCTGTCTGAAGAGAGTAATTTAGAATGGCCAAAAAATGGCTAAAAAAAACCATAATATGTTTTTAAAAGCGATGTGGGAATGGGATCTAAATGCAGGTTGTTGGCTTAAGCTGGGAGAAAACTCGACCAGGCATCTTTGCATCAACCAGGGCCAAACTCTCCGTTGTTTCCTTGGCTAAGAGTAACAGTTCAAATGTGTTAAAATCAACATTTCGTTGAGATAAAAAGCTGGACCCAATAGTACTGATCTGACTTCCCTTCTCCAGCACACTTGCATCAGATGAGTGGTTATTCATCAGATCTTGCTAAATGGATAATTAGGCCGTTTGATTCAGATGTCAGTCTGAGGGTCAATCCCCCTTGAATGCATGGGTACTCTCTGGGCACTTTGGCGTCCTGACACTGTACAAAAAACCATTACTGTTAATCTTTTCCTCTGAATATTCCTTAAATGTGATTTTGTGTGTGTGCATGTGTAGCGGTTATTATACCTCTTCTGTGTTGTGAAGTTACAAACGGACTCTGTTCATTGTTGGCAACCTTGCCGTTTATTACAATCTGGTATTGGGATCACAAAATTACAGTCAGGTCTGGTCCCACGTATGCACACACACATTTAGCAGGAAGACAGCAAAACCCGTGTGCTGCTAACTGTTAGCATATAACAAATTAACATGTACCTGGTATCGGGATCACAAAATTACAGTCAGGTCTGGTCCCCCGTATGCACACACACATTTAGCTGTAACCCATAAAACAAAATGAGAGTGCTGGTAAGCTAACCACATGTAATTAATGAAAATACAATGGAGCTTAAACCTCATGCACCTACCAGGAAGACAGCAAAACCCCTTGTGCTGCTCTCCCCTCCAGGGTTTCCGACCCCAAACCACGGAAGTGATGGGTTCAGGGTAATAGGACAAAAGAATTGCTAGTGTGTGCAGGTTACGTTTTATGACAAGTGGAAATATCTCCGTTACACTCCCCCCTACTGATCTCCACTTGCTCATATAAACCAGACCCCCCCCCAAAAAATAAAAAATAAATAAACTGTACATTACACAACCCACAAACATACCAGGTACCACAACATCATAACAAGAGGAGGAAATGAGCAATAAAAATAAAAATAAAAAAACACAACCAAACAATCTCAAAGTGTACATTGCTGTTAATTTCACAGATACCAAATACTCCAGTCCAAAGACTATTCCTTAAGAATCAGAATGTGGAAGGGAAGCAAAGCCTTCCTACACTCATAGGAAAAACATGCCCATATACATCTTAAATTACCCAGAAATCATGTCAGCACAACAGCACGCATGTCTACCACCTGGACACACCCATCAAAAAGTCACAGACCAGTCAAACCATCACATGAAAGGAGAAAGAAAACAAAAAAACAAAACCCTCCTCAAAATTGAAGGAACTCGTGGCCATATACAAGCCAATAACCATACACACCTATGTAAGGCTTATGTATGAAGTACCACTAGCGACCAGCAAGAACTTTCTGGTGCATGTCTTGAATAAGCCTGACAACTGGTCTAATAACCCTCCCACACCTTGTCCGCATTCTCTTTAAATGGTAACTGGAAAGGTTTCGTCCTGTCTCTGATGCAACAACAGAACCAGCATCAGGAGGTAACAAGTCACCAGAACAGTCAGCCTCAAGAGCAGGATCACAAGGGTCAGACTGATTCAGTCCATCAGATCTGGCCTCATCTGAACTGCCAAAACCAGCTCCATCGTTATTGACAGGGTCAGTTTGGTCAGGCGTGTCAGACCCTGTCTGGGTCATGACAACCCACTTCATCCACAGTAGTGAACTGATCTCCAGTGGAGGCTGGGAGCTGAGAGATCCAACAGACAGTCCTGTCTTCGGGTCCACATCCAGGGAGAACAGTTGAACTGTCACGGGCAGCATCCACCATAGAGCCCTCCACTGTCCCATCAGTCAGGGAACTGTCAAAAGAACTACCACCCTCCGGATCTGCATGAACAGGAAGGAAGTTCACAGGCATCATGAGGTTCCTATGAAGCACTTTCTCCTGGTTCGTCGCACAGTTCCTGAGTCTGAATGTGTGAGTGTTATCATGTTTTTTCACAACAACGTATAGTTGACCCTCCCAGCGATCAGCCAGCTTTCTTCGACCTCGTTCACCTTTGTTAGCTAACAAGACTCGGTCTCCAACCTCCACAGGTGCACCCCTCACCTTGCGGTTGTACAGCACAGTCTGCGTCTCTTGGTGTTTTGTAGTTGAAATCTGAGCAATCCTGATAGCCTCTGTCAGGTCACGTCGTAGTCACTGCACATAAACATCGTAATCCACCACCTGCTCAACCATGAGTACAGACTGAAACATCATGTCCACCGGTAACCGGGGAATCCTGCCGAACATCAGTAGAAAGGGAGCGAACCCAGTAGTCTCATGAACCGTTGCATTGTACGAGAAGGTGAGCGAACGCAGAAGTTGGGGCCATTTCTGCTTTACTCTGGGCGGGAGAGCTCTGATCATGTTCCCCAGGGTACGATTGAACCGTTCAACTGCTCCATTGCCCATGGGATGGTAAGGTGTCATATGAGATTTCTCAACACCAGCAACATGGGGCATCTCTGAAATCAGGCTACTTTCGAAGTTGCGTCTTAAAGTCACTGATCTTGGGGAGGGGTTAATGACCCTCACTGGGATCCATCCATCACCCCACAGTGGTGTTACAACACGGCCCACCATCACTGAACGCGGCACCGTTCTTGACTCACTTGGCTCCACAACCACTGTGCTGCTGGCTGAGAGACATAGATTACCAGGTAGGCGACCCCAAACCAAATGTTCAGTCAGAGGCTCCAAGGTCACTGCCTGCTTGAATTTAACAGTGCCCACCTTATCAGGACACTCATCCCCTCTCCATGTCTCCACAGTGTTCAACAGCTGCAGCAGGCTCGCTTCCTCCTCTGGAACCTGATCGGGAGGAGATGCTCTCTCCCCGAAGCCTTTAGAGTGTTTCAGCACCCAAATGAGATGTTTCATAACATTGCTGCCAAGAATGAGATCATCACTTTGACCCTCCACGATGAACGTTGGAACCGAGAAGCAACAGCCAAACACCCTCATCTGCAACTCACACACACCTACAGGTTTTGTTCTTGAACCTCCACACCCAATAAGGACAACTGAGGTGGGGGAAATACAGTCAATGAGAACAACATTGTTCTGCTTCAGTAGAGAGAGCGCACGAGAGCTCAAGGAACAGGCCATAGAGCCGCTGTCAATCATGGCTCGAAGTTTTACCACATCTTGTATCTTCACATCAGTGTAAAAAAGATAATCAGTCGCAGACAGTCTTTGTGTATTTTGAATGATCACTGTAAAGTTATCACCTACTAAAGAGCAGTGTTGCGAGTATACTGACTCAAGATCAATATCAACAGGCTCTTGTGGGGACATGTCATTTGGCCCTACAATACTCCCCTGCTCATGTGGGCCAACTAGTTTTCCTCCTGGTGGGAACCACCAGGCTGAGCAACAGGTATGTCAGTAGGAGAAGCATTACAGGTCACAGCTTGATGTCCAGTAGCGTAGCAGCGGAAACACAACTGCTCTCTCCTGCAGTGAGACATGGTGTCATGGTCGTCACCTCCACAAACGAAACACGGCCCCCGAGACCTGCCACGGCCACCAGCTCCCGACCTCGGCGACATGGAATGCCGGGGGGCCTCCCGCTGCAGCAACTGCTCGAGGAGAGAGATAACATGGTCCAGCGACTGCCCCTCTGATGACATCATCCTGCCGGCTGCTACTGGTTGAGGTGTAGAGCCCCCCCCTGCAGACTGGACATGGCACTGTACAACCTTAACTGCCTGACTAGTCTGGGGGCTCCCAGTTGTGTTGGAGAATTGACGCTGCTGTAGATGCTTCTTCCGGTGGTGTTCATCCAGTCTCACCTGAACATCAGTGGCAGCCCACTCCTCCAGTGGCTTGCAGCCAAAGACGAGGGACAACTCAGTATCTGGACAATGAGTGAAAAACATGACTGTCACTTTACGAGAAGGATTGTCGAGCGTCTTTCCCTGTCTCTTCAACCCATCTACAGCAGTGTCAATGGCTTTATTAAGCCGAATCCAATAGTCAACAGCAGTCTCAGTGGGCTGAGGCTTTGTGTCATAAAAGTCCGCAAGAGGCATAAAAGAGGTCACTGAGTCACTGAAGTGTTGCCTAAGTATGTCAAACACAGGTTGAGGGACTGATTTTAAGTCTAAGGAGGGCCGACTGCGAAGCCCAATGGTCACCACATCACGTGCCCTCCCCCTTAGCTTGCCCAAAACCTCATCCAATTGGTAACAAAGCTCAACGCCCCTCTTACTCAGGTGAAGCCTCATAGCTTCCTCCCACTCAGAGACTGAAATCCTATCAGTGTTATCTCCCCTGAAAGGATGTGTCTCATAACTATCATGGGTAATTGTCAAGTTAATCTTGGACAGATCAGCTGTGGTCGACTGAGTCATGTTAGCGTCATTAGCTGGAAAGGTCTTAGGACATGAAACAATGTTCTCACCTATACTGGTCCCTATCTGTTTCACCAGGTCACTAAGAACATGGACATCTTGACCAGAAATTGCAGATTCACCATCCACCCCAGCATCTGCCGCGGCACGTGCTCTATCCCTCCCAGGATGACTATGAGGGGTAGAGGTGAATGGTCTTTCCTCATTAAGCCCCCCAAGAGTAGGACACTGACTGAACCACAGTTTAGCACCCCTACCAACATTTGACACATTATGTTCTTCCATTTTCAGAGAAAAGAAAAAAATATATACATATATAAATACCTTGGTGGTTTAACACATTAATATATCGATACCACGTTCAATATTACAATCCACAAAGAACGTTTTTATTTATTTTTTTAATTAATTAATGTACTCATTATTTTTTTATTTATTTTTATTTTTTACCACCAAAAGAATAACTGTCCAAAACCTGGCGCTATGCCACAACCAGACTCACGGTACCAAAAGCGTGAATGAAGCACGGGTGAAGCAGTCTCGTGACGAGTCAGGCTTGCGGCGTCACCATGGCAACGAGTAGGTCACGTCCCTTCGTAGTAAGGATCCGGGTCACGGCACCATTGTAGCGGTTATTATACCTCTTCTGCGTTGTGAAGTTACACACGGACTCTGTTCATTGTTGGCAACCTTGCCGTTTATTACAATCTGGTATCAGGATCACAACATTAGCAAAACCCGTGTGCTGCTTACACATGCTTGTTTGTCCTGTGTGTTTCTATGTTGACCTATGATGGACTGATGAACCGTCCAGAGTTTACCTTACTTCTCACCAGTTATCCCACAGGCTTTGTAAGAGGCTTCGTAATCAAATCTTGTAAGGCTTCGGATAACCTTTCCCCGATTATAATGTGAATGCTCTAGTTTTGCTGGATTTGCTAATATTTTCTTTGATAACTACTAATAGCAATGAAACTCAATAAAAGGCAAACATTAATTGAACAATGCACTAGACAGAGGTAAACTATTAAAAATATGTGCTTTTACAGTAAATAGTATGTTAAATACAGACCTCAGGACCATTCTTCTTGTATTTCCAATTAAGAGGACAATTGGCTGTTTCTCTCGTGTGAACTGCGGTTGTTCATTTACATGTAGATCTAATACTACAGGGGTGCTCAACCTTTTTTGTCCCAAGATCTAATTTTCAAGTAGCCAACCTCCTGAGATCTACCAGTCCAGTGTCAAAAACGCAAACCCACACAGATCGTTTCCAGACTGTAGTAACTACCCTCACAACACGTTTTGTTGTTGTCATACAACCATCAGACATCACATCACAAACCCGCCCTCTCTCAAACACACACACACACCAATCTGCACGATGAGCAATAGCCATAACTGACCTTAATATGAACCAAACAGAAAAATAAAACAGATGAAAACAAGGTAGATCTCTGTTTGAAAAAGGAAATCCCTTCCTACCTTAGTGGGAGACCTGGCACTGGGAGGAGGAGGCTAGCTTTTCCGACCAAACCGATTACTGATTACTGAGTTTTCACCTTATCAAAGCATTTTTAGGCAGCAGGGGAATTCATAATTATAAATTTTCAACAAAATTCTTGTATCAAAACTAAATTGCTAACACATACTTGAATGCATATAGGCTACTGACCAAGTTTACTTACCTAAAATGAGAGTATGGCCACAGTGTTTCATAAAGTACAAAAACCTTAACAGAAGTAAAAATACCTGTTATAAAAAGGAAAATATGTTGCTGTATAAGTTTTTTATATGTTGCTGCCGCCCGGCCGCACTGCGGCCACCCGGCTGCGCCACACACGTCCACGCGGACCAGCCGGCGCAGCAGCTGGTAGAAGCCCAGGCGGGAGTGACTGGGCGAAAAAAATTACAAAATATTTTTTTCTTTTCTTTGTATTTTTTAGGGTTTTTTTGGTTTATTTTAGAGGGTCTGAATACTCGCTAAATACAGCGTCAAAGTCGCTAAGTTGGCAGCACTGACTTCCTGTCATGTCATAAAAGGTCATAACCTCACGGTCGACTTGGGATCAGTCCGCGGTCTACCAGTAGATCGCGATCGACTGGTTGGGCAGTCTTGTTATAAGGTAATTGGACTAAGAAGAGCACTGGGAATTTTATCAATATGATACAAAAAACCTTTCTGAAATGTTGTCTTGGGAAGGCTATTGAGCTTGTGATGTAGTGGGGTTTTCCTCGTGTATAATGGGAGGTTTAACTGCTGGAAAAGAATGGGAAAGAAGGAAAGAGAGGAAAAAAGTAAAGTATCTTTTGTTTTCTTCATGCCTCAAGTGAAGGATGAAAAGCGTCACGCTGCAAAAGATGTTTTGACTTATCGGCTTCATTTTTCTTCCCGTCTCGCTGTCTCTTTTTGTTGCTCAGCAGAGATGCTGGTAGGAACTGCATTTTAATCATGTTTGGCTAATAGGGGAAGGAATTGAAACGAAACAAAAAAGTAGGCTGAAAGAGGAATATTGTCTAACTATGGAAAACCAACTAAAATGTTTGTTTTTCCGTTTTATTGCACACATACATCTGACGGATAATTTCTCACTCTCTTTATTCCCCCAGATACATGTTTCTGTCCTTCTCTTTGACTTTGTGTTATTGCTTCTTCAGTCTGAACTTCGTTATTATCACAATGCTGTACGATTGTTTTTGATTTGAACATTTTCCTCTTTTGTTACTTTGGTCCAAATAAATAGATGAAATTGTAAACAGCACTGGAATGGAATAGAAGTTTTACTAATTATTTTGCTCAGACTTTACTATTAAGCATGCAGTGCTCTTAAAATCTATTAATTTTACTAAAATATTTCAACATTTTTGTCACACTACAGCTACTACAGTACAGTCTATCTTATTTTCCCTTTATCTGATAAACTGATCAATCACAACCTTTAAAATATAAGGTAAATTTAAAATTGCTTTATCAGTTTTTATTTTTTTAATTAAACATTTTAAAGGTGAGGCATGGATTTGTATTCAGACTCCTGTGGACCGATAACTTTTAATAAAAACTAGTGCAACCAACGGTCTTCAGAAGTGAACTACTTAGTAAATATAGTCCAAATGTGGCTAATTTAATGTCAGTATAAATCCAATTATATAAAGGTGTCAGAAGTTCATTAGGGAACATTAGTGAACAAAAGGCAATACAATTATTAAGGAACACAAAGGGCAGTTGTGTACAATCACGCACATCGACATGAAAGAAAGCCATATAAAATGGTATCAGGAGTTTGCCACCAGCCATGCACAAAAAATGGTAAAGTACAGAAAAAAAAGGTTCTGGTCAGATGAGACCAAAATTGAACTGTGTAAACTTTAGACAAACGGTTGTGTTTGGCGAAAAAAAGCAACTTGCACCTGAGCACAGCCTATTCACAGTAATCATTTGTTAGGATGCTTTTATTTTACTATTTTAAATGAAAAGATGGATTGTGCAACAAACAGGCAAACCTAGAAGAACCTAAAACCTAGTTGCAAAAGAGTAGACTAGAGTAGATTGTCACTTTTCTGGAGGACAAACCTAAACAAAGGGCTAGAGCTACGATAAAGTGTGATGAAATGAAGCTTATTCATGTGTTAGAATCGCCTAGTACCAGACTAATCATATTGAGAATCTGTGCAAAGACTTTAAAATCAATGTTCACAGTCACTTTCGATCTCCATATCATGCAAAATTGTCTGGTGTTTATGTGTTATTCATGGCTTCTGAATAAAAATGCATTCAACACTTAAAAAGTATTTCATTTCACTTTACTGTTATGCTCTACTCTGCGATGGTCAGTCACAAAAAAAATTAAAATGTAACGTTAGCATTGTGGTTGTAATGTGACAAAATGTGAAAAAGTACATAGTTTTACAAATTAGTCTATGCTTCATGTTTTTGTAATTTATTTTACCCATAAGATCCTTTTTAAAACATAGACAAAGGTGAGCACCAAAGAATGAGTCACCAAGTTAAGGCTAAAGTTTCCCCCTCTATAAATGATGACAATACTAATTGGATTTGGTGGGAACAATGTATGAAACTCAACATCCATATTGTCTAAAGCTAATGTTTTATTTCCTTTGTATTGTAAAGAGAACATTTCACTCTTAATATATCCACAAGGACCCTAAACAGACCCCATGGGAGGACAGCCATGATAAAAACCCGATCCTCGAGGATATTTTGGCTTCCTGGCACTTTGACTGGATACGAGTAATGGCGGTAAGTTACCGTGTTTGTGGCTCTGGCACGGATTCCTGCTGGTGTGTGTTGCTATCTTCCGGTTTTGCCAATTAGCTCATTGTTGTCAGTAACTGTCCTCTGTCCGTGTCTCAGTTTGACATTCCTCACGCTGCACGTTTTAGGCCCACTGGCCCACTGCAGGGGCCATGCCTGTGCCTGCTCTTTAGGGTGATGGGGAAGATAAGTGAGCTCCAGCATGTGAAGCAACTAATGTCTTTTCATGTGATGTCCCTGTGGCCCCGCTGATTTTCTCTAGCATAAAAGGTGATATCTGTTGTCAGAGGTTTTGCTGTTTGTTTACTGTGTTTAGCTGATAAATGGTGACAGGAGAATGACTTGAATGCATTCGTAAATAACAGTGGTTTAGAGTACTTCATTTAAAAATGACTAATAACATCTTTGTTACATTAAGTAGAAGTTAAAATTCAGCGACTAAAAATATAGAGAAGTATCTTGCAAAAGCATTATTTTGCAGTCATTGTTTTATTTGATTGTAGTCTGACATTACTGTTTCTTATTGGGGTTTCATTTGGTTAGACTAACACAAATAAATTGTGTTGAATTAAGGTGAAATAGAATAATGCACTCTGATGCCCCTAAATAAAGTATTTTTACTGTTAATAGCTGACGTCAGAGGAAGTTAAAAGAAAGCCATAATAGTAACATAAATCCTGACTGTCAGTTTTAAAAGAGGCTTGAAAGCAACATTTCAAACCCATAAATCTACTGTTGTAATATGAGATCAAATTGTACATTTGTGAACCGCTCACAAAACAAACAACCAAAAAAAAACGAACATACAAACAAACAAACAAATAAAAAACAGTCTACAGGTCTTGGAGTTATATTTCTAACAGCTTTGCACATCTTGGGACCGAGATTTTTGTCCGTTCCTCTTTTCCAACTAGCTCAAGCTTAGTCCAACTGTGCACATCCATTTTCATCTCTGGCTTCTGTATTTTATTTGGATTTAGTTCCAGACTTCGAATAGGACATTCAAGCACACAACTTCTAGTGTTTCTATCCTGCTCAAGTCTTTAATTAAGTCTCAAATCCTTGCAGCTTCTAAACATTTTTAGTTGTATGTGTTTATTTGTTTGTTTTAAACCAGTCCCCAAAGCTTCATCAATGTTTCTGGGAGATCCAACCAGCTTCCCTGTTTCTGTAGAAAAAAAAAATCCCCCACATCATTGTTTCACCATGAGAAATGTTTGTTCAAGATGATGTTTTTGTGGTTTGCATTAAGGAAAAACTATTCAGTTTTACTTTGATCTGACCAGAGCGCCGTCTTGCACTCGTTTATCTCTTTGCTTCTGATACTTCACATGTTTTAACTGTATCTGAAGGAAACAGGTTTCTGTTGATTTTATTAAAGTTATTATAGTAAAGAGGGCTGAATTAAAACACTGCACATTTTTTAGATTGTATTTATAAAAAATAAATAAAACCACATAACCCTTGGTTTCATCCTCAAAATTGTTTGCAACCATGTGCTGGTCCATGATAAAAAATCCAAAAACAAAGCGAGTTAAAGTAAGTTGAAATTACAGTTAGTGGAAGAACTTCAACAAGGTTGTTGGTTCTTTGCTGTTAGTTGTTTTAGGAACAGCAAAACTACTTCATATTGTCATTGCGCAGCCCAAATCCCATTATGCCTGACGCAAGAACATCCGAAGTGTTACTGTTCTTAATCACACACGAAGAAAAGTGGCTGAACCAGCTGAACTTTTCCATTGATGAAGTATGCATCAAAGGATTGCACGGTATGCTCCCCATACTGTAGGTAAGGGATTTATTTTTTCCCACCGGATAAAAAATAAGTCTCTATGCGACTCTCGCTGCACAGGATGTTGGAGATGGCGCACACTCAGCCCTCCCGGTCTCTCATTGGGCAGAATGTGGAGCACAACACTTGACAGTGGTGTCGTCTGATTTTTGAAAGTCAGACATGCAAGAAGGCAGCCGCCACCTTTTCTTTTAACAAGAGTCATAAATCTGTAATGAGCGAGGAGACGATGCATATTTTATTTACTTTTTGAAGAAGTGATCCCCTCACTTTGTGGCTGTGCACTCCAATTCCTATTGTTTTTCTTTTTTCTTTTTTTTCTTCTAAAGCAAAGTTTTAATACTGTAGACTTTTACAATTGTCTCTGTTGCTTGCTTGTCTCTGAGGATGTATATGCAGTACCGGGTATGCCAAAGTTTGTCAAACAT
Source organism: Orestias chungarensis (assembly GCA_032876305.1). Taxonomy (NCBI): domain Eukaryota; kingdom Metazoa; phylum Chordata; class Actinopteri; order Cyprinodontiformes; family Cyprinodontidae; genus Orestias; species Orestias chungarensis. The sequence goes on along the minus strand of JAVLVB010000891.1, from coordinate 1,734,125 downwards.
TTTGTCGAGTCAAGTAATAAATAATGCGTTATTTAACCCCATTTATGTCCTTAATAGATAAATATAGACACATTTGTAAATATGCTTTGTTTGTGACAAACAAAAATACATTTTCTTTACCTACAAGGGGTAAGAAAGGTTAAGGTTGTATCCCCTCTCACTGTGGTGATGACTGAAATAGATTTGAAGTAGGTTGGGCAGTAACATATGTTTTAAGACCAGACATGGAGACACAGACAGACAGACGAAACAGAAGTGGATGAGCTAAAATCAGGCTAACAACAGACAAGAGTAATAATGTCCCATTCATCACACTATGCCATGCCCGATCCCGGGAAGGACGAGGAAGGAGAGTGCAGGACTAAGGGAACAGAGGTGAGGCGGGAGGGTGTGGGGTGAGGGGTGATCAGGAGATCATTTGTGTGTGTGCGAGCCTGACCTTGAGCCTGATAGAGTAGCTCGCGCGGGTGGAGGTGATGAGAGGCTCAGCAGGGAGACAGAGAAAGATGATCGGTGGCGAGCGAGCTCCTGCCAACCAGACGCGTTAACGACACACACACTCAAAACATTACAAACTTCTCTCTTTAGGGCGCGAAGCAGAGGTCAAACTGAAAATATTCTTTTTTTTTTTTTACCAATGTGTATATTTATCTTGCTGTGGGACTTGACTGGGTGAAGAGACTAATTAGCACTGTGGAGCATTGTGTGTGTCTGGCCTACCGTCTGCTGACAGTCTTAACTAAAATTTAACTTTGGCTGTATGGGAGCAACCTTTAGCACATACATAGTTGTTTTGTTTTTATCCATGCACTCCACAGACACAGAAACTGCAAACAGGTGCCATCCTAACCTGATAGCCATTTACTGTAGTCTTTAGGAGTGGGATGTTTAGTTGCAGAACAAGGGTCAGAATTTGGGCTATTACAGCATTCCTGTGCATGAGGAGACATGCTGTGCATCTCAATACTTCTGTTAAATGGATAAATGTTTTGACAAAAGAGCGAGGGAGGGAAATAGATGTATGGGATAAATTATCTATTAGAAAAAGCTTGGAACATCTGCTTCCTTTATCTGGCACTGGGAAGATGCCAAGTTTTGTGACACAAGCTCTTAATTCATGCTGTCGTTTCCTGGTAAAACAAATAGGCCTTTTTAGGTCAGTTCCTAGAGTTTTTATTTTATTTTATTTTTTATAATACCTCTAAAAGACATTACTAAACTCCAAAGTTAAAATTTTATTTATTTTTATTTTATTTTATTTTACATTTTTTTAAACATTTTACCAGTTTAAAAAAAGTTAACAATCTGTGGTTCCCCATTTCTCTGGTAAGTTTGAAATGCTTGGAATATTTGCCAGTGGAATAATATTGCTGAAAGGATTCAGACTATTTAAATGGTTGCCATTAAAGATGAAAAGCACTCCATGCAGCATTTAAATTACATCCAAAATTTTTCACTCGTAAAAAAGTTAGACTTTGCTTAAAAATCTAAGAAAGAGAAAGTAAACACAGGCATACACTTTAATAAACATTTTTTTTACGAAGAACAGTAATTTAATTTGTGGAAGAGGAAAAATTGGCTGCTTTTATCAAAAATACTGCACTGAAGATTTTGTGACCTTTAGTCTTCTTGTTTCAGAATAGATTTGTGCAAACCAAAAATTTTGGTTAAGGTTAAGTGTTCAACTGTAACGAATATTTTTTGTAGCATTTTTTAGTAGGATTTTGAAGTTAATCCCAATACATGAAAATGTAAAAGAATAATCCTGAATTCATCTAAAAAGACAGACATAACTTTTTAAGTTAGCAGCATGTAAATGACCTGTGAGGAGAAAATGTAACCGAGAGACGAAAAACTGAAAATAGCAGTATGATGTGTTTCTCATGCCATTGTTTTTTTTGAGACATTGAGTTAAAAAATATTTTTGATACTGCAGTGTGTTTTTTACTTTTGCCCGGCTACATGTTAAGATCTACTACTTTTTTTTGTTATAATATCATTTAAATTACCTACACTCAACTGAAGTTTACTTATTTATTTAAATAATTTTGTTAGTGTTTGTGTGCTTTATTTATTTGTTTGGCAAAGTAAAGGCAAGTCAAATTCATCTCTTTAAAGCTTTAAATTAGTAGCTGGGTTACATTTTTCTTTGTCCCAATTTTAATATACCTACCATAACTATTTTACTTGCATAAGGAAAAAGTATATATAAATTTTCAATATTTTAACTAAATATATTTAAAAAATTATGTTTAAGAGAAAAGAACGTAAAATTTGACATTTGCTGTCTAGCAGCGATATCCGTTTTTTAGTTTTCTTTTGTTTTTAGTTCTTGTACAGATTTTGGAAATTTTACTTGTGTCTCCCCTGTAGTATTTCTTACTTTTCCAATTGTTATTTTTTTCTCCCTTCTCCTGGGGTTGAAATAAGAGGAATACTGCGTCTCTGCAGTTACAAAATGAACAACAGCGCTTTCAGATACCCTCTGGGAGCCACATATTAGCATGCTGTCACATTTTATATGACATTTCAATTTTTACTGTGCTTCCAGACTGAGCGATGCAAAACAAAAGAAAAACAGGTGCAATTTTAACACAGCAGCGACGAGCAGCAGTCACTTGTGGTTCAAACTCATTTCCTGGTGTGATGGGGTGCAATGTCGCTACTTTATAACTGTTGGGTTTATCATTTTTATGGCTCAACCTAGCAGGGGGAAGAGTGTGATCGGGAGGTTAAAATGGTCTCAACTGTCTCTTTTGTCCTCCCACAGTGGATGAAGTACAGATATTTTAGTCTACAGTAATAGACTCAGTCCTCTCTGACCTCTCTGTTGTTTAGCTTTAGGCCTTGGGTCATCGTGGAACAAACTGTCTTTGAAAAGTTTAACATCGTTCAACTCATACTTTTGCGAGAGACACAAAGGATTTAAGCACTCAGAGGTACTGTTCCTCTTTCTTTTGTTGAATATTTAATTAGGTTTTTCAAGGAGTTTAACACATTGTTTACCACAATTTACCATCCACTGCGATGTGGTTAGCCTGAATTGCCTGTGTCTTTGTGTGTGTGTGTGAGAGTGTGTGTCCCTGGGCTCTCTTTGGTATCACCGAGGGTAATTTCTCCCTTACATGAGCAAACAACTCAAATCGCTTTAACGAGCTTTCTTACTGCTCTGCCGAGGAGTTCTCGTCAGGGATTTCACATGGCACGCCACGAATCCAAACAATGACGCAAACTTTCGACATAACCACAAAATATGCATTTATTGTCTCTAAATGCCACACATGCAATTAAAACATGCAATTCTCACCCAACAAAAGGACAACAGCTCACAGGATATTTCTGCCGCCGGTTTGATGAGAATTAATTGATGTCAAAGATTTTTCTCTCGTGTAAAAACACATTTTCATTCACGTTCACAAACTGTCTTACTGTAGTTTTTACCTAATAATGTGACGCTCTGCTGCCTTTAGCTTGAGCTCACATCACACCCTAAAAGACATGGCGAGATGAGGAGCCAAGTTTTTTTTGTTTTGCCACAACACACAGTAGGTGCGATTAAAAGAGGGAAATCACCAAATCTGTCCATTGGACCACTGCACAAATGAGTCTGTATTTTAACAACTTATATTAAAAAGAATGATTCCAGCATATTTGAATACACTTTAGACATGGAAGGCTTATTTTAGATCTCAATGCACTGAAGTAAAACGAAGGTAAGAAGGTAAGCGCGGAGAGTTGGTGTGACATGTCACTATCACCTACTACACAGATGAAGCTGTAGTTACAGCTAATTATGTCCACTCCATTTGCTGGGCTTACTCTATGATGTATATTGCATATATGCAATGCAGCATTGCCCATCAGAACATTAGAATTTTATTTTTGATCTCATTTTAAACATTCTTTAACTATATAAACTGAATTGTTTCAGTAATAATTCACCAAATTACAACAAATCTCATTTTAAGCCCCTTTACAAGCTAGTATAACACATAAATAGTTAAACAAAATCTAAATGATTCCAAAGTCAACTTAAATGAATACAATGCATTACAATACAATGTAATAAAAAGTCTCATACATTAATAATTCATCCCTGCTCCAACACACAAATGGCTAAATCAAACAGCTGAATTTCCTTTTTAGTAAATCATTTAGCTCTGCAGAGGCCTGATGATTCCTTTGCAGGATAGTAGCAGTTTTAAAGACTGGAATAAGGCACGTCTGCAGCATAGTACTGTCACAGCGGACCGTTTTATCCCACACAACTATAAAAACGAAAAGACAGCAGGTTTTTGGCTCTAAAAATAAAGTAATTTAAAATAAGTATAAAGGATCAGCTAAACAGTGGAAGTTTAGCCCCAAGATAAATCAATAAATAAATTGGAAAAGCATTGTGTAACCTGAATGGTTAAGCCCAGTCCACACAAAATTTTCCAAGTTTAAGTGCAACAAACTTTTTCAGAGACAACACAACTTGAAAATATGCATCCCGTCTTTCCTGTCTGTGTACATGTTCCAGAAATCATTGCACGGCTCTATATTTAAACTTGCTCTGTAGAGAACAAAGTCTTAAGTTTTAAAAGTTGTGAAGTTTATTTAGTTTGTGTTTCAAATCTACTACTAATTGTAGAGTCACACAGCACGACCAGGTGTGCAGATCAACCTTATCTCATAGCTATGGGTGTGTGTGTGTTTGTGTGCATATTAGGTTCCAATATAAGAACAGGTTGCCTGACTCCATATGTGCGCAGTGTGCAGGGAAGCTGGGAAAACAAGGTTCTCCGTGGCCCTCAGTGTTATTGCTACCTCCTGCCTCCCTGAACTGTGTTTGAAGACAGGAAATAGGATTCAGACCTCAGTCCGAAGGGCATATGGCAATGGTTTATATACAAAGGACCTCTGACCTATAGTCTCAGCCCCCACCCGCTCTCTTACACCTCTCCCATGGCCCTAAAACACTCTACCCCGAGTCCAGGCTTGAAAATAATGTGTCCTGACCAAGCCCAGCTTGGCCCGACCTAACCAAGCCTAGTACAATAGACACTTCGTCCTGAGATTTGTTTGAGTGCAGAATGAAAAACAGATGGGCCTGAAAGAAAGGACCAAGAAGCAGGAGAGTAGGAAAGGGAAATATAAAGGAGTCTTGTAAAATATTTTTGCAGAAAAATAACCCAGAGGTTGTCTAATTATATCTATTTGTCTTGTGTGGTTTTGTTGGGGAGGCCATGTGGTCTCCTTGGCTGCTTCATGGTTCATTTTTCACATTATCTGATCTTGGATGGAGAGCAAAAAGAAAGAAGTTGGGTTGTGGGGGAAAATTGGGTCTCAATGGGAGGGTTGCGGTAAGGTGGCTGGACTCAAAGACCCACATGTGGTGAAGGCCTCAGAGGTCTTGCGATTTCATGTCTTTAAAATGCTTTACTTTCTTTGTGGGTATTAGGACACAAATTACTCAGAGCTTTACTTCTCTAATTTACAAGACTGAATCCATCTTGCTCAATAATGCAACTCAACTCGATTGTTGTTTTTTTCTTTAACAAAAGGTAATGTGATCTTAAACCTTTTGTTTTGACATAAGGAGAAAGAAAACAACGGATATAGTAGAAGAAAGGACAGACCCAGAACTTTCTGGAATGGCTAAATCTCCCTTTTGACCTTAACATTGTCCTGTATGGATGTATGGATGGGTGAACGGATGCATAGATAATCAAATAGCTGAAATAGAAGGCAAAGTACATGTATTTTGTTTTTGTTTTTTTGTTACAACTTGTAGCATGAAACTTGTGTTTGTCTTTGTACTATGCCGCCCTTAAGTTAATAATTAAAATGAAACATTTTCCCTAAAGTAAAAACTGCCAGTTTTGGATGGTCTGTTTCCAGTACTGTTGGTAATTCCAACAAATAGTACAGCATAATTGTGCAGTAGAATAGAAACAATACAGTGTTTAAAAATTTAAAAAAATAGGATATAAAAAGTGGAATGCATTTCTGTGCAGGATGCCTTTGTCAAAATATCTTATAACCTTTCCCTACAATTACAGTTACAACTATTCTTACAACTAGTTTTCAGTCTATCAGCTTTGCATGTGTAGGGACTGAATTTGGAGAAAATAGCAATTTATACATTTTTCAATTAGATTTTGGTCTGTATTTTTAACTGAGACATTTTAGCACTTCAACCAACCTGAATTTAAAACTCTCCCATTCTATCTCTGGATCTACATTTAGTTTTCCTGGTTAAAGGTGAACCTCCATCATGGACTTAAGTGTTTTACAGCTTCTAACAGATGTTCTTCCAGGATTGTCCTGTAATTATCTCCACTCATCTTCCAAATCTGACAAATTTCCAAGTTTCTGTGGAAGATAAGAAAGCAAGTTGATGCTGCCCTCACTTTGTGTTAATACAAGGATTGTGTGATAATAATGTACAGTGTTAGTGGCAGCAGCTTCAGAGTTTACATGGCTAATTCCTCCTGGCTCCATCACTGATTAACTCTCCTTATCCAGAGTTTAAGTGGCACTATGCATTAGTTAAGCTGAAAGTTGACATGTTCAAACTTTGGGATATTGTTTTATGACTTAAACTTGCTTAAAACATCTAACCAACTTTGTCCTTAGCTGGTGTAATGTCTTGCCTGAGTTTCATTATGTTGTCTGTTCTCTAAGAAACCTGTGAAGCCTTAACTAATTAGTTGGATTATATTGAGCTTAGGTTCACTATTTAAACTAAGCAATGAAAGCACTTGAACCTTTAGAGATTTCAGATTTGAATTACAGGTAGGTTAACTTAAAAAATCACACTACACATTTCAGATATGTATTTGTCAAAGGAATTTAAAAACCCCGGATCATTTGCTGCTGTGTTTTGTTCTATCATATATATAATCGCACCAAAATCATTGAAGTTACATGGAAAACTGTAAAGGTTTTAGAAGAATACATGGTTTTATTTTCATATGTTTGCTTTGTATGTTTAAACACAAGGATTACATAAAATGTTGTAAATCCCATAAAGATTTCCCATAGAATATTTCTTCAAACTTCTTTAATGGTGGTTCTGTTTTAGTTTTCCCAGCATGCCTTCAGAGCACATCCAGGAACAAGGTATCTGCGTCTTAATGTCAGGCACAGGGTTTGGGGTTACCTCATTGTGTCCAGATCTGTCCTGTCCCTGCCTGCCTGTCACTCAGCAGGGCTGTTGACTGTTGCATGACTTCAGCAATTCTTTACTTTGTTTCAGTTTGATGGGCAGGATGTAGATGAAACAGTTTTTTTTTTGCCTTGGTCCAGCCATATTGAAAGTTCACAATAGGAGGAGCCTTTTATGATGGTTGACATTAGTAAGGATGATAATGATGTCACAGCTGGTGACATCACCGCAGCGTGCCAACCAGCAGAACAAAAGATGACTCTGCCTGGTTGTCCTAGCTGCCTTGGCAGGACCGAAAAGAGAGGAAGAGGGGGGAGACAAAAGACTGATGTATCCATTTGGCTTTCAGTTTAATTTTGCCCCTTTATTCACATATTCAAATTTTTCCCTGAGTATTTGTAAGGAGGGAAACATTTTGATTTGTTCTGCCAACTTTATATCTCTATCACAGCCTGGAATGAAAACGCTCCGTCACTTCAGGCAGGATATCCGATGATTTGGCTCTCAACTCCAAATCAAAGCTGTTTAAAGTGCATTGTTCTCAGAGAGATGCCTGTGCCCAGGCTCTGTCTTCTCTCTCTTCCTTCTCCTCTCTTTCTGTCTCTATTCTGTCCATCTGCATATTCCCCCTCCCTCGTCCATGCTTTCTTCTTTGCTTGCCTACATCTCTATCTGTCCTCTTGCAGGACTCGGAGAGAAAGGGCTTCATGAACAAGATTTATGCCATTCAGGACGTGTGTATCAGCGTGCAGAATGCACTGGATGAAGTGGCCTCCTATGGCGAGAGGATAAAGAAGTGAGTCGAAAGCTTGCTCATCGGCACCAGGCCCAGTTTCCTTTTTCTTCGCTCCGCATGCCCTGTCCAAGATTGCCAGGCCATTCTGCCTTCCCATGCCAGGCTACCTTATTGTAATTCAGTTCTTGAATCTTACTTAGACCTGCATGACCTTTAAGTAAATCATATATGCACACCAATTTGTGCATGCTGTCACAGTTAACTGCTAAATTACTGTACATTTTAGCATCTGCAGTGGAACTGTTTCTTACATTCATAAAAAATTAATTGAAATAATTTCTTTATTAGTTTTTCTTTAAAGTTAATGTCTGAAGTGGTTGACAGTTTTTTTTAATCAGGAATGACTGATCTGTAAATCGTTTCCATAAGCATTAGTATGTTTCCTGCTCTATGAGTTCTCAGATACTATGAGCATGTACAGTGTCTCCTAATTTGAATCAGTCTCATTCTTCTTCTTTTACAGCACATTTAACTGGACTGTGTCTTTTTTAAGTTGGTTAGTGATTGTAGCTCTCGGTCTGGCCACAATCATCCTCTACTTCATTCCACTGCGATTCATCGTGCTGGTCTGGGGTGAGCTAATGCAAGTTATGTGTATCAATTTTTTTGCACTCAAAAGTGTTCACAACCTTCTATTTAAATGAGGGTGTTGCATTCTATCTATCTGTCTGTCTGTCTGTCTGTCTGTCTGTCTGTCTGTCTGTCTGTCTGTCTGTCTGTCTGTCTGTCTGTCTGTCTGTCTGTCTGTCTGTCTGTCTGTCTGTCTGTCTGTCTATCTGTCTGTCTGTCTGTCTGTTCATTCTAAAGTCTTTCTGACCCAGCTCTACATTTTTTCCTTCTACAGTGGTTAACAAATTCACAAAGAAGCTGCGTGACCCTTACACCATTGACAACAATGAGCTGTTGGATTTTCTGTCCAGAGTGCCCTCAGATGTACAAGTGGTGGGTTTTTTTTTTTGTTATAAAGTCTCACTTGACAGTTCTAAGCTGCCATTTATATTGTGTTTTAATTTCTTAAGCTCGAACATTTACACATACTTTTACAGTACAGCCACAAACTTTAGCGTATGCTGTTGGGATTTAATTCAATACAGCAAAACAAAGTAGCGAAAAATGGAGAAGCAGAAAAAAAGGACACATCATCTTTATAGTTGTCTTTAAAAATAGCTCTGTCTATTTCCATTTAGTTTATTTTAAGTTTCTTATTCTTGCATAAATGTAGCTGAACTCGAACTTATCTTGAAAGAAAAGCTAATCACAGACAATCCAGTAGAAAACCTATTAGGGGGTTTAACAATTTCCAGCCAGAAAAGCCAGAGCTACAATACAACAGTTTAGATCAAAGCAAAGTATTATACTAGATTGGCCCAGTCAAAGTCCAGAACTACACCCAACAGACCAAATGTGGACTTAGAAGACTTTGAATTTACCTTTACAGATAAAAAAACAATTGTCTCATTGCTTAGAGTTATCCTCTGATTTATATTGGATAGACTGGATTTTATAGATATGAATTATACTAAAAGAGACTGAATTACCATTAACATATATCTATCTATTTGTAAAATAATTTAAAACTTGTCCTTCCACTTAAAATTATGAGAAACTACGATATAAGTTACATAACTGTTATTATGTGCACTTTTTGTTGTAATACTACTAAAAATAGTATAAATACTTTTTGTATGTCACTATTATGATCTTCTACCTCTTTTCCTTTGCTGACCTCTACTTTGCATACTTGCTCTTATTTTTATTTATTTATTGTGACTGCATGGTTCTTTGTTTGAGCTTTTCCACCGTCTAATCAAATTAACGTAAAACTGTTTTTTTGAGTGGTTTTTCCATTAGAAGCTTTCCACACTAATTTAATTTCCTTTTGCATGGCTGCTTCACTGTCGCAAGATAACAAGGTTAAATTAGTTTAGTGTTCAACATATGACTAGGTTGACTTACTCCATACATAAATATTCTACCACAATTACATTTGGCTGTTGTTTCTAGCTGTGCCCGTAATTGAAGTGTAAATCAACAGCTTAAACGGCACCCTGGGGTTTTGCTTCAGCATTTATCATGAGATCAAGAATAAGTTTGCGACTGAAGGCTTTAGATGCTTGCTTAGGTACATGTGTGCAATAACGTTCCGAAATGCAGTTTAAACAGCAATTAAGCTGCATCTCATGGTAGCTTTACCTTCAAATGGTGTCCACTGTGGCCGTTAATGCCCTGCTGGGATATGGACAGACGGAGGCTCAGACAGGAGGACCTGGGGCCTCTGATAGTACCAGTCCCCTGCCTCATAAGCACTGACACCCTTCCTTTTTTGATAGCTTATTCCCCACATCTTTCATCTTTACAGGGTCATAATCCCTACCTCACATTCACTCCCATTCTGCCCTTGTACAGCTCTGTAGTTTACAGGGGGCTGCCACAGCAATCCATCGTTTTAAATGAGCCCAAGCTGTCCCCACTGGTGGAGTGCAGCCACCTTACGCACCTGAAGCCTGCGGGTGTGTAGAGGTGAGGCCCAAACCCGGCAGGTACAAGCCCTTTACAAGGCTCTTAATGAGGACCTGCTGGATGTGGAGGGTGGGGGCAGGTGTACTGCTCTGGTCCATCGGCTATACCTCGGGAGTTGCACCTAACGTAAAAGTAATACTGTAAGTGCTACTGTACGTTTAGTCCTGAAGCTGTGGAAAGGGAAATTGTTGCCAGGTGTCATTGAGAGTTATGAGGCTTGCAAAACAATGAAACCGAGTATAATAGGACCTGATAATGGGACAAGTGTCAAAAAAGGTTTATTACTTGTTTCAAATGGGTGCAGTTTGATTTAAGAAGGAAGTGGGAATGAAATTTAACAACTAAAACCTGTGTTATCAACTTTATCCGTCAATCCAAAAGTGCGTTTTGGAAAAAGGCACCCTTCGCTGCGGTCACTGGCTAAATACAGACCAGAATGTTCTGCTCTGGCTCAGGTGGTGGGTTCATCTTGTTGCTTGCCCCTCGCCTTACCGGGTCAAAGACATCAGTGAACGGAAACCCCTAAAGCTTTCGGGGGATAGTGGGATCCAAATGAAGCGTCCCTTCACGGGCTTGTGTCTGTGGCGCCCTCTGGCATGGGTGCAGAGGTCCACTACGCCTGACACAATTGATGACTAATGAAGTGCTATTTTAGGGCCTTGGTGTAACCTCACACACATACATAATCACACCCGCGAGTTCTCCCAGCTGCCGTTCGTCTAAGGTGAGTTGGGGGCATTTCGGTGCACCGTTCTGCATCATTTAGAGGTGCAGAACTGATGAAGTTCTAATGACTTTATATACAAAGGGCACTCAGACTGGGCCATCATAACTTATACAGCTTTACATCACAACATAAACTGTGGATTTGTTTGTTTAATCTTTTGGATGGTAGTTATTTTCCTTCTCTGTTACATGTGATATGTAAGAAAAATTTAATATTATACTTGGAGGGTCTGGAAAAACTCTATAATCAGTTATGGCTTTCGTTGTAGTTACAGATTCTCATTGAGTCTTACTTTGGTTTAAATCCATGTAAGTCAGTCCTAGAGGCTAGTCTAGAGACCCAAATGGACCCTTTCATTACATTACTCAAAAGCAAACTTAACTCTACCTTTAAAGGTAAGGCAATTAAACCGGGTTAAAATTAGTTAACATGGACATGTAAAGTGAATAATTATCTACTCATCCTGGTAGCTGTTGGTGGTTGGGACTAAATGTGTAGGAACACTTTGTATCGATAATGGTATTTCAGAAGCATAGAACATTAGCTAAGGATTTGAGAAAGTTTAAATTTGGCAAAAGGAATGATAGCTCCAAAAGATGCTGTAGCAACACACACAAAATAAATACACAGTGGCCTGCCCATTTCCATGACAAACTGCACTGACAATGGACACCCAGCCTTTAAAACTGGAAAGCAAATGTATGGAAGAAGATGCCCTGGTCAATCAAATTTTCTGCTATAAAGCATGTATGACTGGAACACATGGTACAAGGGTGGACTATGGAATGAAAGCAATCCCGGTGGAGTAGTTTGATAGTTTGGGTAATGTCTTGGAGGGAAAACACTTTGTTCCACAGGCATAAAGCATGTTCCAGACTGTGAACATCCTTTCTCCAAAATAGTGCTGGCTTAGGTCTCTCCCGGCAGGATCAGTTAACTGCCACACAGCAAAAAATAGTCCAGTAATAGTTTCATGTGTTGACTTCACCTCCAGATTCACTAGATCTAAATGATGGAATCATGGAAGCCCCACTTTGCAACTTGCTGAATAGCATTTAGGAACCCATTTCAGGCTGGCAATTATCAACAGCCACAAAGTCCAACTGATCTGCATTTAGAATAAATAAAAAATGTTATCCATTGTAGGTCAGATATAACATGTTAATATAACCTTATTTAAAATGTTATTGACTACCTCTTTATGTACTTTTTTTATAATAATAATCAACTTTATTCGCCTAGGTACATACAGGGCTATTGCCTAAGGACCCACACTGGATGCTGTGGTGTATTTGCCCTGGGCTGGATTTGAGCCCATGGCCTCAGATTGGATGTCAGGTGACATTTGAGCTATCCAGCCGTACTTAACCTACAAAAAGCAACAACAGATTATTTGGCACAAAGAGATCACCGTCCTTCTTTCACCTGAAAGCTTAATGTTATCATGTCCTAACATGAGTAGACATTTTAAAACCTAATCTTGGCTTATTGGGCATTTTGTATAAGAACACCCCTATAATAGCAGTTTCTTATGTTTGATTTTCAATATTACTATCAGCTAAAGCCTCAATTTCTTTCTGAACAAGGCAGAGCTAAAAAACAATCACATTGCAGCGTATTCCCTACCTGAGATTTGGGACATGCCCGTGCTTCCAGTATGTTTTATGACACCATTAGGAATGTGAGCTAGGGAAAGCATAAGTAGGGCCAAGGCAATTAGCATGCCAAGTGGCCCTTTATGATAGCTGTAAAGGAGCTGGTTCAAATCCCCAATACAAAAATAAGCATGAATTCCAATTTAGGGCATAATGAACAGCAGGGGGTCTGGTTAATATTTTTAGACACCATTTATGTTTGCAATGAAACCTCAGTGGACATAGCAGAAATAAAAGCAGGATAGTTAAGGGTTGAAACGCTGCCAGATATCATCAGTCACCTTCAGCAGAAGAATTTTTTCCCCTTTGCTTTTGCCCTTCCTCACTTTAGAGACATTTTACCAAATAAAAAAATGAATAAAAAAGGGGTGGCAATTAGTTTTTATTCGGCATGTGTCTTGTCACAGCAACTAATAGGAAGGATTTTCCATTTTCTCTGTGAGCCATTTCTTGTTTTGTTTGTTTATTGACTTTTGTCACCTTGGCTCACCATTTCTTTTAACACAACACAATAGATTTGGTTTCTGAATCCTCTGTCTGCACACATTAGTGTTACCCCGAAACCATTTAATAACCCTCATGCTCCATTACGTGTCACCTGAGAAGAAAACTGGAGAGTCTTGTGCTCTCTCTCTCACTCTCTCTTTTTTTTTTTCAAATATTTCGTATCATTAAAATTATGCTGTTTTTGCCTATTTTTGAATTTGTTTATTTACTCACCTATCTCTCTGTCACCCACCTTGCATGTCTCCTCACACTGGCATAATCAAAACACTGTCAAAGGTTCAATGTGAGAAGGAGAAAGAGAATGAAAGACAGTGAGGAGAGGCGGGGAGGAGCAGGTCCCGGGATGCTTTATGGGTAACGCTGTTAAACGAGGCACGACGCGCAGTACACGGCACCCCTTCAGCAGAGCACACTTCAAAGCCTGTTTTTGCACTTGTACTGTCAACATTTGGGGAGAGGGATCGGAGTGAGGGTGGAGAAGCATCCTTTGAGCAGCGTTGGGTCTTAACACACCTTTTCTGCTGTCTGTTTTCCCTTTAAGCTCCCCGCCTGTGTTCCAAATTGACTGAGGGCTTGCTACATTACCTCACTTTTAGCTTTTTTTTGTTTTGTTTTTTACCCGATTCTGCTTTTTTTAAATTTCATTAACATCCCAAATTTTTCCTTTTTTTAATTACCTAAACTAGTTTCTTGTATGGTAGCAGTGTGTGTATATGTGTGAGGTATTAGGCGAGGTGAGCGGGGAGCCAAGAGTGTAGCATTAGACAGGCCTGTCACCTGTAAAGAAGGATTGAACCCGTAAGGCGTGAGCCCCATTTCTCCCTGCCTGGCAGCTCTTCACAGAAAAAAAAAGCATCGTCTGTTTGATTGAAATCTTTTCTTCCTCGCACCATTTATTTTTGTTGATCCGCTTTGCTGCTGTACATAAGAAGGAAAAGCTGTATTTTCTACTGACAGGCAAACTTTTCTTTGTTTGCTTGCACTTACAAAGAGTTTTGTATGGGCAGAAACATCACGGTGCAGGATTAAACTGCTGTGCAGATATTTTGTTTTTTAGCTGCTGTAGGCATTGGCCTGTGAAAATAGAAGCAATAACTTGAAGTGAACCTGCACACTACCTGCACTAATTTTGGTTTTATATTTGATTGTTTTTAAGGCTCAGTCTGGGAATAAGATTTAATAAAACAAAGAAAAAAAGTATGTGATATTAGAAGACACAGGCATATATATTAATTTGATTTTAATGTTTGTGGTTTACATTAATTGAAAACCCCAAATGTCGTTCCTCACAAAATGAACCATATTACATAAGACAAATAGAATGATGTTTTAGTATATGGGGATGCTTAAAAAACCTGGTTGTGGTGCAGCTGACAGTCACTGAGAAGATATTATTGGAATGTTAGCTGGAAGAAAAAGGTTTGGTAGAAAAGGTTACACAGGTCATCAGGAAACCCAACACTTTGAGAGGACTTTGAAGCAAACACGCTTAGAGTGTTTTGAAGAGTATCTTCTAGTTTGGACTGCTGGTGGAGTTAGAACTTTAAGAAACACTCATTTCATTCCACGTGTTTGCCCTTAAAGTCCTAATATCTGGTTTATTGAGCATGGTGTCGATATGCTTGATTGGCTAACAAACTCAATATATCAAATATATCACTGTGTGTGACTTTTTGATTTTTTAAGTGTATTACTAAAAATATAATCATATCTTTTTGTAACTTCTTGAGACCAAATCAACAAATCTTCCTGTGTTTTACCGTTTATCTTCATGAAGCAATGCACAAAAAAACTGGGGAGACACTAAGTTGGAAGCTAAACAACCAACTCTTGTCAAAAAAATTGAAGGGTTTATACAAAAAATGTAGTGTCTTTTTAAAAGTAAAGGTTTAAATGTTTATGTAAGTTTTAATAATAAGGGCTTTTTTAAAGTTAACATTGGTATACTACTCAAAGTTATTTGCTTGTTCACTGGCTTGTCTTTCTGAATCTTTCTTAACCAGTTTTTTAATAATACGTTTTCTTTGTGATGTTGTCAGCGTGTAGCTCTCTTTCCATTTAAATGTACGTAGGATTTGGGGTACCTTAGGGAGCCTTTATTTAACCATCAGAGCTAATACAAGAGAGATGATAACGGCTTGTTCCCAGCCAGCGCTGATACACTCCTGTTGTCCTCCACAGCAAATAGAGCCACTATGAGACAAAACAGGGAAACCGTATTAAAGTGAGTTTTCTGTCTGCCTGAAGAATCAGAAGCGGTGTCAGTCAGTCACAAACAGACAAACAGAGTAGCCTGTAGTACGTCAAGTTAGGAGAGAATCCTCAGATGATACCGGCTCTTTGCTGCGGAGTCTGGAAGTCAGTTTTTTTTGTTGTATTAGTATTCTGATTCAGTGGCTACTGCTTGTCAATCTCTTGGATTTATCTGAGCTTGCTGCTGAACGTTTGCAAATGCCTGAAAAGCGAATGGTTGCCGGTGACAGCCTTTAGTCGTTCAGCCACTGTGGCGGTTGTGTTGATGTGCAGTTCCTCACTTTAAGTTCAGAACAGGTTTTTATCTAAGATGTAAGTTTTACATCTTTTGGGGAAATCATTTCCTGTTGAAAAAAATTGGGTAACTCTTTCCCCTGACGATGTTGAACTTCATGTTAAGGTGTGAAGCGGCTTGTAGTAAGTCGACAATTCCATCGTCTTATTTTATTATGTTACAAACACATTCTTGAGTGCAGTTGATGGACTTTATTTTATAAACACAAAGCTGGACATAATTGTAAAGTGGAAATAAAATAAAGATAAAACTAAATTAGTAAGAGATGCAGGTGTATAGAGTTTCTTAAATTTTTTCGTCTCCATTTTTTACTCAAACTCTGTCAGATTGTTCGAAACTTGTCTGTCGACATTTTTCAAGTCTTCCCACAGATTATCAAATAGATTAGATTTGGACATTTGGCTAGGCCATTCTATCTCATGAGCATGCTTTGATCTAACCCATTCCATTTCACCTCTGATTGTTTGTTTAGGCTATATAATTAGCTAAATTAATTTAACCCTAATCTGTAACAAGTTTGTCTGTCCTTTGTTAAGACCCAGAGGTGCCTAGTACGTCGAGAAGTGCAGGTCAATCGCACAGCATTTAAGGAAGTAGATGACCAAATCCATCTCTCCATTTGTGTTTTGATTTACATATCGGCCAGCTAACTGATGCGCATTTAAGCACACATGCACACTTTACATTAGCTTTGCGTTAGCCGCCTCAGCCAACTAACGTGTTCGCGTAGTGACTCTCACTGGACCGGATGTGTGTGTGGCGCACGTGAAGGAGCAGCTCAAATCTGGTGGAGTCGTAGAGATGGAGGCAGGAGACACATGGAGAGTGTGAGCTGCTGTAATAATGAACATTGGGTCTGAGTTTGTATTTTTGCTTGGATGAAATTTAAGGATTAAATGGGGAGAACCACACACATTCCAGAGTGGGTTAATGCAGTTATGCAAGATAAACTAATATGTTTTATAGATTAAATTTAAATTCATCTAAATTATACTTAATCTTAACAGAATAAAATATACAACAATAATGATTCAATATTTTCAAGATTTAAAATGTAAACCATCATTATTTTTAGTTTTAAAAAAATGCACAGATATTTATTTTATATAATATAAAATAAATAGGGATTTTTGTGTGTAGATCCCATAAGATTGGTCATCCTTTAAGTAGCTCAACAGCTGGAAGAGTGTTGGCACATGCTGGGACACCTGCTTTAACCCCACCACATAATGCCTCTAGTGCCACAGTGGGTTGGGTGTGTTTACAGTGGTTTCCAGTTTTTTTTTTACATTTTATACTGTTTATAGGCCAACAAGTTCCCTTTGTACCTCATCTGGCCAGAGAGACTTCTTTCATTTGTTTTCCTTGAATGCTTATTAGTTTTCATGTAAAGCATGAATTTATAATCTAAACAAGTGGACAACAAAACATGATCACATGCATTACACTATAATCAGACCAAACCCTTTGCCAAAGTTTTACAGTCAGTCATTTGAATTTGGTGATTATTTGTCTAAGCTCAAACTTAAGGTTCACATATTTAATTGGTTCAAAGCAGTGGATAAAGTTCCAAACATGCACATAAACCACATCCGTTTTCTTAGAA
Source organism: Orestias chungarensis (assembly GCA_032876305.1). Taxonomy (NCBI): domain Eukaryota; kingdom Metazoa; phylum Chordata; class Actinopteri; order Cyprinodontiformes; family Cyprinodontidae; genus Orestias; species Orestias chungarensis. Next base: position 1,716,613 of record JAVLVB010000891.1, on the reverse strand, counting down.
AGCAGCCTTTCAGTCAGTCAGTCGCAAAACAATAATAAACCCAATAGTTCAGCAGTTTGCTGGAACGTTTTGGCCTTCCTTTCTCTGTCAGTTATTTGGATAGACGTGAATTTGTTTAAATTGATTGTCCTAAAGTCTGGAGATGGTTGGATATACTTCTGAAAGACATAAATTGGCTAATTCCTTCCAAAGCCTGCTTTGATCACCTTCAATGTTTCCATTGTATCGTGTGTTTGGTCATAAACCAAGAGCTGAGACAAAAGCCCCTTTATTTAATGCTGGCACAGAAAGGCCAGCAGCTGCATTTATTTGTGATCCTGAGAATGAAATACAAAGGCTTTTTGCGACTCAAATGCTTAGCTGTGAGTGCAACTAAATTCATAATCTCACTAGGTCTATTTACATTTGTAGTACATGCATGGTTTCAAAACTGGGCGGATGGCAGAAACCTTGCAATCAATTGTTTGTCTGAAGAATTTCTGTCTTGTTAAGCATTAAATATGATTTTTCAAGTTGAAGATTAGTTATCGTAATCTTGTTTTAGTTGTATATAAAATTGTATAAAATGAATTATAAATTAGTTGTCCTCAGTCTAATGTATAACTTAGGCTTTATGTCTAATGTGAATATTTCTTCAAAAGACCAATTTATACTTAATCTTGATTTGTGTCCTAAGATGTTGGTTTAGTATTGTCACTAAATGTTTTTTTTCCCTCATACCATTATTTACACCAGTACACCAGGCCCTGCTACAGTGCATTCCCACACCATGATACCGCCACCCCTGTACTTCAAAGTTAGTTTAGTGTTATTAGACTTAGAAGCTTCCACATTCTTGAAAATATAACAATTTTAAATATAACAATTTTAATTCAGTTTTACTCTCATCAGAGCACTAGATGTGTACATAAACCAAGTATTTGCACCTGGGATAATGTGGAAACTAATGTGGTTTCTGTGCGTGTATTTATGAATGCCTGACAGTTTTGGAGTTATGGTTTCTATAATAATTTCTCTGTAGTTGTTCTGACATTTACCAAATTGAAAAAAAAAAGAAGTAATCCTACCCGGCATCAAACAGGAAAAGTGTAGCTTGATTTCGTTTATTTTCTCATACTTGTATATACATTGCACAGTCTGTCATCATCAGTGAAATCTCACTCAAAGCCGAAACTGCAGAGTTCTTTATGTTTACACAAGCCTTTAAAGCAGGAGAGGATATTTTTAGAGGAAGGAAAAATCTCATAGATGGTCCTGGTGCAGGCAAAAAAAGAGGAGGTGGATAGTTTTCCATTTTTCCTCAAACACCTTGAAAACCTTTCAGGTTCAGATAAGAACATGGAGTTATATACAGTATAACGACAGTTCTAATTTTACATCATGTGATGTTAAATTTAGCAGCAAGATATAGTACTGTCTTTCTATCCTTCCCTGCTGGGATGACTGGTCGCTGTCCAGTCACTCCAACACGCCTTTGCCCTGTTCTTTCTGTGTTGGTCTGATCCCCTCCTGTAGCCCACGGTTGCTCATCTATGTGTGTTTTTGTTGCATTGAGCATTTCTAAACCTTTTACCACTACAGGGCTTCCCTTCAGTGCAGTTGAGTGCGTGCGCGTCTGCATCTGGGCGTGTGCGTTGTAATCAGTGTGTAATCCTTTCCCCGAGGCTGCCGTTCCACACAGCTGGACCTCAGCCTCCGGAGGGCCGCTGTTGTTATTCAAGCATCCTCTGCTCTCTCCAACTAACTGACTAGTGTGTGTTCTTGTGTGTTTTAACAGGTGCAGTACCAACAGTTGAAACTAGATCCATATCCCAGTCCAAATAAAAGGAAGAAAAACAACCCGGGGTAGATCACTCCATTCCCACGGACTCTTCTCTGTTTAATTTTTCTCCTGCTGGTCTGAACCTGGAAACTGAGGAGGAAAGCCTTGGCTAAACCATTCTATTTATAACTTCTCATTCTTCTTGTTAAACTTAATTCCTCCCTTTATTCTACATTGCAGTTTTGTTTAAATTTAATCTGAGCAATGACTTCAACAAACCTTTAATTTATTATTATCATCATTATTATTATTATTATTATTATTGTTCTTTTTTTCTTGCTCTTGGTGTAATGACTCATTTTTATATCAGCTGCTGTGTTGTTCCCTCTGGGAGTACGTGTGCTTGCCACAGTAGTCAAACAGGTACAGTTAAAATATTTATTGATGGTTAGGACCAGTAACATAATATAAATATAAATGCAGGCCTTAAATGATCACTGTTGACATTTATTTAGTTTGTATTGTATAGCTTTGAAACACTTTTGGTAAACTGTTTCAATTTTGTAATTGTTTTTTTATACTAATCTTTGTTTTCATGTTGTTTTCAATGTTTTCAATGATTTTAAGCTTGATGGGCTGTAATTTGGGTTGTTAAAGCATGGATTGGCAAGCTGCCATGATTTCGTAAACAGCTTTCATATATGTTCATTTACAAAAAAGTGCATCTCAGTAAATTAAAATATACATAGATTTTTAAAACGTTGGCCAACCCGGTGCCTAAAAGGCTGAAGTCACTCAAGAACCAGAGACAATGTCAGAAGCGTCTTACTTTGGCTAAGAAAACAAAGGGCTGGACGGTTGCTCACTGGACTAAAGTCTTCTTCTCAGATAGAGGTCAAATTTACTACTATTTTCATATTTATTTCATCCAGGTTGTGTAGGAAGAGTGAGAAGGAACATAATCCAAGTTTCTTAAGGTTCTGGTGTAAATATTTCTACATCAGCTGTAATTTAGGGGGACCAAGTCATATCCTGATGTTTGTCCACTGGGTTTATCAAGTCCAAAGGCAGAGCAGCTGAATTATTTTTTGGAGATGCCGTTTGTCACTTCTAGCAGGATTTCGTGCCTGCCCACACTGCCAAACGCATTAAATCCACATTACCCACATTAGTGAAATAACTTGATATTCTAATTTATCCAGATGCAATTGTAAACTCAAGGTTTGGTATAAGATCACTTGGTTCAGCTCTGAATCTAGTAAATGTGCAGTTTAACCCCGTCAATGTTGCCATTCAGTCAGAGCGACAACTTCTCTTTGAGGAGACTCTGCGGACCGGGCCCTGCTGTCGCTGTGTTTATATAGATGTCACCGGGTCTATGCAGAGTGTCATCGAGCAGGCTGGCAGGCCTTTAGGCAGGCACAGCCCTAATCTTGTTTGAAAGACCGGTTTCCTACCCTCTCATCTCCCTGTGTCTTTGCCTTGGCGGCCACACATGAAAGCGTTTACACACAAATCGTATTCTTCTTCAGTGCCGACACGCATGCAGACACAAAGAGCCGGAGCCTCTCTTTCTCCCTCTCAGGAGAGAAGAGCGAAAGCACGCATCTGTTGTAGGAAGTCTTGCACACTGTAACTACTTGCTCGCTGATGAAAAACAGAATGTCATATTTGAGCAGGAACATTTTCTCCGTCTGAAACGCACACACACAAACACATAAACACACACACATGCAAACATGCTCTCTATGATGCAACGCCCCGGGCTGGTCGCCCTCTCCATCTGCCTCACCTCCTGTGCCCACAGCTCAACTTTGATCAGCCCTTCCAGAAACACGGGCTTGTATGTGAGAGCTGCATATTTACAGAGGAGTGTTTGCATATACACGTTTATACAATCAAAGATTCTTTCAGCTCCCGTGTGCGGTTCAATTGCATCTCCCCTCCAGCTCTAGGCTGACACTCAGATTCAGTCTGTATGCTGCAGCAGAGGCACCAGATGTTTTTTGGTGTCAACTTTGTGAAGATGCTTGATGAGCAGCAAGTCATTGTGTGACTAGACGAGGCTCTGGAGGGACTTAGGTCTGAGATGTCAGGATTTGGAGGGGAATATTTGTGTGTGTGTGTGTGTGTGTTTTTTATCCTATTTCAAAACACACTTCCCGTCATGCTTTTCCCGTTTGCTCTCTCTGCGGTTTCCTCATTCGTCAGTAAGCAGGGTTGCGACCCTGTCTGAAGGGACGGTCTCTTGGGCTTCTTGTAGAGCTTCTCTTGAAAGATCACAGCGCAGGCTATGTTTGAGGAGGTCCTGTCTCATCCTATTGATCCCTGCCTCCACTTTCCATTGCCTTGGCTTCCTTGTCTGACTGTTTTAAAGTCTGTAAACCCCTCCTAGTGTCTTCTGCTCGCCTTATCTGTCTATCTCTGTGCTATCACCTTCACCCCTCAAAGCTTCATACTCATATGTCTGTTTCCATTCTCCAATATGTGATTTTTCCAGTCTGATACATTTAGAAAACAGTCATAGAATGCTTTTTTAGAGCATTAAAGCAAACTTGTTCATTTGGCTCCTGAGGGATAGCTTTTTTGTTTTGGCTGATGAACTGCTTGAATATGTTTTTGTTTTTATGGTTAGCATGCTGGGAACATTTTGTTGACACCATTGGTAATGATTATAAAAAGCCTCACTTGATTTCCAGGATAATCTAACTCATAGTAACAAAGTAAATCTAACCAAAGCATTTTTAGAACAGCATTATCTATTATTTTTTTAAAGTTGATCACAAATAATAGGAATCCCTGGAGCTTAAATATAATGTGACGCAGTAGCTTGTGTTTTATTTTTAATCCTTCTCATCAAAATAAGAAAAAAAGGCAATATCATGTTCATATAAGAAAGATGTGTTTATCTGCATAAGGGGTTTTGTTTTTACATTTCAGTGCATGTGTGTTGCACAACCCAGGAGTTGCTTGTAACATTATCACTAATGGATTTAATCCAAAAAATTGATTTCCCCCAAACTAAAAACAAAAAAAACCAAAAAAACAAAACAAAAAAACAAGTAACAGTAACAAATTTAAATGTTGGATAAAAAAATGTCATCATGAGATAATGCTGCAAAACCCTAAAATTTACTGGGTCTTAACAAAGCTTTACAATGTGTAACAACAAATTTTT
>JAVLVB010000891.1:1658643-1693775 GCA_032876305.1 Orestias chungarensis | reverse complement strand
GTAAAGAAACTGACCTAAAAACTACCACCAATGAGGACGCGATTTAAAGAATGATGAGAAATGGGGGTTGATCTTTTAAAGGGGGGGCAGATGAGAGAGAAATAAATTATAGACGAATAGTTGGGGTATTTTGCCTCGCTCTTTCTTCTTTTACAAAGATTTTCCAGCTACACCCCAGACCAAAAATGTTAATATATGGACAGCAAGCGAGGGTATAAAAAGGACTTGGTAGAAAGCCGCTTCCTGTCTGCCTCGTTTCTATATTCTTACTTGAGAGGAAGTTACGGTAGAAAACCCACGCACAAAGACTGAACGGATTTTTCACAGATTTCGGGTTCAAAAGCTCCACTGGGCATTCCAAGTTTCACCACGTGACATTTATTCAGCGAACTACCAGAGAAAAAGTAGGTAAAAAAAAAAAGAAAAAAAACAAAAAAAAACTCAAAGGATTCAATTTACATTCTTTAACACAAATTTCCTTTCCTCCATCAATTTACCACTTTTTTTTCTGTTACAATACAAAAAAAGGGAATATATTAGGGGCAGGAGCCCTGTCTTTTCATGTATGGCTGAACTTCAGAGAGGAAGTTAAAGGGCAAGCATGAGTGGCTGTATAATGCAGACCTGCAAAGCCTGTAATAAATGCTTTACTGGTTCTCCCCAGGATGCCTCTTCAAGACAGGAGCACCACTCAAATGCACACAGAGCAAAGACTGGGGCAAAAAACTGGGGTGACGCGAGGGGGGACGAGGATGAGGACACAGTGGGGTAAGAGATGAAGGGGTGATGTAGACAGTAAACATAATTGTTGCATTTCAAAGCCTGCCTGTTTTGAATGACATTGAAAAAAAAGTTAATTGTGACGTTTTTTTTTTTTAACTAAGCAATAAATATTGTAATACGAAAACATACCAGGATTTTTTTAACAGATGACTTCAGTTTAAGTTATCCTGCCTCTTTGACTTATTCCCTATTTCAGCTTTTCTTCTTGTCATTACTGCTGCGTGATATTAGTAAAAATGGATATCATTAGGCATAGACGTCTATGTTTTTCTGTTGTCTACCTGTGCCCCATAGCATTCTGGACATCAGTTGTGTCTGGGTTAAAGATTTGCTGCCATTAGATTATGTTTGGTTGCCTAAATATTACATTAACGTAAAAACTGCACCTTCATAACATTTATATTATTATAATATATTATTCAATAAACATTAAACTTTAAACAGAACTTTGTAGTATGGCCATTGCACACAATGGTATTGCAGTGGTGTTATATTGTGCAACTATATTCCGTAACATACAGATTCTGCAGCGTCCTAGTCATTTGTGAATGCTGAAGAAACAAACAACCAACAAAAAAATAAAAACTACAGTCAGCCAATAAAACTTCAAAGTATAAAGAAAACAAAATGTAATAAAACTGTTTTCTTAAAGTAGTAAAACTTTTTTTCTCCACCTGAAATGCATAAGGAAATTGTAAAGCTAAAACCTTTTAATGCTAATTATACTGAATACAGATTGATTTTACATACAACACTCCAGGTGAAGTCATTTGTAAAAGTTTTTAAAACTACAGACTAAGACAACCACACTAAGATGCTCAAAAGTCATTTTTCATAAAGCTAAAGCTAAAAAAAGGGCTTTCACCACTTAAAGTATAAGTGGTGATAGTAGACTGAGACACTGCAGTTGCCAAAAGACTAAATAAGTAAAACATTGATTAACTGATTTTAGTTTTGGTTTAATCTTTTGAATAACTTCTTTTGATAAAGCGATTTATTTTACCTTTTACCAGACAAATCAAATCTGTTAACAAAGCAGGATAAAAACAATGACTTACAGAAAATAATACATCATTGTTGTCGCAAGGTACCATCTTTTCGGAACTATTAATAAAGTGAACCAAAGTGTCTCCAAATTTAAAAATAAAACCCACCTGAACAGACAATAAAAGTAAGCCCAACCCACAGCTCTTAATGAGTGAGCTTTAGAGTGAGGTATGTCATGGTTTTCGTGGGCTGCTGCGCAATTACTGGGCACTAAAATGCTGCGATTAAACAACCGTTCCACTGCACCGTACGTGTACACATCCTCGCAAATGCCAGAACCAATCCGCGCAGTGTTAAATCACTGTAATGGCTCCAATTTAGACACAACGGCTCTATTTTAGGGGTAATTGCATGCTCAGCATTTACAAGCAAGGAAGGGATAAATCCGCCTGTCCTTTTCTATAAATCCATCGTTTCGCACTTTAATAGAAAAGTTAAATGTACATGTTGCCGCTTTATATCCCTTCGGTCTGCGCGCTGTTCTCCTGTAAAGCGCCGCTTGGTCCGCTGATCCTCCAGGCCAAAAAGCTGCTGGGAGCCTGTAACAATGCCATTTTTCAGGAATGTGTTGGGAGGGAGATCTGTGGCCAGTTATTGGATCTATTTTAAACTATTTGAAGAGTACTACTGTCGCTGGCACCTAAAGCCATGGTAGGAAAATCATTTTCCAAACCAAAAACTAGTGCAGCTCCACTAGAAAACCCCCCAAAAAACCTTTAGAGGTATTACTTTTAGCAAGCAACAGTTTAGAAATTAGAAATCCACCGGTGAAAAAAAACCAGACACATCAGGACCAGAACACCAGAAGAAAGGCTACATATTTTGAAAACCGTCAAAAGACTATGCTGTCAAAAACATCATAATTCTATAAGGAAAGATAAAAAAGTGTAAGAATAAAGACAAAGACAGCTGCGGATACCGTGATCATGCACAGTCTATATGTTTCCAGACATTTTCATTGTTTTCATCAGTGGCATTTGAATTCATTTTCAGAGTTACTTATAGAAGTTTTTAAAAATGCGACAACATGACAAATATGATTGCATGACGGCTTACTGTAAACCAACAGCGACAAAGCATACACCTGAAGACAATTCTTGCTAAAATTGTTTCTCCCACCACCTTTTGTACTATTTGATGATCCACTATTGAGTTTCTACAAAAAAAAGGGAAGTAAGTTTGGAAATTATTTTTGTTTGGAGAAAATAACAACACATGGAGTTATTCCAGTAAAAAGTTAGCAGAGTATGTTTCTGTATTGTGTTAAAGCAATATGTGAAGCTTTAACTAAATATAATGTTACAGTTTTAATTTTAGTTTTACATTTAACACTATCAGCCAGAATAAGGCAAATAATTATAATAAAGGAAAAAGTATACAAATCTTTTGTTCAAACCACAAAACGTGTCGGGAACTCACTTACAAATTAATAAATTTAATAAAAATCTTCATGAACAATGTTTTAAGGGCACCATTTGCACCTATGGACCTATCCAATACAATAAACACAAACAGCTCTTACTAGTTTTATTGTGGTAGCCCTACTGAACACTGGACTCATTAAAACTTTGACTATTGAGCTTTTTGCCACTAACGAAAGAGTCAGTGAAATTGCCAATTTCTCTGAAAGGTGCCGCTTTTTAAATGTTTAAATGCTTAGCTTTAATATCACCGTTTTACCAAAGACATGTTTGGTCGACAGACCCTAAGAAAGGGTTTGGAACAAAAGCAATAACGTGCAACAATAGATCTAAACTCGCACTTTCTTGTAACTTCTTACAAGATCTTTCAGAAAGGGTTCAGATTCTTTTTTTGTTTTGTCGCATATTTTCCAATATGGACAAGATCATTTTAAATGCAATCTTGTTTTGTGTTTATTAAGCTACCTAATTCTGAGCTTATGGTGTGTTCGTTTATCCATCCGACTTGGACGACTGAGATAAACTCGGACGTTTTTCTTTCTTTCTGTCTCGGATGAACTCTGAAGAGGCTGAGGAAAATTTCCAACTTGGATTTCAAGATGTTTGCCCCCAGTGTCACTTGCAAGTATTGATTTTCATTATGTTTGGACCACTATGTTGGTTTCAATTACTCCAATGACTTTTTCTGCGTCCGTAACTGTCCATGCTTGCGAGGAAAACTTGTTTAAAACTGGTGTTGCCAAAGGATTGTTAGCAGAAGATAAACAATAAAATGAAGTGAAAAATCGCATGGGGAATAAAAAAACCAGGTATTTTTTCATCACTTCTGAGTCAGACGTCGGAAAGTTTAATAAAACGCTCGAAGTGGAAACGTGACGTTATATCCGAGATCCGAGTCGGCTCGGTAAGGTTAAACGAACGCAGCATATGGAGCCATTTAATGTCAGCAGTTTGAATAACTCATATATGAAACATCGAGCTAGTGTTGTTACTCACAGAATATCTCACAAAATATGTTTTCCTTGATATCCTTTGCTCATGCTTTTTAAAACATAGCAATGCTAAAACAATGTCTCAAAGAAGGTAAAAATAATTTTTTACCCGCAGAGGTGATTCTGAAAGAGCTTCTAGCTAAAAACATAGAATACAAATGATGAACCATGAATCTGTCGTGGTCCGTGTATGTAGTAAAGTTTGGCTTTCTCAGATAACGTTTGCTGAGATATGGTTTATCTACCAAATCTTGCTTTTTCATTTCCTTTGTGCTTGTACAGCTTTTTGATTCTTTTGAAGGAACCATACACAACTGCCAGATGCAAGGACTGTTAAACTGGAAAAAACTGAGGAACTTAAACACTTATTATTATCAACATTTGCTATTATTATCTTGCTAAAAACTATTTTAAGATGATTATACAAAAAAAAAAGAAAAAGAAAAGATTTTAACACATTTCTTTCTTGTTAAAAATGATTCACAAATCCTTTGAAAAAGAAATATTGACATTAATGGTTTGTCTCCGGAGTGGCGTGCAGCAAGATTGTTCTCAACAATGAAACTCAGCAGTTCTTTGCTGACAATTCATGTGTAGTATATTTAGGTTCATTAAAATTGATATCCATGCTGAGCTTCAAGAAGCAAATGCAGAACAGTGAAGAAGAAAAAAAAAAAAAAGTTCCTCCCAAATCCCTGAGCCCTATAAGCAAGTGTGACAAAGATATAGGAGCTTCCACAAGGAAAGTCAGAAGCTCTAAAGCAAAGATGTGTAGAATACAAGAAGGCAAGCTAACACGTGTGGGTGAAAAGTGCCTGTAACAGGGAAAATAAGAAGGGAGAAGAGGGGGTGGTGAGAGGGGAAGGGATGAGAGGGTGAGAGGGGAGGATGCCGTGCCAATGGTTCATCAAAAATTAATGCCAAGCGCATTGGTACAGAGATCACGTACTAGGAAAACAACACATGCCAACAGGCTTGAGACTCCCGCCCCAGCCCTTCCTCCTCTCCATGCCTCTCCTTTACCCTCCGCCCTTCCTTTGCACCGGCACAGGGCCTTTCTGATCAGGTGGAGGAGGGAGATATGAGTTCTGACACTATAGAGAGTTCACACGAAGTGCGCTGCCTATAATTGCAGGAAGTTCCAGCAGTGTAGTTGCCGTATATCTGCGGCTGTACTCTAATTGCTGCGTTTAACGTCCCTAAAATGAAGATCTGAGGCACACTTTCAGTACTAATATGTTAAGGAGTTTTTTGTTTTTTTTTAAGTGAGAAACCCATTATCTCTGTCTGTGACACTTTTGTTATAAAAAAAATAAATAAAAAAAAGTAAAAAAGACATAAGAAAAACAGTTCTGGATTTCAATGCAAATTGAGGAAGAAAAGGAAGGAGGTTTGATATGGAAAGTGGTACCAGTCCGACCGACCAGTGAATACATGCCTGCCTCACTTATTCAGCTCATACAGACGAGTGAATACGAGCAATATCCTATTGGCTGCAAATCAATCACCATCTTCATACATCATGTGCTCTTCAGTGTGCTGAAAGTGATGACGGAGCTATCGTGTCAGGTTTTAATGATGACCCACCGCGAGCCTCAGTCCATTAAAAGTGCACATCCTGCTAAAATCTGAAACCGCACGAGTGCACGCGTGTCACATACCTGCCGCGTTGACTCTGTTCACGCCTCTGGGGGCATTTTCTCGCGCGGGGCTGCTTTCGGCTGCCGACGGATTCTCTGTCCTAGAAAATAAAGGATTCCAGGGGAACTTTAACACTCCAGCAAAATTCAGAAATTATTTCAGAGGCTGATGATTTTATGGTGCACAAATGACATGCCAGTTTCAAGTCTTTTTCATGGATTACCATGTGTTTATCTAAAAAGTGTCTTCCCATCAGTTCTCACCAGCTGCCCTACCTCTTCCTACATCATGCCACTAACATGCATCACTACTTGGATGGTGTAGTTTTTACATGCAGGTCAAAAGGTGATGTCCAATACGAACAGACCACATGCACACATTGATTGTGTCCATTCCCAAATATGAAGTCAGGTTTGCGAAAGGCAGCTGATTTACTTCCCAAATAATACAAACTATTAGCAAATTTAATCCATCGTAGCGCCGTATCCTCCTTATATGAAATCTGACAAAAACTGTCAAAGCTCTTGCTGTGTTGGCCACTCACACTTCACATGTCCCATTGTCTATTCCTGTCTCCAAAGTGCTTTTTCCTCCCACTTAACAACTCAAAAGCGGAGATGAAGAATTCGACGCGAGCGGGTACATTAGGGAGAAATAACTAGCAAAAGAAAGTGAAACCTCTTCAAAGTGGTGGCGTGCTAATAGCTGTGGGCTGTCACAAGTCCTGTATGTGGGTACGGAGAATCTGTCGGCATGGAGCCTGACAGGTGCCCTGTGTGTATATGCCTGTGCACGTGTGCGAGCGCCTCACCGGAGTGGAGGTGCCATCCGTATTACAGGGAGGAAGCTTGTTCCCTGGTAATTGGGTTGTTCAGAAGCCAGGAAGGAGCTGCCAGCAGTTGAGGAGGAAACACGCTTCCTGTCACGTTGCTTGTTATTAGCAAGGACAGGGACGAGAACAGATGAGACAAGCTGCGGGTGTGTGTGAATGCGAGGCAGACTCCATAATGCAGTCTATGATGATAGTGTACCACTTCTTTTCCTGATCCATGTCACCCCCCCAAAAAAAAAATATAATAAAAATGTTCCTCAGTCCACATTAGCAGCAAGCAGAGGCTAAAGGTGCTGTACAGGACTTGTGTTGTATGTTTGGAATTGATCGGTCTGCCGGTGGTGCAGCTATCTGATCTTGACATGGAGCAGGGTGTGTCTTTGGATGCAGACTTCATGATAAAACTTTAAGCAATAAGTAATGTCACTAATTTCCAGTTTATACCAAAGGTTATGTACGGTGGACAAACCTCAACTACTGTCTTTTGCATGTTTCTATAAAGGAATGGATGGATAATAGTTCAATTTCATACAAATAAATGTAAAGGTGAATGCTTTTATGATAGACTAATACGTTAAGTTCCACATTTATCCAGATTTGCACAGCAACCCCAGGGAACCCGAGGTGCTGCCAGGCTACATGAACAAGGTATAACCCCTCCAAGAACTTCTGGAACTCCTGTTAGACTTGTATTTACTGAAGATCCCACAGGTGTGTTCAAAGCAAAGCAACCATGAGTCATCTTGATGTCTCCAAGCAATCATTGATGAATTCTCTGCCCCAACGTTCAACAAACGTGATGGATCTTGTGGCCTCATCTCTGAGACAGTATTCATCCACTCCATAGCAGAGGCTTGTAGGATGTTTTTAAATAATTTAAATCATTTCGACAGATTACTTAAAGAAAACTGTGCGGCAGCACATTGCTGTATTGGAACAAGAAGGTCCAGTGTCTGTGACCATGCCTGGGGTCTTTGTAATTGGAGTTGACATGTTCTCCTGGTCAACTTAATTCTCTCCGGGTACTCTGAGTGTGAGTGTGTACCTGCATGGTAGTTTGCCTGTGTTGCCTTATAATGGACCGGTGACCTGTTGAGGGTGTACATCGCTTCACTCCCAATACCCGTGAACATGTAAAACGTAACCACTTTTTCCTCATAATTTTTTGTGTCTCATGTTTTTTTGTTTTACAATTTTGCACAAAACTAAAGCCGCAACTATTAAACAGTAAAACTCTTAGCAAAAGCTTTTTTTTAAGTTGCATATCTGGACCTGTCTGTCAACTATTTTGCTTTGAAAAAACATACTTTAGTTTTAATAAGTTGGTTTTGGATCATGTAATAATAAATACATAATAAAGGAAAAATATGTGAAATAACTTGATTATTAAACGACCGGACGTGACGGAAGATTAAAGATTTTATATTTTTTTGCGTAGTCGTGACGTATGAGACAAACCAAACAACACTCTTGTCAGGCGCTTTAAAAGATGTTGGCAACTGAAAAATGCAAAGGTGCCTGATTAAACTAGCAGGGGGTTTATCTTGGTTTAATTACAGCTTCCCTTCTGCTAACAGCTCTCAGCGCTGCGTGGCCAGCAGGCCAGTTAAACGCTCATCTAAACAGTCGGTCAATCAGTCGCCATGTCAGCTCGCCACAGCTTGGACACGTGCCGTCTCTGCAACTCTGCTGGACTGGAAGAAAAATGCCCACATATATAGCCACACACACATACACAGTGTGCGTCTTATGTGCTCCATCAGTCAGTCAGGAAGGGATGAGAAGGAGGTCACATGTCTCCTTACGACCTTCTTTTCAAAATCAAAACCAAACTTCCTAGCAAGACTTAAATGTAATGTCATGGATTCTTGGTTTAATTATTTTACACCGAAGATTACATCATTTAAGCATTTCCAACCATCTAAACATAGACGGTTCAGTTTTAGAAAAGTGCCAGCCTCGATAGATGCTTCAACAGAACATGTGCTAATTGATTAGAAATGCCAAGATCAATGAAATTAAAAACAATATCATGAATTCAAGCATGAAAAATGAGAAAACAAGATTTTCTGTCGGTTTCTGTCTTCAATGTATCAAAGGCTTTGTCTTTTTGCCTTTGTCCTTTCTTTCGGGGTCAAATGATTTTACGTACCCTTTGGCATTTCTTTATCTCGGCTGCACAGACAGCATGCAGCGCTTTACTCAGTTCGGCTCATGCGTGCGTCAAAATTAACTACAAGCAGCAATAAAATTGGGGAGGGTGGTGGATATAGAGGGAAAAAAAGAAAAGGGAGATTTGGTCAATTCATGAACCAGTAGCCTTCAAACGAACTTGCTCCCCTGGTGACTCCTGCCTTACACTGGGCCAACTACCTGCTGGTGAAACAGCAGATGTCTGATACGGGTAAGGAGGGAGAGATGCCCTGTGTGTTTAATTGCATCAAGAGATGGGATTTAATATGCAAGGATAGATAAAGAAAGGTGGGGAAAAGGAGCGAGGGCTGAGAGGTGGCAGACCTGAGGGGAGACGGTCGACCGTGATGGGATATCCAACCCTGTATATTGAGTCCCTGTCCAAGTCATATGGAGTACGAGTCTATTCATGAGGAGGGGCTTAACCTCCCTACGCGCCCCTTCTGTCAGCAAGCACACACTGATAATATCAGACCTGGGCACGACCCATCACATGCCATCTCTTTACTAGTCCGTCTCCAGATGTCCCAAAGCCCCCCACCGCACCACCACCACTCCAATAAATTCATGCATCCCCGCTTCTCACCTCACTCTCTCTTTCTCACTCCTCCTCCCCTCCAGGTGTTCCTTTGTTCCTTTTCACAAAAATTTCCTGTCACATCTTTACTTCATCACCTGTTTCTTTTGACAAAGCACAGAAAGCATCACACGGCGCTAGCGGTAGTGTCTGATTTCAGGCACACTGAGGCCAACAAAGACCATGACGATGAACGATGCCACCATCAAGACTCGAACGGTAAATGAAGGTTCCATTACTGTAACTTAAGAGCGACCATAACTCCAACTCTACATTCAAAGAGCACCTTCTCTGGAATATCAGCTTAGCACATCCCAGAAAAATGCACAATGTCAACTAACAGAGTTGCTAACTGAATGACTGACCTGCTGGTCCCTTGACTCATGCGACGGTTTGGGGGGGTTCCATTGTTGTGGGAAGCAAAGTTGGGACTCTGAGCTAAAGTTCCCAGAGCAGGCAGGTAAGAATGCACCTGATGGAGATCACACAGACACACATGGGGTTAGGTGGTACCTTTACACTCTGAGTGAAAGGAAGTAATCTTGACTTGACAGGGTGTTATGTTGCAGATGTTTTATACTACAAAAATAACGTCATTTATGATCTATTTATAACACAGATGGTTAATAATGAGTAAATACATGTTTCAATTAGAATAAATTAGGCCTTTTCTTCCTTGCAGGACAACAATTAAAGCAACCATTAATAAAAAGGCATTAATTAGGTACAGTACAAAATTTTCTGTGTGCGATCACTTTAGTAAAACAACCAAATTTTTAAGATTTGATGGTATTTACTTTAGGATGAGATGCATAACATATTTTGATATAAAGACTTATTAACAATACAACGAAACATAATAAATATCTGATAACTAATTTGAACTTTAGGCCACTCGGCTCTTTAAAAAGTAACTCTTGGGAGAAGGGCTGCACAATATATTGCATATATATTTTAATTGGAATATTAGTAATAACACTAATGTTTGGAGTTCAGTAATTTTTGGCTAATATAATTTTTCCGAAGTTGTGGCTTTCATGCAGGTGAAACATTTAGAAGAATCTCAATGCAGCAAACGCTCGCACCTATGGCCAGTGCTTTAAATGGGCCGGTACGCAGTACTACCACTTTAACATTTTAACCTTAGCATACAGAGACTTTATTTTGTAACATTCGGTGCCTACCAAAACCTAGCAGTCAAGACCTCCCTTCGACATCCCCACAGTTTACGGCTTGAAGACTTTGTTGAGAAGAAAAAAAGGTAAGAGAATATTGCTATAGTACCATAAATATATTTTGACAGTAGGAAACCTTAATAAAGTTTGGGATTTTAACCTTAATAAAATCCTTGTTTTTAATCCTTATTTATCATCTCCACGTTGAAACGATAAGGTTAATAATTTGTAATAAACGGGGTTCCATGATAACTTGAATTTGATTTATGTCGGTCTGTTTTAAAACTAGCTTTGTTATTTCGTTCTTTGTCATTTCTGTACTATAAAACTATTGATATCTGGATCAAGAAGTCTTTAAACCACAAAAAAGAATTAGATACAATTACATTTGTTCATAAAAAATAAATAATTGAAATCAAAATTACTACATCAGCATAAAATTACTTCCGGGGAAAAAGCACAAGTCATAATAATAATAATAATAATAATAGTTTATATTAAACAAAATAATATAAAACTTTCTAATCAAACAAATGCATGATTGTTATCTTGGACTATTTATCAAACAAAAAAAACAATGAATGAGATATTTTTTGTCTGTGTGGTTACGCTCAAATTAAAATTTCTTTCATTTGAGATCTGTCTCAGTCATTGCAAGATTTTAGAAGCACATTTGTCACACAGCACGCATCATTATTGTAATAAACACTCACTATTTTCTTGAGAGACAGAGGTTCATCTCCAACTGCAAAGCCATTTCTGCAGCAGAGGTTCATGAAGATGTCATCTGCAATGACCATCCTTAGCCGGGTGCAGTGTACTTTGCAAACCAGCTCTACCAAATTGGCCGGAGATAAATCTATAGGTGAGAATACAAATGAAAATATTATGGTTTAGCAATATATTTTATTGATAATACTAGTTATGATGGTTAAAATACAAAAAATACAAAATCAAAGTTTACGCTACAAGCATTGTATACGTTTAGTGAGCTGAATTCTTTTTTTAGCTGTATTGTTTGTGTGTTAGGAGGAACAAGCACACAAAAACTAAAATCAACATTTTCTTAACAATCTTTAGCAAACATTTAGAATCAAATTACACAACAATGTTGTTTTCTTTTCCATTCATACCCTGGCTAACAATTGCAAGGTGCTCCGAGAGGTCTTTCAGGCCTTTTTCCACCAGAATCGGATTAAGTTTTAAGTGTTGCTGACACCAAAACTCCACCAACACGGATAGAAAATCCAGCAGAGTGTCCGTCAAAAACAGCTCCCGCTTCTCTGCTCCCTCAGCGAATTCCTTTAAATATTGTACTAGGGGTTAAAGCATGCTTTATGGACAAAATCAACTATATGAAAACATTTTTTTAGCTGAGTTTCATGAAAGACTGTCCCTATCTGATGGGAGGTCATTTACCACAATGGCAGTTTCCTTTAGGATCTGAAGAAGTTTCTTCACAGTGTGGGACAACAGTGTTGTTCGTTCCCACACGGTCCAAAATGTCCCGTACAGCAATGAACCGGAAGCTGAAGCATTTGGAGCTCTGGTTTGCTTAGTAAACCCACAGTCTCTGATAGAGAAAAAGATAGGAATATGATTATGTCGCATCTAAATAATCACACAAGTGAAACAATTGTTTATAGGAAGTAAATAAATGTTTATTGTTGTAAAATTTGATTTAAAAGTTAGGAATATTACATTGTAGTTATTCATTAAACACAGGGATATAAATTTGATGTGCTTATCTCTGTCATTTGTAATTAAAATTGGCACACTGCGTAACTGCCAAATCCTGCATGAAACATCTGAATACAACTTAACAGAGCAAAGCCTAAGGTGCTGTTACATTTCCTGGTAGACAGCTGCTATAACTGCAGATAACACACAGGTGACATGACTCCACAAATCTGCAAACTTAACACCACAACTTAAGCATCTTGTGTTTTGTGCGTCTCCACTGCTCCTTAAAACACTGGAAACTACGTTTATAAATAAATTGCAAAAGTTGCAGAACTTCCACTTGAAATAAAAATGAATTTGGACCTAAACATAGCAGTCCAGCCTTTTTTTTGCTTGGCCAATGTGTGACAGTTCGACCTTTTTTTAAAAGAGTGTTGAACATGGACGTTACAGCCCATGTCCATGTCCTATGTGGCTGCAGTCCACTTCGTACAAATTTCTCCAAGATTGAGAAATGTTTTGTCTTCTTGTTTGTGTAATTATACAGAAATGTTTTTCTTTAAATCGAAATTCCATTTATTATGCTTGTTTATTATCAATTGCAATAAAATGAGGTTTCTGCAGGAAAAGGACATTTATCTTAAAAGTAACAGGAAAACATACCAATACTTTAAACATACTACCTTGTGTATAATAGACTTCCATAATATATGATTAAAGTTTAAATGTTTTGCTTTTTTAGTTTAATTATTTAAATAACACTTGAGGACATATTTAATTTCGCAGCTGTGGCATAGTAGGAGTGAGTGGGATTAAAATATAGACTAAGCAAAATGATAGTTTGATGGGGTTTTTTTTAAATACAGAGAAAAAAAATAGCAAAATGGAAAATAACAAAGACGGAGAACAAAAAATGTTTTATCCCATGTTTTAAATGTGCTCTCACTTCTATACTCTCTGGGGATACAAAGAACCAACCTGCTGGTGATAGAGTGAAGTTCACCCTTAAAAGTCTTGACGCAAAGTGCAAGAACCGTACAGTAGAAATGTACCAAGGCTGGCAAGGTGGGTCCAGGGTGCGGATGACAGGTGTCACCGTTTGTCATGCAGTATCTTGTTTATCACGCATGTAAATGTAAAAATGAAGTAGTTGTACATATTATGTTTGCGGAAAGTAAAGTAAGAATCTTAAGGCCCTAAGACAAAGGGAAGAAATACTTCCCTTGAACTCTTACCTGATCGCCGTCTCTAAAAGAGGCCATAAGCCTGCCTTGCACCGAGGACATTGCAGTACTTGGGCGTAATATTTTTTCACAGCATTCGGAGCCAGCCAGGGAGGATTGGTAATGAGCAGGTTTTCCATAACCTGATGGAAATTTCTTAGGAAAAGTGATGAGGCGTCTCCCTGCCCAATGAAAACATAAAAGGCAATCTTTAGTTGCACTGAGAATTTGGACAAAGAGATCCTGTGTCAAAATAAAGAGAATCTGCAATTTTCTATTAAATGATTATCAACACTGCGGAAACTAGCCTACTCATTTTAACAGAACTGTTATTTTTAAGGCGTTTGTATATTGACTTTAGCACTGTGTAGTAGATCACAATGTAAAACACAAAGAAATTCTGCTCTTAGTCATCCCAGCAACATTCAAACGTGTTGTGCAACCAGTGCACTGTTTGTAAAACCCTTTCTGCTCACAAAGCTGCAGGTGGGAAGTTTTTCCAGTCAGGTATTTCCAGACCTACCGTCTGTGCGTACTCTAAGAGGGAGATCAGGTACGTCGCTGGTGGCAAAAAGCCTGGAAACACGGCGCTTCTAATTGAGTCCAAGGCCTCGCTGAACAGGCCGCACTCTATCATGCTCTCGACGTTGCTTAAATCTGCTACAATTGCCTGGAGGAATAACAGAAGAATGGTGAAACGGAGGACGTATATGGAAAGAAGGGGGTAAAAACATGGCAATCAAAGAGACAGATGGCAAAAAGAACAGAAGCGAGAGGGCAGGAGGGTAATCGAAATGGGCCTGGAGTTGGCATCAGAAGTTCCTCAGGGTCATTTCTGACCATCGCTTATTGGCAATTATCATACGGACTCAGATCGTCCTGAATGGAAATACAAGAGCAGTTCTAATAGCAATCTGACAGACACCCACTTGGGTAAAGTATGGACAGAACAGTGGAGAGTATAGTTAATAGGTCTGCCAATCACGGCTCTCAGATCAGTGGAGAAAGGTGGTTAAATCAGTGACCTACTTTTGATGAGCCCTTGCGCTTGATGTAACTTTCCATTGATATGTATGACATAAAGGAAATTGAATGACCTGATCTGCTCGATGATACACAATTATCCTTTAGATGAACATATAGCAGCTGACTGCAGCCGAGGGTTGGTCTTTCTGCACACCTACCTGTGTGTGGGGATGATAAGGGTCGTGGTAACCTAGAAATTCTAGGAAGCACAGTCTGGGCCGGCCCTGCAAAGAGGAAGGACAATAAAAAAATTAAAATTGTGAGAACAAAGCTGGCAAACGAGGTCATTTAGGTGAACAGAATGAAGACTAACAGAAGGTTTATGTAACTCCTGGTTAATCTTTGCGCTTCAGTGCTTTTCTGGAGCGAGCTGTGAAAACAAACACACCTCTTTTTTAACAGCAAAGCTCCTAAGTTCCTCTTCCAAATTAGACAAGCCATCAGTGAAACCGTCTTTTGTTACAGATGAATAATCTGCAGTGTTGCTGAGATTCATATCCAGACTTTTGCTCTGTCAAACAAGAATGTCAGAAAACGAAGAAATAAATGTAAAAAACATATATATATTAAAAAAACTGTTTTAAGTCATTCATTTAAAATCACAACTTATTCTATGAGGATTTAGGCCTGTACTTTGACTGGGCCATTATAAAATCTTTACTGTACACTATCTGTCTGTGGCTCTGGCTAAATGTGTCATAGTCCTCATCAAAGCTGAACCTCCAACTATAACACAAGTCTTCTGAAACTTCTAACAGATTTTCTGCCATAATTTTACGCATCTTTCGATTTAATCTGATAAATCGTGTTATTGGTTCTGCCACTGTTTGTATTGTAGGCCAGACATTAACATTTATTTTCATCCAACTTGAGCACCTTCTTATATAATTCCTGTATCACCTACATGGGATAAAAGAAAAAAAAAGTTAAAGGACTTGTAATAACTTACTTTTAACAATGTTGTCACCTTTATGGAAGGACCAGATTAGTGAAATAAGCATCAAAATAGAAATCCTGTTAAATTGTTGATTCTCAACTCTTAGCAGTGGATCTCTGTAGATCCTCCAAAGTCAGCATAGGCAAGTAGTTATCTTGAGTAATTTTTTTTAGATTTTGTTAATCCCAAAAATCAGCCACAGAAGAAATCATACAACAAAACAGAAACAAAATGTCTACAAAAACATTGCGGATTTTTTTTAGCTGTAATATAAAAAATGCAGGCAAGGTAGTAAACATTAGGGTATTAACTGTGTTTTTTTTTTTGTGTTACCGAGTTGGTACTGTTTGGATTACTTTGTGATTTTCAGCAAAATAATAGTAATATTAATTATTTAAATTACGTTGCCTATTAAAATCTTTTATAGTGAAGCAATCTGGAGCCCTTCTTCTTTGCAGAATTACAGGAACTCCACCCTGTTAGAGAGTTTTTAAGAGTAAAAGTCTTGTTTTTAGCATTTCAATTATCTTTAAGCCCTGGCTGTGTTTTTTTTGGGGGGGGGGGAAAGGGGGGCAGGTTAATGCTGATCAGTTGGAGGTATACATTGTATTTAAAAAAAATCACTAACATACCCCAAAGAGGTGTTGGACTATGTGGCTCACAGGGTAACAGGCTGCATTAAGGGATTTGGATTTTGCTGTAACGGGTTTGGCCATGACATGAGTGATGGAAGTGTAGATAGGAGGAGGACAGTTGTATACTTCTGCCCTTCCAGCTTTCAGCAGCCTGGATAAGAAAAAAAATTTTTTTTAAACTTCATTCGTACATGAGTGTTTTATGATCAGCCTTATATCTAGGTAGAATCTCACCGTTTGAACATGGCTCTTCTGGTGGGCTCCCGGACCATAAGAAGAACCCTCCAACCTTGGAAAGCACCCGTAATTCTACCTTTGGTTACTTTTTCCCTCCATTGTCTGACAGGGTAGAAGGCATCTGAGGAGCTTGTGAAAATGGCAACTTCATAGGGTCCCTCAGGCAGCCAGGAGCCATTCTTCATGCTTTCCAGCACATAGTTAGGAGTTAAAACCCACTTTCCTGAGAGGGGGAAGGAAAACAAAACCTTAGCATTGGGTGTAAGATAAATAGATTTTACAGTCAACAGTAAAATGACAGTCGAACTAACAAGATCTTTTTAGGACATCAGCCAATATCCCAGGTTGTTCTCAGTGACTGACCTGCTGCACAAGCTGCCAGAAACTTCTCACTGGGCAAAACCTTGGGGATTATGAGATGAGTAGTGCAGTGCTTATATACCTGTAAAATATGCATGCATTTCTTTGAATAAAGATAGTTAATTGAAAGGTAAATGAAAACAGATTTTGTTGGTTATAATAAAAGATCAAACTTCAAATGTAGTACAAATTAAATATATTTACTCTGACATATTAATCGCAGTGCTAAATAAAGCTATGCAGGTTTCTTTCTGATTTTACAACACCTTGTAACCTCTACTATTTGCTGATTTACTTTATTTGGTCTGAGATAAGAACTACAAAAGTACAGTACCACACTTCTAGTACACTACTAAACTTATTTATTACTTGACAAAATAAATGAGTATATGTGGGTAATGGAAAACATAAATTTCCACCATTTAATAAGCTTGATATTTAGAGATTTCAAGATTTTGTAAAATACAAAAAATATCAAGCTGGGTGTTTACTAGAAACACTCAAAAAAATTTGCTTAAACTTTAGTAAATGTATCACACACTTGCGACTTCCTGACAAATCAGGTATTGTAGTTAATATCATTTAAGTACTAACATTAAAATTAATGATGGATACATCAATATAAACATTTGAGCAAATGTCAATATTAATGCTGGTGGTTTTGCAAATAACAGATATTATTTAGATGTTTTTACTTACTTGTTTTAACAGCAGTAAACCACATCCCCCCACCCACCCCAAAAAAAACAAAAAAACGCTGCTCTTCTAAAATTGCCCCGCCCCCCACATGTTCATTTTTTCTCACTCCTTAGATATGCAAGATAAACTAAATAAACACATCAAATCATTAAGAAATGATTTAATGTAGCATATTTTGTTTAGTGTGGTTACTTATAATGTTTACATAATTGTTTGTAATTAGGTGTGGACATATTTTTAACGTGTTCAAACACAGTAAAAACAAAACCATTGGTGATTAACGTAGCCAATAAAAGTATGCAGGATTATAGGCAGTCAAATCCATTCCGTACAATTTACCAAGCTACAAAAAAAAAATATATATAATATTCTTAACTTTTATGAAATCACTTGAATATTCTGTCACAGATTAGTTACAAGAAACCTTTGGGGAGTTCTCCCGGAATATCCTGAAGCAAATAACATGAATACTTCAGATTTTTAAAAGCAAAGCATGTTGAATTTGCATGTTTTTGACCTTTCAATATAGTCGTTGCAGTCCCTATATATTAGTTTTAACACTATAGTCTGTCTTAATTTTGGTGTTTTTTATGTTGATTAAACAGCAATATTTTTGGAAAAAAAAACGGGGTTTGTAATTTAAATAAAGAATTGTGGTTTGCAGTTATCTTAGCAGGTATGTTAGTAAACATTATTGCAGATGTGGCTGCTTTAAATAACTTTATAAATTAGGTTGTATAGTATGGACCCTGAGGAAAACATCAAAGATATGTGGGCTAAGCAGAATCTATGTTTTGTCCAATTTGTCGTCTTTGAAAGTCAGTGAAAATAAAAAAATTAAATACTAAAAAAATGTAATGCATAATCCAAAAATGCATTAAAAATGTCTATTATTTTAAAAGCTAAAGATTTGTATCAGCAATTAAGAGATCTCTAGTGTGTTGCACCTATGGCGATCCATGTGGGCTTGAGCACTGGTAAAACTAAGTAACTGTTATCAGCAGAGGTTATAGTCAAACACAAGGTTATAGTAGGATAAGAAAACTTTATGACTCGATGATTTTAAGGATGTGAACTCACTGAACCACCAATGTATTTTCCACCCAGCTGGTAGATGCCCTTAATCAAAACGCTCTTCTTATCCTGTGCTTTGATTCCAGAGATTTGGAAAACATGTGTGCAGCTCTCCATCCTGAAAAGGAAATAAACAGAAAGTAAGCATAGTGTTTGAATTATATTATGTCACAGATAGCATGCATGCACAACTGGATGAATGTTACATTATTCAACAGAAAGTTTAATAAACTGTACACTATGTGCAGATAATATACTGTTACTGATCTGCTAACTAAAACAACTTTAAAGATGCTGCATGGAGACGCATGCTGGTGCTTTTATCTTCTCCCTAAACTTGGAGAGGCTCTCTGGGGCCTTTACCTGAGATGCCAGAAGCAATTTTCTTATTAAAAATGCCCTGTAACATAAATCTTTTACTAACAAAAAAAACATCTGACATTAAGAGAAGTTTGTATAAATCTGTTATACCTCTTTCTGTAGTGGAGACAGATCGAAACAATAGACTTTATCTTTGTTTACACCTTGGCAGTGACAACCCTTTGGCATTTGGCAAAACTGGAGTTTCAGCTGTCTAAACTTGTTAAACTTGTCAATGCAGAGTTCTTAACTGAAGTTTAATATCACACCACAGGTACAGTAAACAAACTGTTCCTGTTGTAAGTCTTGTGTTAAATTCAACCGAAAGCTCCTTTTCGGTTTAATATAGCATATTGTTTCACACATTTATGGTGTTGATCAAATGTGGGCTTTGGTGTTCTCTACAAGAGTTTCAATATAGTATCCGTTTCATATTAGGTGAAACAGATCTGCATAAATCCAATCCACTAAATAGAAATTCTTTACAGCTAAATTTATAATACGCAGATATGTTTTGAGGTTGGACAAAACAAATCTAAAAAATGAATTAAAGTTTTTTTATGTTTAGTTTTCCTGTTTGCAGCAAACGTAGTTTAGCATCCAGGGTTTCAGTTTAAAACTCTGATCATTGCAAAATGATGCAATATTTGCATAGCTCAAAGTTTTCATGAAGCACATAAGATGTTTTGTGCGCATAAACCAATGCTAAAAGGACTCAATTTTGCAGACACATTATAATATTTAACAAGCTCGAACATGCAGAGATGAACTGGTCAAATGTTCAATTTATTGACTTCTATCAATGCATCCAAAGCATGTAAGCTGAAGCTTTCCTCCATTTATTGTCAGTGAAAAAACACTTAGAACTACATTTTCCACAACACAATAAGAAGTTGTTTATATGTAATTTAATTATGATGTTGTGCTTCTTTGATTTGGCTGTTTTGGAGCTGTGTTTGCTACAGAGTTCATTGAGTGACATGTAATGCAATATATATTTTCTTTATCAGCAGCAAACATGTATAAAA
This sequence comes from Orestias chungarensis, assembly GCA_032876305.1. NCBI lineage: Eukaryota > Metazoa > Chordata > Actinopteri > Cyprinodontiformes > Cyprinodontidae > Orestias > Orestias chungarensis. The sequence goes on along the minus strand of JAVLVB010000891.1, from coordinate 1,673,852 downwards.
AGTGAAAAAGAAACCCCTACGAGAAAAAAGCCAAAGTATAACACAGGTACCTTCCTCATGAGTCCCAACCGCCTTCAGGCGCCAAAAACCCTGACAGGAACCAGACATCTTAGCGGGTGGGTTCACCGTGTTGTTATTCGCACTAAGAACATGTTCAACTTTGCCATAAAAAACAACAACCAAAACAGCCGCAATGACTTGGCATGTTGGTATAAACACATTGACTACGATTCAAGCTTCAGCGACTTCCCTCCCCAACCGTACATTTTTTTTTTTATGTCATAGTTAGTCTATTACTGAAGAAATGGGGTGAATTTACTTTTCCGAGTTTAATAATCCAAATGTCTGCTTGACCTATTTAATTATTATTTAAAAACAAAATAGAAACTATATCCAAATTTTGTTAGTTTTCGCAAATTATACGCGTATGACTGTATAATTAGTCATTATTTGAGTTAAAAAAAATGAAAAGCTGTTTCCCGCTTGGTTTCGCTAGTTGGTACGCTCCGTTGAGCGGAAGTCTTTACGAAGCTACTTCCGGGTTGTTGCCACGGACGCCTTTTGCTCCCGGAAGTAGCCATAGATAACAGGATTATCGCCTGTGCTTGAATAACGGGTTTTATTTTAGCTCAACCTTTTACCGGACAAAGCCACATTTATCACAGAGAGATTTTTCTCACAAAATAATAGCAACACATACGTTTATTTGCTTATTTGTTCTTGGGAATGAAACGGAATGTTACATGTTCACATGGTAACTCATACTATTTTTTGTTATTGTTATTAAATTGCTTTTGTGAATAGCCAAACAACTGGAAGTGACTTCAAAAGATGCGTCCTCCTGCTGTCCAGGATTAACACGGACTGGATTTAAAAGGAGTTAGCAAAGAGGTAAAACACTTAACAGTGATAACACCTTAGGTCTGGATGTTGATTTGACGTAAATAAATAAATCTGCAAACTGCACGCTTGCGATGTTTACATTAATCCCTTGAGCGCAGATATCCGAAAGCTGTGCGACACTACAAGCTGCTGGATGTCAACAAGTCAGCCTCAGAGAAAGACTTGTGATATTGTTTAGACAGTCAATCTGAATAAACTTTAAAGCTGAAATGTTAGGTTGTAATATGTACCTAGATAACCATTCTTCTAGCAGCATTTTTTTAAAACATTTATGTTTTGTTAGTCTTGTTGTTTAGATAAGGTCATAAAATTGTGCTGCAGCTTTTTTTAATTTTTTTAAATAGTTTTTATAGCTTTATCGGTTATTCTTTGCTTGACTCTGTAAAGTATGCTATAAGCTTTGAAATAGAAGAGTTGTCGGTTTTTCAGTTTATGGATATTATATTCAGTTCAATTCAGCTATTTTGTACAGAGCCAATTCAAAATGCAAAGATAATGGAAGAATATTGTAAGCATTAACAGTTGAAATAACAGCAAACAATGCCAACTGTAGAAGAAATAAAGTAGTATAGTGAGGAAAAGTGGTCAGTTCTCAGTGCTCAGAATAACCTGACAACTTAGAAAAATGCATTACAGATGTGATTATTTAACTCAGAAATCAGAAATGGAATCAGAAACTAGAAAACTTGGAAATCGATTGAATCAAATGCCAAGCTGTGAGCGGGTTTTATGTCTGTGTCAGAAGACCTCCAGAACTACATCTTTTTACAGTTTATTTTTATTTTTCCCTAGTCTGCATTGGTCAGTATTTATCAAATCAAACTCATTGAAGCCCCTCTAGGACAAAAGACGTATGGTTTGATTCAACAAATTAATTATTGTGGCTCAAATCGCTTATTGCGTTAATGCCAAGATTCAGGTTAGTGAGGGTGTCCATACATCTTTCTTTTTCAGCATTTAAAAGACCAATGTCTCAGTGCACAAATGTGTCAGGAGTGGTTGAAGAACACAACAATGAAATCCTCCTCGGAGACTCCATCTAACAATGTTTTTTGGTTTTTTTGTTTATCTTTGCGGTTTTCCTTGATGTTGGGAATATATCCACCCTTCTTCTGCAGCAAATGGTTAGTGATATAGAGCATTTTGGACTATAAGGTGAAACGTCTGTTGTCTTGGGGTTCCCGTTTTCCCAGGTCAGATTATTGTCCTTGGATGTTCTTGTTTGTTCTCCTTGTGCACAAATCGATTCACTCTTGGTACTCAGGCCTCCCACCTCAGTTTCAAATCTTAGATGTTAGGGTAATTAATCTCTAAATTGGCCTCAGGGGTTATTGACTTCGTGCTTTGTTTTGTTTTTAACTGTAGCTTTTGTTTTGAACAGTTATCTCACTGAGATTTTGAGTAAATTAATGTTTAAGAACTTTTTAAGAGGTTTGCCTCCCTTATTCTGTTGGCTTTGAACTAAGTGGCACTGTAAAAACCTAGGAGACCGAATGCATACGCTGTTAGTATTTTTGGTCGCAGATATCCAGCAGAAATTTAGTTGAGTCCATGCCTTTACAGTTTAGAGCTGTTTGGTCCTTAAAGGGCAAGTGCAAATTTTGGCATGTGGTGATAACATTATGCTTATTATGCTGAAATAAATTTTACCATTCTAATGAAAGCTGAATCTTAGTCAATCCTACGATATGACTTGGTTTTTGGTTTGAACTTCAGTAGGTCATATATATTACATTTTGTACTGTCCTTAGATAGATACAGCTGGAGATTTGTTCACATAAGAAAAAAACAAATAGAAGATTGCCAACTTAGTTTAGCACCCTCTGTTTTACAGATCCTCAATCCAGTGCATTGCAACTGAAACTTAAAGGTATAGGAGAGGATATTTTCAGTAGAAAATTTTCAATGGAAAATCCCATTGAAAATGACAGCCAATCAAAAACGACCGGTGGTGAAAAATAACTGGCTGTCAATGCGGAAATAAAATTTACGCGATGACGTATATCCTTTATGTCCTTTATGTCCCCACCCACCTTACCCGTACAATGCGCACTTTTAGCATTCAACAACAGCAACTCTGACTTTTGATTCAAATTGAGACTGTTGATGAGTTATTTGGGCTTAGATTTCTTTAACAAACTATGCTCTAAAAGGATACAGATTTTAGGCTTCCATTTTAATTTAAAAGGAAACAGGAAATATCATCTTTTCTCAAAGGCCTACTTTAGAGGCAGTCATACATTAGTTTTAGAACAAATTACCTATTTTTCTTGTTAAAATTACTCTTACATGCAAAAATAAAACATTTAAATATTGTTCTGATTTGTTGTTTTCATGTAAAAAAATTACATATATGTGTGTTACACATTTTTAAATTGTTGATTTTTGCCCAAAAGGTTTTGTACACCGCTGGCACAGAGTATTGATAATATCATTCTGGTGTCTCATTAAAATAACTTAAAATTTAAGATATATATATGTTACAGAAAACAAAAAGATGTTCCAAAACTAACTATTTAATCTTATTGACCAACCTATATCTTGTTACATACATGTTATAAGGTCCGTTGTATTTTTAGTGATTGACTGATAGTTTAATGAAACTAAATTGATATGTCAACACATCTTTTTATATCAGTTTTAAATTTTGTGTAGGGTACAAAGGTTTAGGCTTATTTAAAGCGTTCAGTTCCAAAAACATCCCCTGAGCTTCAACAAATGACTTTCTTATGAGCTGAGGTACTTTTAAATTGTTAAAGCAATTTTGTCTTGCCTGAAGGAAGACTGCATTTCCCATGAGGACCAGTGCATAGTGTTGTAAAATCCTGATCTCTCAGTCGCCTGCAGTTGGACTGAAGTACATTTCCTTTTCCATGGGCGGTGTGAAGGATGAATAGCAATGAAGTAATGAATCTAATTGTGGCGAAACAAGTGTCATATGATGATGTTAAAAGTAAGAAACGGGCGAAGAGACGCATGCAGGAAAGCAGTCGTCACATCTGTAGTTGTTTTGTGTGGCAGGTTTCCTGCCTCCCTCCTCAAAGTTGCTTAGTACCGGTTAAAGCAATACGGACCCCCTCGGGCCATGACAGAGGTGTCATTCAACGAGCTGTAAGTCAACATTTAATCGCAAAAGTTATCAAAATATTTAATGAAGTTTGAAAAGTTACGTGGTGTTGCTTTAAAATAACTATCCAGTGTCAACACAGTGACACAGAACAAACAACCATGCAAACAGACACTCACACATAAGGGCAATTTAGAGGGACCAAATTTTATCAGTCAGTCTTGTTTTTGGACTATGGGAGGAAGCCTTGCATGCGCTTAGTTATTTATTTATTTATTTTTTTTTAAACTAGAATACATTGTAATTAGGTTTTTGGGATTGATTCCCCTAGTGTGATCTTATTTTTTTGAATTTGTTCCATTTATGCAAAACGCCTACTACAAATTTCATAGTTTCACGCTCGATATCCACAAATTATCCATTTGGGGAAAAAAATAAAGCTGTCCAACCAGCTGAAAATCATTTTTGCTCTAAAACTGTAAAAAATAAAACAAATGATACATACCTCGCTTAAAAACTGGAGATTTAAAAAGCAGTGGGATGCAGTTTTTGGCAGTACAGTTACATTTAAGCAATGCTGTGCCCCCGGTGTAAGAATGAGATTTTCTTCACTCTTGTCTTAGAAAGCGCACCTGTTTCATTTATGATCTTTCCTGAGCGGAGGCTGTTTAGGTACTCACTTTAAAATAATGTTGACTCTAACTTGACATGTTCTAAGTAGTTATAAAGTGGCCGCCTGGGGGACCTGCTGCTAAATATTTCAGGACAAACTCATTACTGTAAATAGGCCTGTGTGGTAGCCAAGCTGGAACAGACAGGCAGGACAGATGTACAGAGGTAGGAAAGTGATGTGTGGTATCTGTGTGTGTGTGTGTGTGTGTGTGTGTATGCTTTGTTCCTTCCCCATGTTCTAACAGTGGTGAAGTTGACGTCTCGGACAGTCTGTGTCTTAGTACTAAGCCCAGCAGTCCCTGTTGCAAATCTTTGAAACGCAAGGGCTCAACTAACATCTGCTTTCTAAAGAGCTAATGACAAGGCAGCGGCGACTGGGTGATTTAAAGTACTGTACTAATGAGTTCCCATGTGCTGCTTTTGTGAATCCTACCGCACACGCAGGTTTATGTATACGCTCACGCCTAAAGATATGTTGGCAGACCAGGTGATAGATACCCAGCAGAATCGATATTGTATGCCACAATCCTTAAATCTGTGTCTTTTTAACATCAATAAACTCGTACTGGGATGCAGAAAGAAAACGGGTACTCACAGAAGTGCTCAAAATAACATACCCAGTTCAGTTCATATACTGCGCCTTACACAAACATTGATACGCCTTCACAGTTGTCATATTCTGACAATATAATTTTCTGTATTTTAATGGAATTATAGATGCTAACCCAACACAAAGCCTTGTGAAATTATAAAGTGATAAGAAAAGCAAAGGGTACATAAAAGGACAGTCTGTAAGAGCTAACTACAAATAGAGCACAGGGACTTTTAGGGTATCTATCTATCAGTTTGCCACATCAGTCAGACGAGAGTGTGTTTAACAGTCCCACTCTATCTCATAAATTCTGCTTTTCCCTGAATACGTTTCATTGTAGCTTTGGCTTCTCATACAGGTCGGTTGTTCCGCTTGAAGATAAACACTTGTTTCCGTCTAAAGCCTTTAAAAAAAGTAATTTTGGCTTTCTTTGAACAATGATTTTTTTTTTCATTGTTCTGGATTTCTGGAGGGCTTAACTGACAGCTGTCCTGTCAACAGATTTTCCCATCTGAGCTGTGGATCTCTGCAGCTCCTGCATGGTGACCGTGGGCCCGTTTACAACTTTTCTGATCAATGCTATTATTGCTAGGACAGTTGGTTTGGGTAGACAGGTATGTCTCGGTAGGTTTTCCAGACGTACCTTTCCATGTATGGGACAGACTGAGCAGCGCACCGTGCGTCGTCAAACTTTAGGTATTATTTTATATCCTGCTTTAGACATGGCTTCAAAATTATCATATTTGTAAATTTGAAACACACTTAAACTCTTCCTCCCGTTCAGCCGCACCTGCATTTTAGACCTCTTCTCAGACAGTGGCACAGAGGGAGTATGATGACGAGGGTAACCAGTAAGAGAGAAGAAGAGGGGGAGAAATAATAAAGGACAAGCTTAACTGGTGAGGCTGTCGGCGAAGGAAAATAATATTTGTCCAGCTGGACAGGCCTCCCTTTGTGCAGGCTAAATGAATGTTGAGCTTCCTGTCTGCGCTGTCAGGGAGAGTGGCGTCGACTGTATGCTGCCGTGAGGAAGCGGGGCCGCGTGCAGGGAGCTGTTTGGAATTTGACAGGGATTATTAAAATCAGAGCAGATGACGAAGAGTGGGGCAAGAGACGGAGTGTGAGAAAGCCAAATTGACACAGACACTCTCCATTACCTTCCACTTGACTCGCGCTGATGACAGTGTTGATATGAGACCCAGCCGCACAGCGCCGACATGAGATTGGTTGTTAGCGCGAGCGTTAAACACCATGGGGTAGGAGGGGAGGACCTCGCTGTTGGTAGACACCTAAGCTGATGAGTTGTTTATTTAAACTCCTGACTGAGGATGATTTCAGCTCATAGTTTATTTATTTGGTGTGTTTTTTTTGTGTATTGTCAGTATGTAAATCCCTTTGAAGACCGAGGTAATGCATTTTGATCAATCTTCGTCCTATTGCATCTAAATTTCTGAGGAAAATTGGAAGGGGTGCTTGAAAAAAGATTTAAAAAAATATTTTTTCTGGATGATAACTTGTCTTTGTTTCAGGAGTTGCAAAGAAATAGATTCTTGCAATCTAATAAGACACTTGTTTGAGGAAATATTTCAAAATTATAGACCACATAAGTGTTTTCTTGACAGGCAGCTGTTGATAACACAGATGTATCTCATTAATTTAGAATGCCATAAAAAAACTATATATTTTCAATAATTCACTTAAAAAACGTTTGATTATGACTTGGAGTAAATGAAAAAAAACCTCAATTCTCTTTCTTAGAAAATAGAAAAATTATACGACTAGTTTTAAAAGAGGATTTTCTTTTAAGTAAAGAATGCCAAGTTATAGTCTGCACAATCACATGTAATACTCACTTGACAGTAGTCGGTGACATCCACTAAGAAGAGTGTTAGCCGCAAAAGGTCATTTCCAAATAAGACTGGTGTTCATAACGTTGTATAAAAGTACAGTAAAGAAAGGTTGAGTTGAAACAAAAAAATGGCAAGCGTGTGAGCAACAGGAGTAACTGCAGCTTTAAGACGGTAGTGAAGCTAAGCCCGTTCAAAGATTGTGGACTGCTGCCGAGGTCAGCACTTCGACAGCCACTACACACAGATGTATTCATGTCACCGTCTAAAACTGTACTAATTTTTTATTTTTTATTTTTATTAAAGTGAAGTTTGATTTTTATACATTGATTCCTTCAGGTCCAAAGTGAATAATCCACAGTCAGTAATGATTTCAGAATTTTATCTGCTGAAAGTCTTCCCCTTTGTTTTATCATGTTCAGAGTCAGAGCAGTTGTCTAGATCGTCAGACGCTTCATGCTTCCCAGAGCTCATACTTTGCATAAAAATCAATGCAATCTATGCTTGATTGGCCGACAAACTTGCCTCATCTAGACCTCAGAGAGAATCTGTTGAGGATTTTCAAGTGGAAGGTGTGCAACTCCAGAAGCAACAATAAAAAACAAGCAAACAGCGGATGATAAAAATCTACCAGGGCTTAATTAGCGCTGCTGACCCTGGCTGCATTGATGCACTAAGTTATGCAACAGGAGCTTAAAGCAAACGTTGAGTACATATATTGTATTAAAAGGACAGTTTTCTGTATTAAAACAGTAACTGAATTTGATAGCTGTAAGCCATATTTAAAAAAAACACATAAATAAATGCTTGGATTTTATTAATAATAATAAATACTTTATTGATCCTGTAGGAAATTGTTTTTGGTGTAAACCACACCGAGGCAGCCATTTTTGCAGGTGCCAGGTAGGCAGTAGTGCAAAGGGTCTTGCCTAAGGACCCACACTGGATGCTGTGGTGTATGTTTGCCCTGGGCTACATTTGAACCCATGAGCTTTGGATTGGAAATCTGGTGACATTCCAATTGAGCTATCCAGCCGCTCTGTATAAAATTATTTTAGATATCAGTTTCGCTTGGTGCTTTAAATTACTAAATAGATATACAAATGGTCTGTTATATTTAAACCTAAACAAACTCTTCGTGATGCAGCTGATTGTGATAAATTGGTAATACAGAGCAGATTTTTGCAAAATGATTGATATTGTTTTCCTGTGCACTGTGATCTGTTGAAAAGGAAAAGTTTTTTTGGCTGTAAATCAAACTGTGTGATTTTGCAGGGTATCATGGAATGGCCGGGAGAATTCCCTGAAGACCATGCCATTGTGGAGCTTCTGATTCCAGGTGTTTCCAGTGATGTGGACTTTGAACAGTTCTTGAAAGACACAGAAGAGAAACTTACTCTTAACGCCAGCAGGTAAGTCTTGGTGCGCAAAAAGGCTAGAGACTTCATTCCATTGGTTTGATTTGATTTATTTTGATTTTGTTTCTCCCTTTTTCTCTCTACCTTAGTGTCTTTTACAATGCTTTTAATACCTCAAACACTGCTATGGAATGTAATTTTAGAAGAGTGTGTTATTTAAAACATTAAAGAAATAATTTCAACGAAACGTAACTATAACTTGAATTTTAAAGTGATCACTAAATTACATTTTAACATTATTTCAACACATTATAATTTAATAGTGTTGTGCCCAGATTTACAACAATTTACCCGTTTTATCTCTGAACATAATAGGAAATCAACAATTGCGTCTATTATATCATATATTTGAATAGTTCTCATATCTATGGAATCAAAGAAATATTAAGCCAGGAATACTGTCTGTGAATGAAGCAAAGAAAGAAAAAAAGGTAATATTGCCAAAATTTGCAGATGATGGATAAATGGTGAACAAGGAAAACCAATACGGTGATGTGAAGTCATCATTTCTGACCTACATACTCTTATATTATAAGTGCTTTTAAACTTCATTTTGCAACTTTTATGACATTCTTTCTGGGTTGTTTTTTTTTGACTTACAAAGTTCAGTTGTTTTAAGTTGCACAAAAAAGACTTGATTTCTTGTTTAAAAAGATTTCTTGTTTATTTTAATAGATTTAAGGGTGAGGAAGTTTCTTCTTGAACGATAAACACAACTAATCCCAAGTTTTGTTAAAAACTGAATTTAAGAATTATTGTTCAATGTTGCTCATTTGGATTACAATGAAATATTTTGTTTGAAATTGTTGTTTTATAAACTAAACTGACTGATAAATATTCTGTCAAGAGACCCACATATGTCTTTGACTTTCAGCTTTTGGTGCTTCTAAGATGTTATGCGTAAATAAGTTTCTTGTTGCTTCAGTCTATTAAACATACCTGTTTAGCCGATGTCCATGGAAAAATGAAATGTAGTTATCTGTTTTTGCAGCAGATACTTTAAGAGTACAAATATATTGATAATGAAGGAGCTATTGGGACACTGGAGGAAAAGGAGAAATCTATACTTAAGGTCTTTTATCGTTTGTAGCATGGTAAAGCTGAGGGCAGATGATGAAGGACAGACTAAATGTAGCAAGTGAACAAAGCCTCACTTCGGCACCATTAGTGCCTGGGACTCATCCTTTCTTCACTCTCCCTCACTGTCTCCCTCCCCTTTTCTCTTTTTCTTTCCTTCCTCCTTCTAAATGGGAACATAATAATTGAAGATTCCACATCTTGAAACGAAAACCCTTGGGTAGGTAATTCAAGGCTTATTACTGAAGGCCGGGCCATTTTTCTGCTTTCTAAGCATTAAAGGGTTATTTTGTGTTCCTGCAGATGGGAGTGGGATAACCATTATGAGAACAAAGCATCCAGATAATGGAGTATGGCGCTAAAAATAAGGCAATCCTCCCCTCGCTGTGGGGGACCACTGGTCAGTGTCTCCGTCAGGCTACAACTAACCTCCTCCCAGACTACTTCAAGGAACCCGCTTTTTGTTTGGTGGGGACATGACCAGGCAAATAAAATCTTCAGAGGGCCTTCTTTTTCCTCAACCAGGGTGGGTTGTTGGATACACACATGCACGCACCCATGCTCGCTTCAACAGCTCACTCGCCTCCTGCCTCGCGGAATTATCAGCCTGTGGGACGAATTACAGAAGTAGAGGAGAATGAAAGGCTGACCTAGAGAAGCTCGAATCACCGACACTCGAGATGACTTCAACCTGTTTGGAGGTCAGCTGTTACCCAATTATCAGATGTCATAGATCTGCCTGTGAGCTGATGCCTAATTGAATGAGATTAAGAAGGGGTGACAAAAGATCGGGTGCCTCCAAATTGAATAGTTGTAATCCATTAATACTCATCAAGTAGGACAGTGCATGGTGGGTGGGAGTGGAGTTGGGCCACCAGGAAAAGACCTTTAATGAAGTGTCGGTACATCCATGGAGGCTAAAGACCTAGTTTAAACTCGAGCAAGGCAAATGGCTCACGCTGGTTGCCTGCCAGTCTTCATCAGGACGCATTGATTGAACTTTTTCTGGTCCTGCATGTATATAAATGATTTCTACTGTTAGGAAATTAAAACCAACAAGATTAAATTAAGGGTATGGTTTAAATGGTTCTCATACCTCTCAGATAGTTAATAGTGACACCGATCTGGAGTTCTTGCAGCGTGTAGCCAACACGTGTTTTGGGCCAGTATATCGGCTGTATCAGTTTTGTGGTATCACTGGCTGGTCTGGGTGGCTTAGGGCTCTAAGTGGCCGACAGGCTGGGCCAAGGCGGGATTTGTTTTCAACCTGTTCATTCAAGCCCATTCAGTCCTTTCATCCTTCACAGAATGGGACCCTTTGATGGGGAGGGGGGATGTCCAGCTCTCAGATAGCTGCTTTGGCACAGAATGGAACACAGGCTTATTTGGGAAAGAGTTTCCTGCCCCGTTTTATCTCCAGCTCCCCATGTTGTGTGGTTGAGCGTAGAGGAACTGAGCTCCACAGACAGACAACCCCACAGCAGGCCACCCACACTAAATTAATTCTGACAAGGAACTTAAGATAACGTCAAAGTGCTGACTAATCGCAGGATTGGGTTTCTGTAAGTCAGGGAGCTGTGAAATATGCCATCATATCTAATAAAGGACTTCCAGTTTCTCCCCTTCTCCCTCAGCGTTGGGGATGTTTGGGGTGAGGGAACACACTTGTGGTGTCAGCTATCTTGGTGAACTGCTATTAGAAACAAATTTTATTTCAGCAGTGAAATTAGAAGTCGATGTCTGTATGCGTGTATATGTGTTTAAGATGATAGACATGTTTGTCAAGAGGCCGGAAGGATCCTCTCCTCTTAGTTTCCTCTGTCTTTTTTTCCCCATTGATCTGGCTTTTGTTGAGTTCTTCTCTGCCGTTTTTGTCATCAAGGCTTTGTCCTTTGTCGTCTTTACACAGCAAGCCGAATGGTTTTATTTCCTGTGACGGTTCTCTTTCCTACCGATTTTTTTTTTTACCTTCCTATGTGTCCTTACTCTTTCTGCCTTCTTCCCCTGGCATCACAGCGTGGTGAAAGTCATCAAGCTGGGAGCTAATCCTGGCAAGTTGATTAGGCTGCCAGTAGCATTTACTCCAAACGGGCAAAAGGTCATTACATTGTTGAGATCCGGATGGACTTCTTAACACATACCATCCAAAATGGCTTTGAAACTTACGGTACGAGGCCCTAAGGAGGGGTAATTGAAAGGTGAGAGAAAAAGAAAAGGAAATTAAGTGAATTCGAGTTTCTAGAGGAGAGAAAAGAAGGATTGGAAATATAGAAAGAGAAAAATCAAGCTGGAAATTGCGCTAGAGGATGATGATGCTGTAGTCATTACAACTGCAGTGTTTTAGCGTAAGATGGCAATAGTAAGATGTTGGGGAGCTTGATGAAAAGAAGAGAATATATTAAGGAGCAATGAAATATTCTCTTCTCTATATCAATTTGTTACTTTACAAAAAAAACAGGAAAATGCTTAAATGTAATGATTTGACAGGGTATGAAAAGAACAACATTGTTTTAGTTAGGTGGATGTGTGAGATAATCTCAAAACTGCATTTGTTGTATCGTGGATCTTTGTCTACAAGCAAGAGGGGGGAAAGCAATGAACAGACAACATGGTAATGAATGGCATACGCTCACTGATGCAGGTGGGGAGCAAACACTGACCAGTTTTGGCTGATTCAATAAACAACTGTTGTTCAAATGGTTGAATAAGTCATAGTTTCACATTTCATCCCATTTTGGGAGGTTTCGGGCTACATTACAGCATAGTGGACAGGGTTACCATGTTGACCCCACTTCACCAGCATCAGATCAATGCAGGAATGGAGCCTGTTCTGACTCAAGGTTTGTTTTACCCCCGGTGCACATGTCCTTTACCTGAGGAACATGTCGATCAGGATGCAAGGTGCTGCAGCAGGATGCACTTTGTAAAGACATCCAAGCAGTAGATCCTTTTGTAAATGTTCTGCTGGGAATGTATGAGTTCTACTATTCTTTTGGATCCCATCCAACTGTAAAAGAAAAACAGGAAATATCCATTTACTTCCTATCTATTTGTTGGAGGGCCATGTTTTGACCATTCTTGGCCTACAGTCAAGGGACATTTATTCCAAATATTCTCTGCTCCTTGGACACCCTTGACTTCAGGAATCTCCTGATACTTTTGGTGTCAGACACTGCAGCGACCTTAAAAGATCCAATGGACTCTATTCCTTATTGGAATTGGGGATTTTTTTTAAATTATATTTTGCGATGTGAAAAAGTGAAACAACGGCATCAAGAATAGAAGAGTAAAATGTGGGAAACTATTATCAGACTTTTGTGTGGTCTATTATCTATTCAGAGTGCAGTACGTATGTTGAATGACATTGTAAATAATATTATATGACAGTTATGATTAAACTGAAATAACTTTTTAATAATTTTTTGACAGCAAAAACGACTAAACACAATATAAAGGTGGTTACATGGATTAAATGTATTAGTTACAGGACTGGCTTACTTTCTTCAAAATGTTCCTTGAAATAGTGGATAGATAAACTCTGTATGTTTCCATATTGAATCAAACAAGCAGACTTTACAGTCTGACTTTACAGTTGGACAGAATAATTTTACAACTGCAACTATGTCAGCTGTCCGGACTAATTTGGATTATGTAGATATTTAGATATGTAAAGGACATGTTTGCCTTCTTAAGAGCTTTGTGATGACAATGCTGTGTTCTGGTGCCACCCACCATCCACATCTATTAGCAACCTTGAATAAAAAGTCAGTTTAATGCTGATGTTTAAACCTTGCTGAAATATTTGATGCTTTACTTCTAGCCATGTTCTGACCCAATTCTTACTCCAATTGTACTGTTTGTTGTCTTAAACATTTTGAAATTATTAGAAATGTGTCTCTGTTCTACAGATCACAAAATCTTAGATTTATTTGCAAACAAAGAAAAGTATGGAACAAATTAAAGATTTCCTAACAAATATCAAATTAACATACTCAAATTAAATGTTTGGATTTTTGGAAATATTTCAGTGTGGGTTTACGCTGAGGCTATAGAAGATTTAATTGGTGTTTGCTGTAAATAACCGGAATTAAATTGAAAATAATTTGTTTAGTGATCGCCAAAGAAGTTCCCTGGATTTCAATTCTGCCACAGAACTTCATGGCAAGAGTGAAGTTAGCAGCCTACTGTCTATTTTCCTTTTTTAATGAACTTCAGAGAGTGTGTAAAAAGTGAGCTACAGATGGGAGCCCATTCGAAACCTGCTGTCTATGTAAAGTCCTCGGGTGGAGCCCTGAATGAACATCCATGTTTTATGACTTCCTATAAACACACATATAGCGCTCTGTGCAGCCGTCCAATTTGAGGTAATCCTCCATCGGAGAAGATGGCAAATGACAGAAGTCTACTCCCAAATTTTAGTCAACTGGTTCAGTTGTTGCATATGATCCATCCTATTATTAGCTTTTTTATTTACCTTAAAAAAACCTTTACGCTAATCCACTGTATTTTTATTTTACAGTAATTACAACTCACCAGGACAAAGTTGATTGACTTTTTTTTTCCCATCCATATGTTGTTGGGTCAAACATTTTTTGCTTTTAAATTTCATGCACAGGATAATATATTTAAAAGAAACACACAAGAAAAGAGCTTACCATAAGACAAAATAGGGAACAAGCACAGGGTGAGGCCATTCTATGCTTTAATGATTTACTATGAAGCAGCAATGAACATTTGTTTTAACCTGAGTTTCTTTTAATGAGCACGCTGGCCACAAGACAATACCACCAGGTGTATTAACTGTTCGGCCAAAAGTCGAGGAAGAATAAGAAGCAAAGCAGACTTACGAGAAGGTAGTTAACACAAGACAGAGGGATGCCATTAGACAGCGTTCAATATAGTGGATAGCAACTTGGAACAGTCTATAACATTTTATTCTCTTGCGTTTTCCCCCTTCTGAAATGAAAGCGTGTCAGATTGAATGGTTATTTAATGAGATGCCATTGCGGGACATCTGGATCCATTCATGGCTTGGGAGAAAGCAGGAGGCAGTTTGTAGGCCTGCGGTAGGGGATGAACTATTTGATGACCGACAGGCATTTTGACTTTGCGTTATCTATACTAACACATAAAAACAAGGATAACCTGAATACAAAGTGGTTCTATATGGGTAATTTTTGCTTCTATTCTATCAATATGTATGAGTCATTGATTAATATGTTTTTCTTGGGAAAAAAATTATAGCTCTAATTCTTGTCTGTTTACAGATGCAATTCAATTAAATGGAAATACTCTTTTGTTGATTTTTCCTAATTATATTTCCCTATTGATTTTAATGTATTAACACATGCGTTATCTAATAAATAATTTGAGCTCTGGCATAATGTTCTGCTACATGCAGTGATTTTCTGGAGTTTTGTGTAGCTCTACACCTGTTCCTGAGCTATGTGTGCACACAATGGCAACTCACACCCTAAAACAATGTTTAATTATGCAGGTATGCCGACCTATGCAGGCACACACTCCGAAACTGTCTCGAATCCAAATATATAAGCATCGATTTGCATGGAAATGACTAAGCATGTGGTTCTCAAAGATGTCATTTCTAATCTGTCATGAACGGGAAACCAAAT
>JAVLVB010000891.1:1634473-1652621 GCA_032876305.1 Orestias chungarensis | reverse complement strand
CCCACCCCCTTCACACACACACACACACACACACACAACCGCTTCATATAGATGAAAAACTGAAAAAAAGACATAGATTCAGTTAGAACATGTACTGCAAGTACTTTCTCCACAACTGCACTCCCTCCTACCTTTTTCGCCCTTTCAGACTCTATGAACTCTTTCTCATAGACAGCACCACAGCCTATTCAGCAGGGAGAGAGGTTCTGTAGTGACGCGAGGTAGCTCGGCTGAGGCAGCGACTGGCATTGGAGGTGCTTATGGGGATTGAGGCTACTTGGGAATGGCGTTTGTTAATATTTAATAAGAGCACCTCCTCTCTAGATCATATCTCTGCCTGAGTTTATACACACTGTCAGGCAGGGACGTGCACCCGCATACTGCCACATAATTATGGTCTAGGGGTGTTTGTGTGTGTCACTATGCAGTTGTTTGTGTGATGCCTATTAAAGGTGTTATTTTATTTTTTTTCTCCTACTGTATGCTGCTTTTTCTTGCCGCATTTTCAAATGATTAGAAGTTCTTGTGCAGAAAAAATAAGTCGCCACACAAAAAACCGTATTTACTAATCACAAACAGAAGAGCTGTGTCATTTATCCCTGTTTCTGTTTATATGCCTGTCTTTGTCAGCACTCATTTTCTCTAAATCATGCCTCCACTAAAATCTCAGAAAAGATTAGTTTTTTCAGGCTTCGAAAATATGTATAATATGATTCATTTATTTCTTCCTCTTTTTTTTTTTTGGTTTCTGCCCATATCCTCTGTGCGGCCACAATGGGTTTTGTGTATCTCTCTTTAGCAGCTCAAGGATATGAACATTTTCTTGGCACCTTCTATTGAGAAAGCGGTGACAAAAAGACAAAAAAAATAATAAAATGGTTGGGTTATTGAGAGGAGGCTTCACTTCTGTGATGAAGAGTCTGTGTGATTCGCTGAGGGGTTGAAAACAATAATGTGAACAAGGGCACTAAACAAGTAGGATTTAATTAAATGCTGCTATCATTACAATGTGTTCTGCCATGCTCTTCATCACAGCTACTCCGTTCAAGTGTGCAGAGAAGGCCAGAGAAATAATAATTCAGCATGATGAGAGGAGAAAATACAAGAACATACTCTTCAGTTAAAGGGGGGGGGGGAATAAATAAAGCAGAGGTAGCTCTCTGCCACCACTAAAGTGGCTTAATTGAGATATCAAATATTTCTATTTTCCGTCAAGGCTAGGGAGCCCCTGCTGTGGCCCAGTTGGACAGCGCCCAAGGACGGAGGCGCAAGAGACAAGCTTCTGGGTGGTGCTGTGTGATTACATGTGCATCCGTGTGTCCCGGTGTGCGTTGAGTAATCGCAGCAGGAGTCGTCACATAATAAGGCTGTCCAGGCGAGCAGTGGGCCGCAACTGACGAAGAGGACCCCAACTGTCTGGACCTGGTAGGAGGTCCGGAGTGACTTCCGGCCTTCCTTCACCCACAGATAAAATAATGTGTACACAGACATGGCTTCAGGCACCCATGTGACCCTACAAGGCACTCTGTGAGAACAACAAACAGGGAAGCGTTCAAAGCTGGAACAAACAGACTCCAGCTGAAACACACATTAGAACTGGAGCCTGTTATGACACCACAGCTTATTCATTAAAACAGGTATAATATCTAGGCACCTTAAAGAGCCAAGCATTTCCAGTTTATACCTATCCTACTTGATATAAAATCTTAAAATGGTAATTAGTGAAAGACTCATCAGCAAAAGAATTTGAGAAGTGTGTATGTTCTTGTTCCAATTAAAATTCACACCGATACAGTAAATAAGTCCAGGTCAAGCTCAATATACCACCCCAAGCTTTGATTCATAACTGTGATAATAGGTCAACACAAAGTAAGGCACAATTGAGAAGCTGAGGAAGAACGATACAACATTTTAAATCACTGACACATTTGAATCCGGAAAGTGTGGGCATGTGTTTATTTTTTCTCCCTTTTATTCTTATATGTCTCAATAATATGTCTTTCTTTAGAGAATAACAGTTAACAAAATGCATCATGAAGACCAAAGAACACACAAACCAGGTCAGGGAGAAGAGTGTAAGTTACCACAGATATTCATTGTGCCGTTATGTAAAAAAAAATTACAAAGAAAACGTTCTTATCAAGAAAGCAACGCTTTTTATGAAGCTTTTTCTGGCACTAATTGTCCCTATTTTCAGCAGATCAGACAGGAAATATGTGAGGAGAGAAAGGGGGACAGACATGGAGCAAATCTTATCTGGTAGGGAATTGAACCTCAGACAGCAACGTCAAGGATTATTTGCGTATAAGGGATGTCCGCTCTACCTGCACTGTACTAGCAGTCGTCATTCTCCTCATATACATGAAGGCCAAACTCCTTAGATTGGTTCCGCGTGTCATTTTTCTTTCACTTCACAGCTATCCAGCATTTTGGTAGATTATCACAAATAAAACTATGTGTAAGAAAGAAACATTGTGAAGACCCCGTAGTAACGGTTCTCAGTAAGTTAATGTCTACCTAATATCAGGACAATAGATGTCTCAGAAGTGTTTATTTTTTATGACGGATGGCTAAAAGTTACTGGCTTTTCAGAATCACTATCCATTTGTTTGATAATTACTCATTTGTGAGTTACATAGATACATGTTATGAGAGTTTTCAGTTTTAATAGATCCAATTCATCACAATAATCAAAATATGGATATACAAAAAAAAAGAAGACCCCTGTTCATTTTAGAAAATTTCCTTGATGGATTTTATGTAGTATGCTTTAGGCTAGACATTGATATTTTTATACATAAGACATACTGAAACTGCCTCATGCTCCAAAATCTAAATAATCTGTATTGTGATCATGTAAACCATGCTTACATCATTTGTTGCCGGAGCTGCATTAAGCCCTCTTATGGTATTATATGGTGTTGTCATCACATCAAATGATACCGCAGACCAGTTGAACAATGTGGAAAGAAAGATGTAAACCAACCCCTCGAATAGTCTCATTCATACAGCTGAGAGAATGAACGTCAGAGAAGAAGGGGAAAATTAGGGCAAGCGGATGAGAGCGTGTGAGATACGTCGTGTTGGAGAGAAATTAAATCACTGGCTAAATTATTGCATGATTGCTCATTCCCCAAAGAGTTGGGCATCATTTGCTAGAAAGTGTCTAATAATTGGTTTTCGGCCATGTCAGACACATGCAATTCCCCCTACAAATGGCTCTGTTAGGAAGAACTAGGCCTCCTGGGTTGGAGTACAACAGAAAATAGCCAGACGGCAGAAATCACCTCGCATCCTTGTTCCTTTTGTATTTTTTTTCCTCTGTTAAACCAGAGAGAGAGAGAGAGAGAGAGAGAGAGAGAAAGAAAGATGCAGAGAAGAGGAGCGATGGCTAAAAGAGAGAGTGTGTATGCAAGCGAAGAGGAAATGAAGTGGCAATAAGTGCAGCCAAAGGGGAAATGCTCTTCACCGTGAGTTTAATACATCAGACTGGGGATTTGGCAGCCCGCCACACAGCAATTGTTTACCTTTTTGCTCACTGGCTGCATCTGTTCTGTTTTGTAAACGGCACTAAACTATTCGCCCGTAAACACCGGAATCAATAACAACTGCTAAGGGAATTCCCTTATCCCGCCCCCTCCTTCCCTTCCCCATGTTTTCATCCCTAACCACCACCGCCACCACCACCCATTTCTTTTTCTTTTTTTTTTCTCTACCCTGGATCTTTTTCTTTCTCTCTTCTATCTATTTCCTGCCAGTAAGGACCAGTTTGTCTGTGTGTGTGTACATGTGTGCGGCTGTGGAGCTGGTGGAACCCACAGAGACAAGAAAACGACGGATGGCTCGCCAAAAATGCTTGCTCTGTTTGTTTAGTTATTTTCTTTTTTATGCTGTTGTCATTATTAACAGGTACAAACTACCTGCATATGCTTCCCTTTGAAAGTTTAATACTTTTTCTTTAATTTATTCATTTTCTCAATGTACGAAAAAAAAACAAAAAAACTCCACTCTAACATTTAATTGAATGGTGTGTAGTTTATGCTATTTTTATGGCAATCACAGTGACATACCGGTCCGATTTTCATTTTGTTAAGCAAAACCTTTACTCTCAATAATATGCTGCAAAGGATCTTGCGTATGAACATAGACTTTTTGCTCCGCTCTCAGCAACAGTGTCCTGCCTTATTGATTCTCAGTACATTGACCTTCAGTTGAACTCTTCCCCCTGTCAGTGCCCCCTCCTTGTTCTGCTCTGTGGGACTGGCAATGTACTTTGCTATATGACACACCTGGGTGCTTTTAAGCACACCCTCTCCATCAAGTGGCTATGGGAGCTTCCATTTGGTCTCACTGTTGTGACAAAGGTATAATGGGGTTTAGATGGGTATGTACTACAGTACTATGGCTATAGGCCTATTTGGCTAGGGAGGTGACTATAAATAACCATATAGCTTGTTGGGAAAGAGCCTCAATGAAAGACAATGGCCACCACTGCTAAACACCAAGGTCATGTGCCACTATTTACAGTTGACTTAGTACACAAGTGAAACAGTCGTAGGGTCACAGGTTGATGGAATGAGTAGAATGGATGGCGAGAGAGTAGCGAGGCCAGGAATAAGGTGATACTCCAGATGAAGTGGAAGGTAATAGTTGCTGTTCTCAGATGAACACCCCCGAGAAGGTGGATATTGGGGGCAGGAGGGCAGTAGAGATAGCTTTTACAGAATCCACTGGCTATCTCCGAAATGTGTCCCTTTCCGTCTGGTTGATAAGGTTTCCTTGAATTGTCGGCGGTTTCACTTTTCCCCCGCGTCGAGCATCAGAAGCCCTTGATGTGTTGGCGACCACAGAAATAGACAAGCTCGGCGGTGTAAGTGTGCGAAGTGCGAGTCTGGGAACAAGGCTGACACACTGGTGTCAACCAGGTCACGCATGCACACATGCAGCAGGAGGTAGTCTCTCTAGCCCAGACTCCCACTGGAACCCATTACAGAGAAACTGGAGGCCCGTGGAGCTTAATTACATGCAAACACAAATACAAGCACACACATTTAAACACACCCCATATAATTACACAGCTATGCACCTGCAATTTCACTCATGCATCTGCGCACGTTTGCCCAAACACACACACACACACACACACACACACACACACACACACACACACACACAAACACACACACAAAACGTGTCGACACATCCACAAACACTTTTTTAGGTTTGAATACATTTCATGGCGACCAGAGTCTGGTCGCAGTGTGGACAATTATCTTGCAAGACTGACATGTGCAATCGCATGTGGAAATGTCTACAAATGAAGTTGCTCATAATGACCCATATTGCCTGCACGTAAACATTCATATGTTGACTCCCAAGACGTGAACACACATGGCTCTGTGACTCACACTCATTAATACTCATAAAAACATACACAAGTTCCCAGACACAACACTCTGAATCAAACCTCATGCATGATTAAACCAGACATCCTTGGGGACAATGTTGTTGTCATATTGTCATATTTTGTTTAACAATATAGAAAAATTACATTAGGATCCAACGGCAATAATGTCACCGTTATTGGGGAAAAAAAGACCCCCCCCCCCCTCTTCTTTCCGTCTCTGTGTTCAATCATCTCTGTGCTTTCAGAGTCAAGGCTAATACTGAGCTCATCCTTTCCCAAATGCCTTTGCAGTTGCGAAGCTCATTTAAGCGGACTCACAAAGGTATTTGTGCATGTGTCTTAGCGTATGGCAACACATCTCCCAGCCGCCCATTCTCCGGCTTAATGCGGAACATCCCCCGGGTGATGGCTTTGGCAGCCTCCAAAATGGGAAATCCATATTTGCCGAAGGGGTCGTCGGCAGGTTAGGAGGAGGAAAAAAAGTTTTGTGCTGGGAGGGAAGGTTGTGCAAGTGTGACTTCATCAGGAAGAAAAGTTTTGCATAATTTCCTTTCGGTATTCTCTTATTACACCGATAAGGGGGAAAAAACATGAATAGGTCGATATTTGGAAGAGGTGTCATATGCAACAAATTCATTGATGGGTGGGGGTGTTTACTTGTGAGGGTCTTTTGGCAAAGACGGTTATGTGCAAAACAAATTCAGATGAAACGGTTTCCTTTTTATGAACTATGATATTGGATTTCTATGTCTGAAACCCATCTATCACCATATGCAAGGTTTATTTATTCTGTTCTTATTTCTTTCGCAGCACCAATGGAGCTTGACTTGAAAAGCAGGAGCTTCAGTTTGACCTCCCACCAGCTGAGGGCATTAACCCAGCTGGCTTGCATCCTTCTAAGCTTTGAGAAAGATGTGAGGGAGAAGGTCACGAACGGCATCTTCATAAACTGCACAGGAGACACTCCAATTTTAAAAGGTGTAACTTAGTTATTTGAAAATATATGTTAACCTAGTCTGCCTTGCGAGAAGAATTAATTAAATCGGAACTTTTTGAAACACTTCGTCAAACTAATGTATTTTATTGAGCTGCAAAATGATACAGCAGCACAAACTGGGTTGTAATGGGTTGGATAATAATAAAATAAGTTTTCTAAAATTCTTTACACATTAAACATTTTAAATTGTTGAAGTATTTTGCTCTTTTGCGATACAGCTCATCAGCGTAAAAAAACACCAACTCCACCAACTGATACATGAAGGTTGCAGGGAAGCTTGTCAGAGTTAAAAGGAAGATCGAAGAAGCTAAATAAAGGGCGATTCTGGAAGACAATCTGTTTGAGGCTGCAAAAGCCTTTAGCCTAGGGCAGTGGTTCACCTTCCAACAGAATGATGTGTCCAAACATATAGCAAGAGCTACAGCAAAAATGGTTCGGAGCGAAGCATATATTCATGTAAAGAATGGTGCAAAGTCAAGGCCTGAATCTAATTCCGGTTCTTTGAGAGGACATTAAAAACTGACTCACTGCATGTTTTTAGCTTGAAGTATTCTGCAAAGAGGAATTGTATAGCTGTGCAGGAGTTGAGTGAAACGTTATTTTTATTTGTATCCATAATCGGACCAAAAGATGTTAATAAAACACCAACTCAGGCTGCTCCAAGTTTCACAGTTTTTGTTTTCTTCAATAAAGTGGTTTAACCATTTATCCTTAACCATATGCTCGCCCTTTACAGTCCTAACCTATTTTTGAAACATTACCAGGTTTCACATATGATTTCTGTATTTTTACAACTAAAATTGCAGTCCTATGGGCCATTGATCTAGGCATAAGCACACACACAACTACACATGAATGCTTCTTTGCTAATTTCACCATAAAATTCTGAAAAAAAGTGTTTATAATAGTTTGGTATTATCTGGGGTCTTATGCAGGCCTTTAGTATCTGTTTCCTCTTTCCCCTTTGAACTGACACTGCAGAGATGTTAAATAAAGCTTTTGGTGCGTGGGTTAATTTCCATAAAGGTTACATTTACAAAAACAAGACTTGCGGAAAGCCTCAATTTACAGAGAGGTAAACAGCCTGTAAAGGGCAGTTATCCAAATCATTAATTCCAGGCAATCAAACGGCTTAATTACCAGAAATTCATCAGATGAGCTTAAAGGTCAAAAAGTGATGTGCTTGCCGCTTCCTCCGTCTTCCGTTGCATACGGTCTTGTTCAGCTAAATTGCCTCGCCTGGGGTCTAACTCTCCGCTTTCCGATTAGGGAACTATGGCCTTGATGTTCATGCTTTTTAATTGAAACCCAACTCAACATCCTGTGCACTTTTATTCATTGCAGCTTCCCTACAAGCTACCGGCTTTCCACAAATCTCCTCAATCACCTCTCATGGAATTGTGCTTTGTATTGTTGCCTAAGATCTTGGTTCGAATCAAAACTAAATATCAGTTTTAGATTCATAGAGACGTGTATGAACAAAGAATTTTCGGTTCCCTTGAAACATGCACAGTCATACATTGGCTATTTCACATTAACGCCCAATAACCACCTTTTTTTACCTTAAAATTATGAACTGCTCCTTGTAAGTCTATGATCCCTTTAAAATACATTATATTGTATGTTTGTTAAAATGTAAAAAAAAAAAAAAATTATGAATTATTTTGCAAGACATTATGCATTAACTACTAGTTTTGGTTCTTTGTAATTAAAATTGCTTTTGATACAATTACTCAGATATATTTTGATGACCTGACAAAACAGAATGATGTTTTAAATTGTAATTTTCTATGAAATACGTTATTGTAGTTCCTGCATTGTGTCTTTATTTAGGCATTTTAAAAAAGCCCAAAGAGGATTCAAGTTTAACAACAGATGGCAGGAAACCCCACGCAGAAAGACATCACATACCAGAGGTGAGACTTTTGCACCTGCACATTACGTGAAAATTTCTTCTAGCCCCCCCCCCCGAGATATTTTATGATTTTTCTGGCTGTTGGCTCGTTTTCTGCTTTTCAGGCCCAGACTTTGGAGTTTAACTGGAGGTCAGCTTTTAGTAGGCTTGTCCCACACATGGAGCATTGTGTTAAAGTGGTGCTGGATGACGTCTGTGCCAAGAGTCTGCAGCAAGAGGAGGCCTCACATTCTTGGGGGCACACCACAGTCAATCTGAGCCCCATCTCTGACTTCTCGGTCAGAAACGAACATCTCAAAGTAGATTTCTTCTACAGAGACTCAGACCGGAAAGCTCCTAAAATGACAGCAAAGGTACGTTTGCAAAGACAATAAACCATTCTCCTTTTGTTCAGCCCAATTCCAAAGCATGTATTTTGACATTTTGATTGAAGAATATTTATATTTGAGATTATTATTTCTGATTTGTTTGTTGTTTTGTCCTACTCACCTAGCGTTTATGCTATCTGTTAATTTCTAATATGAAATAAAACAGGGATAGACAGCAATAAGCATTCTATGTTAAAATATAGACTTGTGTATAGGGATTTTTAACAATAAAAAAAAAAAAAACATTTTTTTTATTCTTGTTGAAGTATCTTGTAACTTAAACTTCACCCGCAGAATCCTGGTTTTGCTTCTTAAATATACTTAACAGAAAAAATAAACCAACAAAACACTTCGTGTCTAGTTTATAGCTTAATACTTTGCACATGTAACCTCAGGATAAAGCCTCTGCTGAGGAGGGTCTGTTCCCTTCATCCTTCCTTAATACTATCAGACTTAACAATACGGGTTTACACACAGCAGCCAGAACCAGAGATTAATGCTTTTTGAAGCTCCCGTAGAAAGCTCCCTTTATAATAGAAAGCTCAAATAGTTTGGGCCTGACAAAGATGACGCCCTGGATCAAAAAGGGGTCTGGGGAAGAGTTATCAGTATTACTAGAGGGGAGGATTCCAGGAACAAAAGGAAGACAGGAAAAAACCAAGAACTGGTGTGGTTGATATTATGGGGGTTAGATGATGTGTGGAGAAAGGTATTCAATGGGAGGAAATTGAGGGTGTACTAATGATAGAGGGGGAATCACAAAGGGAAAGTGGCTATAGCATTAAGAAGGACATAAGAGTGATAACATGACCAAAGAAAGAAAAAAGAGAGCCTGGGAAAGGTAAGAAAAGGTGAAACAGACACAGGAGATTGGATTTTCCGAAGCCCCAAACCAGAGTGTGATGTGAAACTGGGCTTTAGAATTAACACCAGTAAAAACCTCCAGTGTTTGAGGCTAGACAGCTGCATACTCACTAACTCTACAGGTTTAGCCATTCTTCCTGGTCAACCTCTTTCATGAATTTAGAAGAAAAAAAAAACTTTCAGAAACCTACACCTAAAACTTCTTTAAAGTTTTTTCTTTCAACTCAAATTCTCGTTGTCAACTGTTCCGCAACCAAAAACCTGCTTCTACTCTGCGCATCTCGATTGCCTCCTCTTTCGATGACCTTTGTCCTGCTAAATCCTCTTACTTTGTGTGTATCAGTGTCTCCTGATTCCTAACAAGTGTCAAAATTTGTCCCTGCTCAGGACCTTTACAACATATTTATGTGTAGGTCAATGCTTCAAAGATGAGATCATCCCAGCCCAAAGGTTATACTTGCATGCATTTGCATACAATAAAACTAGACCTGAAAGAAATTCAAGACACTGTAAGTGAAGAGATAGAAAATAGCGTTGCTGGCTGAAGAACATATTCTGGATCAATATCTCAATGTTTTTTTATTCACAATCTTACACCTCAGTGCTTCTTTTTTAACATATAGTCTCACTTTAATGTTAAGAAATAAACAGGCTTTATTAATATTCGTTTTGGATCTGAGTACTTTGTGCAGTGTTTTATTGCCAGACAAGTGAATAACAAAGAATCTCATTTTCAAAGCAGCAATTTGACCTGCTGCTAGACCCTAATTCTCTAGATTCTCCTCAATTTAATGCGCGCTATCAATTACATCACCAAATACACCTTTTCTGCTCCTCAGCCTCTCCTGAGATGCTCGTTTGTATACTTCACAATGCCGAGAGCCCAAACAGACCCTAACTAGCACTTGAAAAGTTACGGCCTGTTTCACCTTGATTGCAGTTATCCTAATGGGATTCCAGAATTTGACTTTAGCTTGTTAAAAAAAAAAAAGCTTGTGTTCAGCAGAGATGTGATGCGGTGAATGTTTTGAGTTCATGTGGGTGGATGAGATTTTTCTGTAAATTCAGTAGAAAGATTGAGAGTTTTCAATTTTTTAAATGTTTCCTTAGCTCTAGTATGACACGATACCAAGCTGCCAAACATTTGCCTGCAGTAAGTGGAGACAGTGTTGCTGAGGAGGCAAGAGGTGCATGCTGCCACTGGTTAAGGTTGATAGATTAAACTTGCATTTATGAGTTTCTTTTTTTTTTTCTTGTAATATTTCATTTTCTGGATATCTCAAATGTATTACGCAGAGAATTCCAGGTTTTTGAAATAGGAAGACGAGGAAATTATGATAACACTTTTCAAAGAACTTTCATCTTTTAACGTGACATGTATCCTGTACAGTTCGGGTGGAGCCTGTTGCTTCCACGCTGTGAGAATTAGGCAGAGATTCAAATACCATATTTCACCCTAAACCTTCAGATGTCTGTTTACAAGCAGTGGATGATGATTTTTATTAAAACAGTAAATCCAACCATAAACCTAACTAAAAAAATAACAAAGGGTTAGTTGACAAATTAAATTATCAATACTCTACAATAATTCTGCTTGTCATTTCACCTAACCCGGTTCTTTCCTCTCAGCTTGGTTGTCTCCTCTAGACTAAGATTGGAATGCTAATATAGTCTTCAAAAACTGGTAGAGCCTTGTATTCCAATGTCTGTTATCTACATTTGCAGGGTTTTTTCTGCCCCCATGTCTAATACTAATCTCAGTCTCTAACCCATTAAGCATTTAAAATATACCTGCAAAATCATTTTTTTCCCCATATAAACTGAGTCTCTTCCTGATGTTTCCCTTCTCTCTGCTGACAGATTCTACTTCTGCTTGTGATCTTGTTTTGTCTTTGCCTTTTTTTGCCCCACAGTTCTGTGGAGCAATTCTTACTGAGCTTGACGCCTTACTGCCACTGGCAGTAGCCTGCAGGGACGCCTCTCTCCTGGGGGTGCGATCAAGCTTTGTGGAGTCTTGTAGCAGAGCAGCATTTGCCATGCTGGGCCGTTTGCAGGAGAGGGCCCTGGAGGTACCGTCCTCTGCACCCCTGAAGAACCTGCCTGCTCTGCTTGCTTCCTGCATTCATGTTCAACAGCGACTAGAGCATTACAATGTCATGCTGAAGGATTCAAGAACAGGTTCAGCTAAAATGTAAGAACCAGGTGTGCTTGTGTCTGTTGCAGTGACATGAGAAGGAATTATACATAAACTGCAGGGTTTTTATATATGTCAAGGCTTCAGTTGCCAAATCCCAGCAAGTTATAAACTTTCACCGTAAGTTTGAGGGGATTCACTGGTTTTCCTTGCAACAAAGGCTACAAATTTAGTTAAGAAAAGTGATGGTTTAATCCCTAACATAGATTTTATATACAGTTTGAGATTACCTAGCATAAAGTTCTCTAAAACAATCACATTTAATCCGAATAAGTTTCAATATGTCTATACCAGTCCTCAATTACATGCACATAACCTAATGCTTTCAACAGGCATATTTAGGCCACATTCTCTACATTTGCTATTCTTTCCGCCAATATACCTGTAATATTGAGGTCACAGCATGAAACTATTAACGCCACATGACTGAACAAAACACATTATTAAGTAAATATATTAAACATATTTCTTTAATGTTTAACTTCCAAATAACATATGAATGTTCTGTAATGACAAAACAAAAGGTTTAATTGGAAATGATACTGCTTGTTTAAATGACCACATCTTTAATTACATTTTTTTTCCATAAACCACATTAGAAGTTTTCATTTTCAATTTTCATAGATTATCCTTAAATCTTTCAACCCTGTGCGTTGTCATTTCCAACAGCTAGTCCCTTAACTGTAAAACCTGCTGGAAAACTGTCGTTATTTATTTATTTTTTTCAAAATCACATTTTCTGCAGTTTAAAAAAATCTGTTCATCTGGTCTGCAAAATATTTAATTCCCACTCTTATAATGATGCTGGATTTTCTCTTTTGTAAAACCATCAATCTGTTGAAGCATCACCTGAATAACTTGTCACTTTTAAAAAAAATTCAAAGACAATTGCTGTATTATTTCAGCTATATGTGCCACTCCAAAGGTAAAAGCTCGAAGTGGCAGAAAGCAGCAAGTTATCGCTTCAATCTTCTACTCATTTTTGCTGTACCTGCCACAGCTGATTTCTATCCCTGCCTGCAGGTGCGCCCTGATAATGACAATAGAAATGTGTGCAGATCTGTGGAAATACACAAACAGAAGTCACCAAAATGTAATCTTTTAGAGAATACCTTGACTTCTTTGTGTATAAAAACTAGCAAAACTCTACTATGCAGTGTAATGACACTTCGGAGAGCAGCGATTCAATTTTGTGGTTGAAAATCCATATTGTAAAGTTGAAAGTCCTCAAAAAAAAAATAAAAAAAATAAGGCCACATGTAAGCATAATTAGCAGTGGCTAGCAGTGACTCTTTAAGTTGAGTGGTAACTTTAGTAACATCTCATTTATCTTCTGGTTTCTGCAGATTCCCTCTATAGTCCTCCCTAGTGCACTGTGCCATTTTTGTCCATGAGTGTCTGGCTGGGAGTTTTTAGGCTCCTTATCTTTCTATTAAACTCTTTTTAGGACAGAGAAAATCTCATTGTTAACTTTCGTATGAAGCAGATCCCTGCATAAATCAAACAAGATATCCACAATTAAATAAGATATGTGTCCCCAATCTCTTTTGTACAATACAGATTGTAAGATTTTTTGTCTGTCATTCTCTTTTCTTCATCTTTGATAAGACCCCTGACTCTGCTACCAATCCAGAGATACCATCAACGAGTTGAGGCCATAAGAGAACAGCTGACTAGCTACTGTATCCAGACTTGCCTCACATGTATTCTTCAGGATGCAGAGAGTCATGACTGGGCGGACCATAAACCCTTCTATGAGGTGTGGTGTGAATTATCTCTAGTTTGACATCACTATAAAGTCAGTGTTCCACATCATTTACAAACTGTTTCTTGTGTGAGAATTTAAATTTTATGCATTTTTCTAGGTTGAATCTTAAGAAACACCCCATCACATTCCTGCTCCTCTCTTTCATTCCCACAACACAACTTTACTTCCCACTCACCTTTTTCTATCTGAGTGTTGTACTCTGAGCTTGTTAAGAACATCTGTGGCTTCCATGCTGCCCTGGGGGCTCCAGGGATTCAGCTGTCTGAAGTCTACAGTCTGCACTGGGACTGTCTGGAAACAGCATAGGGGCCCTGGAACTCCTGTGTCTTTATGCCCTAAAACAATCTAAACCTTGTCTCTCCTTTGTGCATCACCCTGATTCCCTCCCCTTTGTTCTTTCCTCCTTCTATGGGTCAGTGGTGTCAGACAGGCCTGCTGTGTTCAGGTGTGTGCTTTTGCTCAGCCAACTCCAACTGCATATGTACGGATGAATGTAGGTAAGAGGGTCTGCAACATCCTTTGCTCCTCCAGAGTTTAGTGCTTCTCTATAAAGATTTTTCTCCAATCCCATTTTTTTCAGTTTTATGCAATCACACCACCATGTGAATTGTTACTTGCTAAAATAAATTGTGGTCTTAGCTTATGTCTTTATGATAGGGTTTGCTTTTCTGAGCCAAATATTTATTTAATTGGATTGGGAGACAGTTTTTCTTATATAGGGTTTTTCTGTGATTTACCTGACTTGCTAAATGAAGCGTCCCATTGGAATGCCCATTAGGTCTTGAGTTTTAACATCCTGACTGTTGTCTTGAGATTTGACTAAATATTTCCCCATACTGTAGTTTCAAGTCTCCATCAATCTTATGAAGTAAACTAGTGCCTAACGCCTCTCCCGTATTCCTTACAAATGTAACAATGGCCATTATTGTCAACATTTTAAACTTTTTCTCTTAAATCACAGAATATATGTTCACAAACATAGGTCTTTGGCCCTTTTTTCATTTGCAAGTTTAGATAGTGCCTACAGTAGCTTCATGGGCTAACACAGATAGATTGAGTCAGAGAATCTTTTGCACTAATCAAATTTTGCTCAGAAGATTCCTTGGATTTATTTTCGTGTTTTTTTAATTGTTTTTTATTTATTATTTATACTTTATGCAGTGAGAGTGAAAATGTTTCCATGCTACTCTCAATTAAACGTGGCCTTATTGAACAAAGTGTCATGTTGTCTTCTGAAACTCAGAAGACCACGAGTCAGATTAATAAGGTTGGTGAGGGGAGGTTTGGTTACAGACACTTATTGTTGGAGTGGATCTTAATTTGTAGTTGGAGAGGAGGACACCAGGAAGAGGTATGCGGAACTGAGGGTTAAGGGTTCTGCTGATTGTAAATTTAAGGGGCTGGGCTGTTGAGCTTGAGCGGACAGATTGTGCAGACAAAGGCTGGTGGAATCCAGGGGAGCGGCGGCCAAATGTGTGACACAGAGATCCAGAGATTAAACTGATTTTCTTGAAGGTAGTGAGCACGGAGGAGACTTAAGAATTATCAAGAAAGTAAAAAGAAAACAACAAGGAATGGCTCTGAGGAAAAATGCTACCATGGGCAACAAACACTCAGGCAATGAGTGAATGGAGAATCAGTTTCAAGAATCAGTTTATTTATATATTGCCAATTTACAACAGGTGTCGTCTCAAGGCACTTCACAGAAAATCAATTAAAATCAAAGATACATCATAACAAGTTAATTTGAAAAAGTTTCCAATCTAAGGAACCCCAGCAGATTTTATCGAGTCATTGACTTGCAGCATTCACTCCTCTGGAATCAGCAGACCAAAACAATGGCTTTTGTTGTCGTTGACTTTACAGCAATCCCTCATATTGAGCATGCATGTAGCGACAGTGGAGAGGAAAAACTCCCCTTTAACAGGAAGAAACCTCAAGCAGAACCAGGCTGAGTTCAAGCAGCCATCTGCCACGACCGACTAGGGGTTTGAAAAGACAGAAAGCTAAATTAGAAGCACAGGATACTGAAATAATAGAGTTTATAGCAGCAGTTGTAGAGTGTCACTGGCAGCATCTCAGCCCATATTCTCATCCAAGAAGCTGTCTCAGCTAACAGAACGCCAGCCCAGGTGTGGTTACTATGGAGAGAAGAACACTAAGAGAAAACAACAGGTTAACAAGGTTGAAATAACTGTAACTAAGTAGATTGGACAAAGGAAGAAAGTAGCAGAGAGAGAAGTGGTCAGATTGTCCTCTAGCAGTCTAAGCCTATAGCAGCATAACTATAGAAACATGTAAATAACTTAACCCTATAGAGTGAGACATGAAGAAGGTAGAGCACAGGAGAACCGTCTGTCAAGACTGAGGCCATCTTCTCTACCTCTTTCTAACTATAAACTTTATCAAACAGGAAGGTTTTAAGCCTAGATTTGAAACTAGACAGGGTGTCTGCCTCACGGACTAATGCTGGAAGCTGGTTCCACAGGAGAGGAGCCTGATAACTGAAAGATCTGCCTCCCATTGTGCTTTTAGAGATTCTAGGAACCACCAATAAACCTGCAGTCTGAGAGCGAAGTGCTCTGTTAGGGACATAAGGAGTAATCAGATCTCTGATATACGATGGAGCTTTATTAGTGAGGGCTTTATATGTCAAAAGAAGAATCTTAAAATCTAATCGTAAGTTTGACAGGGAGCCAATGAAGGGAAGCTAAAATTGGGGAGATATGATCATTCTTTTTAATTTTCATCAGAAGTCTTGCTGCAGCATTTTGGACCAACTGTAGACTTTTAATTGAATTTTGTGAACTTCCTGCTAATAAAGAGTTACAATAGTCCAGCCTTGAAGTAACAAATGCATGGACTAGCTTTTCAGCATCTATCCTAGAGAGAATATTTCTAATTTTTGCTATATTCCTAAGATGAAAGAAGGAAATCTTACAGACCTGTTTTATATGACACTTGAAAGACATTTTCTGATCAAAAATAACACCAAGGTTCTTTACATTGTCACCAGATGCCAACCTGATTCTATCCAGGTCAAGTGGCTGACTAAGCAATCTCTTTTTTAGAGGTTCTGGTCCAAAGATAACAACTTCTGTCTTTTCAGAGTTCAAGAGCAGAAAGTTTAAAGTCATCCACATTTTTATGTCATCTAGACATGCCTGTAATCTACCAAACTGACTGGATTCATCAGTATTTATAGGAAAATACAGTTGTGTATCCTCAGCATAACAGTGGAAATTAACACCATGCTGTCTGATGATTTTACCAATAGGGAGCATGTATATTGTAAATAGAATTGGGCCAAGTACAGAACCCTGTGGTACTCCACAAGTAACCTTACAATGTGGAG
Source organism: Orestias chungarensis (assembly GCA_032876305.1). Lineage (NCBI taxonomy): Eukaryota > Metazoa > Chordata > Actinopteri > Cyprinodontiformes > Cyprinodontidae > Orestias > Orestias chungarensis. The sequence continues at coordinate 1,635,753 of JAVLVB010000891.1, read as the reverse complement.
AAGATTTGTCATTTAGATGAACAAACTGGGATCTATCAGAGAAATACGATTTAAACCACCCTAGTGCTGTTCCCTTGATCCCCACAGTGTGTTCGAGCCTTTCAATAAGGATATTGTGATTGACTGTGTCAAAAGCAGCACTGAGATCTAACAGAACTAGAATAGACACGAGCCCATTGTCTGAGGCCATGAGAATATCATTTGTAACTTTAAGGAGAGCTGTCTCAGTGCTATGATGAGCTCTGAAACCTGACTGAAATTCTTCAAATAGTTCATTATTCCTCAAATGCTCTCTCAGTTTATTAGCAACAATTTTTTCAAGGATTTTAGATAAAAAAGGAAGATTAGATATGGGTCTGCAATTTATTAAGTCTTCTTGATCAAGAGAAGGTTTCTTAAGTTGGGGTTTTATTACAGCTACTTTAAGAGCCTCTGGTACATAACCATTCACTAATGACAAATTAATCATTTCCAAAATGGGGGTAATAATAATAGGAAATACTTCTCTAAACAATTTTGTCGGGATTGGATCCAACATACAAGTTGAAGGCTTAGATGAAGAAAATATTTTTGAAAGCTCAGAAGGCTCAACTGGAACAAAACACTTCAAACAGAGGCTCAGAGCCACATTCAGTACCTCATTGCTTACTGAGGTATTAGTTATGTTTGGTAGGATGCCATCAATTTTAGTTTTGATAGATTCAATTTTATCAATAAAGAATTCCTTAAAGTCATTACAGCTAAGAGTTGGAGGAATGGGTGATATAACAGAGTTTTCATTTCTCTTAAGTTTAGCAACTGTATTAAAAAGAAACCTAGGATTGTTCTTATTCTCCTCTATTAGTAAAGTAAAATATGCAGATCTAGTTTGGCGCAGGGTCCTTTTATACAGATGCACGCTGTTTTTCCAGGATAAATAGGACTCCTCTAAAAGCGAAAACCACCAATTTCCTGGTTTTTCCCTTCAAGGTATGAAGCTCTGAATTAAACCAGGGAGCCAACCTCCTATGGGTAATCACTTTCCTTTTGATGGGGGCTACGTTGTCTAATGTTGTACGCAATGAGGACGTAATACTATGAACAACAGCATCAATCTGTGTAGGGCATGAAATTAATCTGTTGCCCTCCACTGCGTTTCTCTGAAATACTGGAGAAATTACAGGTGGAATGGATTCTTTGAAGGCTGTAACAGCATTGTCCGATAGACACCTACTATAAAGACATTTTCTTTCAGATTTTAAGTACTCGGTGAAAAAGAACTCAAAAGTTATCAAAAAATT